>VSWD01000005.1:10003044-10550145 GCA_033119305.1 Pinctada imbricata
TTTGCTCCGTTTTTTTTATCCGAATGTGTTTTTCTTTTATGATCGATGGAAATTTTCAAAATATATGACTATTGTATGAATTATGTACGTACGTTTGTCTCATTTTCTTAAACGGGAACTGGTCAGCGACCAGTAGACATCCGGAAACAATACACTGGCCGATATATTTCATAATTCACTGGCCGGGATTTTTCCCCTCCTTTCTTTTCACAATTCATCTCGAATGTATAGAAGTCTCTATATATTGAAACAACGACTTATTATTTCTGCCGTGCGAGGGGAATGTCCGCTTCAAACAGAAGGGCCAACACTTTTCTAATAACGGAAGAAAAGACGACATTGTCTTTTTTTAAACTCTATAAAATCAGAGTGTAACTCGTTCAATGACAATTCATTTCATTATACATCTTCAATAATGATTGCAATGTATAAAATCTTGTTTAAATAAATTTTATATAATTATTTAAGAGTTTATAGAAATATATTTCATTTTTTTATCGGTCAAAAAATTGGCTGGATTTTGATGTGTTTGATTATGGAGTTTAATTCTATGCCTAGGTTTCATACATGTACGGTTATTACTCAATTAACGAAGGTGATTTGACAAGTATACACACCTGTCGATCAAACATGCAAAGTACCTAAAATGTACCGCATTACTAGGTGTGAATTCATCCGAGCGTAAAAACATCGCCGGGTATTATCTACAGATAGAATAGAAAGAAAGGGGGATTAAAGATCATTTTTAATGAATAAATTCATGTATGTTTAAATCTTATTTTTGCATATTTACTGTAAAGCTTTAATTTTTTTTCGAAAACACACATTCCTGGTAGTATACTTTTTTAAAGATTGGTACCAAAATTAATGATGAATTTCAATCGATCCCCCCAATATATCAGTAAATATTGATTTATAAAACTTTCTCGCTTTATCTCTGCCTTTATCTCTTATGCCCTTTGCCGTGTGGAGCTCGTAAAAAAGTTCCCCGTGAGGGGTTTGACAGTAAGTGTTTTGAATATTTTCCCCTGACGTTGTCGCCATAGCACTTTCTATATAGACAGAACCATAGACAGTGCATGTATTTAATATATTTTCATTTTCGTGCGTGAACATCGACGGCGGGTGCGGCTAGCCAATAGGGGATGCTTATACTCCTCCCGGGCACGTGATCCCACCTCTAGCTTGATAGGGGTCCGTCGATGCTCCATTTGGTGCTCAATTGTGAGTGCTGTTGAGATTATCGTCAGGATCTTCTTTAACTCATTACATTTGGTCGTTACTCCCTTTTATTATGAATCGGACCACAGATAAAGATGGTGGTTGTTGTAGGGAAAGGGGGGGGGGGGGGGGGTCGGTCCTTACCCCGTCTGCGTGTATATCCGCGCATGATAGCATTCTTTTTATGGCCAATCTCATTAAAACTCGTTCAATCACACTCCTATTTTTAGTTTTGTCGTTGTGGACGAAACTTATAATAGGAGTGTGATTGAACGAGTTTTAATGAGATTGTTTTATGGCCATCTTCCTTTTGCATTTGTAATTCCATATTTAAACAGTGCGGATATCATACCTGTCAAATGCCGAAAACTGTAACTAGAGAATTCTACCCACATGTACATGTAGATGAAAAGTGACGGGAGGACGAATGGAAATATTTTAGTATCAAATCCATAACACAATGCTAAATGGAAATTACACATGTAACATGATTCGATCTGCACAAGGAAAAAAGAAGAGAATATTGGAAACAACGATCATATTTGTACGACTTAAAGAAATACAATAATCGCACATTTTATAGATCTGGAATCTTCATATCATTTCCCAACTCCCCGGTCCACCTCCGGGCTCCCTTGGTTTTCTGCTGTTCTAAGCAAACAAAAAATAGAGAGAGGGAAAATTCAAGAACCCCTTTCAGGCCTCTTCCCCTTCCAAAATATGCTTCTGATTCAAGTTTTATAATGTTGTTAGAGGTAAGCTCGAATGTTATATTTGGAGTCCCCCCCCCCCCCAAAAAAAAAAAAAAATCAAAGTATGTATTTCTTCATTGACGATCTAACGAGATGGACGAAGGAACTGCAATCACAAGTTTTTGTTTTTGTTTTTTTTCTTAAGTGTGACCCTACCCCAAAAACAAAATGCATTAAAAATATGAGAAAGAGAGAGGGAACATATTTTCGATTTAAAGTAATATAATTATCATTTGATCATCCGAATTGAGACGGAGGAAACTCAGGAAAGAGATCAGCTGTCAATCAATTAAAAAGAATCATATAGTTTCATTCGTTTGGGGTATGAAAAAAGAATATTTCTACTACGTAACAAAATTTTCTCTAAAATGTTGCTTTTGTTGTCGAATATGATTAATGTATATCTAGGATCGTTTATTATTAACAAAAGCTTCATATAAAAATTAATGAGCGCAACATTTATCATAGAATGATCCCTTGCAGTTTTTATAATCTTCACATTTTTAAAATTGATCCCTCTCCTTTCTCTTAAATCTGCGGAGGACTAAGCATGTTTAGGGGTAAAGCAACCGGGGCTTCTCTCCGATATGCTACCGACATGCCGAGATGAACTGCCAGAGGGGGTAACAGGTGTGATTTCAACAGAGTAAGCACGTCACCGATATATATGTCTAATAGACGAGAGGGGGGGGGGACTGTAATAGGACCAATATGACAACTGTAGACTTCTTCATAAATCCGTAAGTTTACACCTTATTATTTTTCTTTTGCAGAAAATTGTCATCATGATTTATTATGGTTGTATTTCCCGGCTTATCTAACTATTATCGTTATTTTCAAAGAGAGAGAAAAGAAATGAAAAAAAAAACCAAAAAAATATTTTTCCTTTTATTGTTCAAAATGCACAGAGTGCGATTCCCGATTCCATTTTAAAAACTTGTCAGTGTGTTGCACAACAAAAGCCAATACGGGAACAAAACCTTTTTGACTTCAGTTTTACTGACCGGCCGTGCCTCAATTCATGGACGCTCTCAGTTTGAAAATTTTAGTTGTCAGTCTGGCCAAAATAAATCTGAGTCGTCTGGCCAAAATAAACTAAATAAAGTTTATTAGTATTTAAAAGACAATAGCTGATTTTCCAATAGATTCATATGGCGGACAGACACCAGACATTACAAAATTTGGCGATATTTCCATTGTAACGTCAAAATAGAAAGCATGACAACACATCAAGGTGCTTCAAGACAGTGCGATCAGATGTGACGTCACAATTGAAAATTTTGCCAAATGATATGTCTGGTGTCTATACATATAAAATCAAGGTTTAAAACGGTCATAGATACTTTCTGGAAAATGGACTATTGCAGAGGAAACATCGCACAAATAAACTTAATAAAAGTCAAATAAAAAATAATTAAATCTCAATTACCATGATGACTGGTGTTCATTGTAATTCACCAGAAAAAAAAGGCAGAAGAATAAGGCCAAGCAAAAAAAAAAAAAAAGTTGGTTCTCAGGCCTAAGTTTTCAAATCATATGCGGCATGCAGTTTTTTTTTTTCATTAAACATTTTCAGAACAACTGCAAATTGGAATCTGTTGACATCTTTGATGTCGGTCATTTGTTTTCTAGGCGTGTGATTGATGTTTCTGCCCAGATTTATTGCTTCAATTTGTATTCAATAAATGACCACTTGAAATGACATGAAAATTTTACGGACGGACGCATACACACGTACATGTACATTTAGAATTAGATAAGATAAAAGTGGACGTTAGAGATTTAGATATCAGGCACAGAACAAGAATACAAAAGAATGTCATAGAGAAAATCATTATTTTACGTTAGCTATGTTTTCAACGTAGTGCCTGCATCGTCGTCGGCGTCTTTATTCCGTAAATATTCTTGAATTCAATGTTATCCCGGGACTTCTGTCCTTCTAGTCGGACATTGGTTGTGGAGAAGTTAGGCTCGTTTAGCTTTTTAACAAGGTCTGTCGCCTTCTCTGTCAGAATAGGGCCTGATAGGGGGATTTCTCTTGATACGGTTTCCGTAAACCACTGGGTCAGGGCTCCCTCCATGTCAACTGTCTTGCCAGATCGACGTCTTTACTAGTCTTGGTTGGAATTTCGCGGATGACATCCCTTTTCTTGAAGATGTTGGATATTTGGGACTGCAAATTTCTTGGCAATCTAAATCTGGGGAAGAGGGGGGAGGGAGGTCCTCTGTTCCGGGAGCTTCACTGCTTTGTACTTATCGGCAACGATATGTTTGTTCTTTTTATTTTCAATCTTTGGATCGGGACTGAATGATACGGATGGGAAGAAAACGGCCGTTTTTATTGGCATAAAATTCTATGCCAAGCCTCCGTTTTTCATGTTCTGTAATTTATAGAGGATAAATCAATGTTTGATCGGCTCATCGTTTGATTTATTTTTAAGTCGTACAACAGTTTTACCAACGACCGGTCATTGAAAAATGAAGACGAAACCAACAAAATGATTTTTATAATTCGATATTTTAGCGAGGCCTTATTAAAACATGTTGGTCAAATCGATCGTTTAATGCCACGACATGGAATAGGCCTTTCAACGACCGCTAGGTTTCGACTGAGAGTAACGACTACTCGTACCCTAAGTGTCAGAAATCGGGACATTTCGAGCTTCTACATAAACATAATGGGCAAAAATCACTTCAAATCATGAAATTTCTCATTTAGTTATCTATATTTGGTTGTTGGACAAAGTTGGTAAGATTAAACACAATACTTTGATTTGTTTCATGTACTTAAAGCAATAAATGGACAGAGAAAGATAGCACAGATGTGCACATTCGATTTTTAGACAGAAAATTGTTTATCCTTGTGGTAAAACATTTGAAGGGATGTAACTCCTTAATAATATATGTAAATCTCGGGAGCCTTTAAACTAAGAAACGAAATGAAAAGAAACGAAATGAATCGAAAAAATATATATGTAAATTTTACCGTTAAATCAATCGTTTACGATCAAATAGTGATGTTTTTTTCCTTGTATGCTCCTCCCTTGCGTATCATAGTCAGTGGCGGATTCAGCCGGGGGTAGAGGACACGTGCCCCCCCCCCCCCCCCCCCACCTGGCAGTGTCCAACGAAGGGGCACTTATGACATGCTTTTGGAAGCATTAAACTAACTGTTGTTTCCTAACAAAAAATCTATGAAATTAGTCAGAAATAGCCCCAAAACACCCCAGAAACCACCCATTTGAATAAATTTTCCAAAATTTCCTCGAGGATATATTAAAAAGCCGGGAAGGATGCATTACTGCCATGTCGATCGTCTGTACATGTACGAGAACAACAAGCTACATTGAATCACATTCATATAGGACTTTCTTCATCTGAAGGTTTGAATCAGGAATAGTTCGATATAACCTTCTATAAAATTGACATTTTTATCTTTAAATCGTTTTTTTTTTTAGGTCATTGAACTATTAAAATTGTTTGACAAGATTCAAGTTGTACCGGCACCTCCAAGAATTTTGCAAACAGTCAAAAATGCATGTTTTTCTTTATTTTTAGAATCGAATTGCCAATGAATAATTATACCTTTCTATCTGAACGATGCACAGCATGGGGCACCCACGATCTCTTGCTTTTCAAGGAAATTGTTCATTAACTTTTTCGCCCCACAAAAATTTTAAACAAACAAGCGTGGATCTAGAATGATGGTTAGGGGAGGTAAGATCCCGCCTGGAGTTTGCAAAAAATTGCGTATTTTTTCCTAGCTTTTGCGTGAATTAACGGCTGGACCCCCTCCCCATGGACTGACCTCTCTGCCCTTTTAAAACCACTCTCGATGCGCCCTTTCCTTAGAAAATCCTGATTATTTTTACTTCTGCATGCCGTACAAAAACAATACAGCATCAGAATATGTCGACAATCTTTTTTAAAATATACTAATTATTGTTATTGACACTGACTGAATCCCTTCTAAATTCAGTTCAAATACGCTTGAGATGCCATCAAATTGCTTCAATTTTTCAAAATTTTCTCGGGGGAACCCCCACCAATGGGAGGGGGAAACAAAGTTGAAATGTCATATTATGTGACAAACTAAAATCAGACAGAAGCTATTTTCAATTGATAATCAATAGATTTTACTCACTAAAAGAATGATAGATATTACATTATATTGAACCATTGCAGTACTTTTACATTTTTTTTCTAAAATTAATCCATTTCTCTTCAATTTTTCAAGAAAACACATTTAATTTGCAAAAGATTTCATTATTTTAATTTTGTTTTGTTTTCCGACTTTGGGATCAAAACCTACCAGCACGAGGACGCAAAACAGAAAATAAGAAAGAAGTTGCCTTAATCGGTAACGCAGAATTGTATCATTTACACTTAGTCTGAAAAGTGATTTCTTTTTTACGACAATATTTACTGCAGCACCTCAAATTGAAAGATTTTATTACTTCTTTTCATACTTAACTGAAAAGACTGGATTTGCTATATCTTGGGGTCGGTTAGTTCTTTGGTAATTTTCACCTGTTTGATTATTTTTCAGAGACTTACGTGTTTTAATAGTCTTGAGAAATAAACTTGCTATACCGACACTGTTTAGTGTTGACCCTTAAAAGACTGACAGACATACATGTAATTTCATTTCACAGAATAGGAGAAATATCTGATTGAAGAGGAGGGGATAGAAATTTCTACATGTAGCTGTCTTGTAATACACACATCCCCAACTTTCGATTTCATTAAAAAAAATGCACCTAAATTTGGTTTTTCATGTGAAGGTCATTTTAAACGAAATGACATCGAAGTAAATGCACATTTGTAACGGCTTTTCTGATCATAGATTAATTCTACAAATAATCTAGCTGTAATAGATACATGTAAATAAAGGATGTATGAGCACAAAACGCGAAATAAAACAAAAGAAATATTATAAATGAATAAAAATTCAAAGCGGTTCTTCCTGCATTCCTGTGAGAGAAATTGTCGTAGATGGCGCCACTGAATGGATTTTTGTCTACCATGAGACAATTCAGAGTAGGCTTTTTTTTCATTTATTGATTTTCATAAGACGTATTATAGAATCAGAATTCTAATCGGTTTTTTTTTTATTCAATTGGATTTTGATATTTGTTATTTTCACATAAAAAAGGTTACCAAAAGGGATGATATAACTTCAATAAGTAAGATACTTCTATTCATGGCAAAACAGTCTAGAAAATATTTATACCACAAAATGATAAGAATTCGCTCTTTAGTACAAGCAAAGTACGGGTAAATTGGCAAAACTAAACTATCACTGAGCTTGTCCTTACCTCTTGAAAAGCTCTGTTCGGTCGGCATAACTGTTTTCTCCGTTAATGTTTAATGTTACGTATTGGGGAGGGGGGGGGTGTTCCATCCAACCTTAGTGTCTTGTTTAAGTGATTTTATGGGAACAAAGCACAATTTTTTATACAATTTTCGAGCGAATGGACATCACTGACCTACATGTATTCTTTAAATTCTACGAAGCGTTTGGCCGGCGTAACCTTTTTTCCCGTTACGTATCTCGAGTTCAGGTCAGGGAACTTGCCGTATCAAAGTATCTTGAGAAAAAATGGTATCCCTGTGCTTACAATGAAACTGACAGAAAATGTACCGGGCCTTTCAAATTATTTACGGTATGCATGTAGGTTGAACTCATCATGCTCATGGATGCCATACCAGAACGTACATGTAAATTGGCCAATTCCGCTTACATTTCCTCCTTTTCCAATTATAAAAATCTGTATAAATATTTTCTTTGCAAAAGAAAAAAAATCGTTCCGTTTCGTTTCGTTACTTTTCATTTCTTTTCTTGTGCGTTTCATGATTTAAAGAAACCCGTTAAACGCGGTTAATCAAGAGGTGTCCCGGGCACCAAGTGTTTGTCAAATAGTACAGTTTGAATTGTTTCCCTTCTTAAGCAGATTTTATTTAGAATTTGGTATTTAGAATTAATTAATTTTCGAGAATTCGCATGTCTTTATCAGTTCAAAGTTCTTTAATGCTCTTCAGACACAGATTCAAATGTCTTGAAGCATTTTTAAAGGAATATTCTTGGATTTGAAAATTAAGTTGAAAGGCCTACATGGAATACACCTACTTCGGACGATCTATTTTAGTTTAAAAAAATCAATATCGTTGCATAAATTCTACACAGGGGTGTCCAGGGTAGCGTTAAAATAACACTCCATACTATCTCCCTTACAATGATTGACAGGTGAAAAGGTGAAGCCAGACGGTAATTAGCTGGAAAACAGGATTTTTTTTACCTGTTTTTCGATTTCGTACTTTGCCGAATTCCGAAATTTACGATTACTTTCTTACGTTTTTTGGTTGAAAAAAAAAATCGAATGCGTATGCGGTCGGGCCTGAGAACCAATTCTTTTTTTTTCTTGGCCTTGTTCATTCTGAAAACTTTTGATACTAATTTAGAAAAACATTTAACTTTTATATCCGATTCACTGCCAGGAATATTCAATAAACAAAGATGGTGAACAACAAAAGTCGACTGCCGATATGTTACCTGTGCGCGGTTAGGATCAAAGAGATTGTTTAACACCTGTACAGGTGAGCTGGGTGACACCGTGGTGAGTGGGGAGTGGATTGCCACTGACCAAGTGAAGATGTTAAAATTCCCCACTCGAATTCCACCCTTTCGGTGGGGAGTGGGATATCTCCGATCTGCTAAAATATGACTGTAGCTTCATATTTGAAGCATGACTTATTACCTGTTATAGTGCTTCTTTTTATACAAATACACTGATAATACGACTGTTGAAAGTCCGACCACTGTTACCAAGACAATAACAACAATAATAACTACAGGTTTTCCACTGCCTTCAACGTTCTTTCTTTTTTTATCACTATCATTACCTATGGAGTAAATTTAAATGTATTAGATACATGTAAGGAAAAAAATATTCATCGTTGATAAAAAAGTATAGGTTAGAACAAAGTTTGATGTTTCTACATAAATAAGAACTGTGCGGAGCGTTAGCGGTGGCGTAGTGCTTAGCCTACCCGGTTAGCGTACCGAGTTCATGCCTAACCTGTGCCGCATATTTTTCAGTATTCACTGGCGTCCGTTTGTAGGATGCAGGATCCATGATGATCATAAAGACGGTCTTCCAAAATAAGACGGGTAATTAGAGATCCTGTGATTGGTTGAGCTTAAATGTTACCATCTGATAGTAAGATAGACGCCTTAATATATATATTAATATCTTGTATTATAGTGCACTGTCTTTTGCACGGGACGAACATATTCTTATTTCAGATTGACATCGACATGAAAATTGAAATAGATTTCGAAATGTAATTTACCAGGTGATGATGACTGTGTATTTCTTTGAGTTCCTGTTATATCAGTTGTTTCAGTTGTTACCAAAAGTGACAATGAAAACCGGAAGAAGTGTTAAAGTGTCAATAAACAAAAGGCATGCCATTTTTTGGACGCAAAGAAGATTTCAACTGAACATGGAAATCTGTATAAAATATTTGAAATAGATGTAAACAAATATTTTACCAAAATATAAGTTCAAATTATGTATTAATTATATGGATTACCAGACAATGCTGACTGTGTAGTTGTTAGAAGTCCTAGGATATTAGCTGTGTCAGTTGTTACCAAACCTGCCCCTAAAATAGCACAAAATAGGTCAAGTTTCACAAGAAATCGGATTGTTTGGACGCAAAGAAATTTTCAATGCCAAATGAAATCTGTAAAAAAACAGACGAATATCGAAAGACATAGATCGAATGCAAAGAAGGTTTCAACAAGATATGAATTTCAAATAGAGGAATATATAATAACAGCACACAAAAAACTAAAATAATTAACATAGTTTTTGTACTACCCAATTTTTTGGTGCTGGGTGTACATTTTTGATCTTCCATTTATGTATCGTCATTAATGGTTGATGTTTCTGTGCGTTTGTTTCGACTGTATTTTTTTCTGTTTCTTTGTATTGATGTTGTGATGAATCGTCTTGTGTCCTGTTGCGGGTTGTAGTTTTGTACATTGTCATTGTCATTGTCACGAAAACACGAAAACGGATTCCAGAATAGGTCATATAAGAATCAAGGCAATCCAATTTCAAAACAATTTCTATCATGACATAAATCGATATATTTTGATGGTTGTGTGGCTTATTTACAAACATACATGTAATTCAAATACATGACTTTGTATTATTGATACATGTTTTGCACAAACCAATGCAGTAGTAGAGCATTGGAAAATGTTCTCAAGAGCTATTGTAATTACGACGTTTTTTTCTGGATTCAGTGTTAAGTGTGTTTCCACTTTACATCTGTAGTGCAACTTTTCTAACAGACATGTTCCGCAATACGGAGATATGTTAAGCTATTTATATATTATATAATCACAAAGTCGAGATATTTTTTAAAACCCTACCTGTTCCTTCAGAAACTGTTGGTGACGTTGAATTTGTGGTAGTTAGACAATTTGACTAAAAGAAATAAAACGCAATTATTTCTTACAGAATCATCAGTTTGGGTCTCTAATACGGTATTTTACATTAGATATGAATATGCAGATAAATGATAACTTTAAATGTAATAAAAAAATTCTTGAATTACACATTTATATTGCATACATACAAAAGAATGTTGCATTAAACTTTGTGAGTATCTATATTAAACAGTTTATATCTGTAATTTAATCAAATTTCCAATGCTGTTCTTCTTTACCAAAATCATTTGAAAAAAAACATGGGGTCTTTATTTGGCATTGCTAATGAGGTGACGCTCTTATTTTTCAATTTGAAATAATTCAGTAAATAAAGTTACATTTGATTTCAATAATTATCATTGTCTGATACACACCTTTTCTACACACTGCAGAAGAGTTGCATTGCATTCATAGCACAGCGAGTCGAATATAATGAAAGGAACCTCATCTGAGAAGCTCCCAGATCCGTCACCATTCCCTACACTTATCATGTAACCTGTCGCCATTATATTGCTTGAGACAACCGAACGCTTCTTCTTCGACACTGGGAGTATACACTGGATACAAAATTCGTTCATATACTGTCCTTGGTTAATGACGGAAGAATTAGAAATGTCTGTACCGGTATTAGTTACCTAGAATAAACAAGGTAGGTATATTAGGTTACAGAAAAAGACCAAAAGCAATCTGGTAGAAATATTAGCATCTAGTTCTATTAATTCATTTCACACGTGAGAAGAGTTCTGAATAAAAAAAAATCTTAACACTGCAGCGCCCCATGGGTGCAACGATAATATCAGCAGCATAGGAAACTTAACAAGTCCCGGTTGTCAATCGGTAAATGTGACTAGCTTATTCAACAGACCACAAAGAAGAATTCGAAGTCATGGCATCCGTAATTATAATAGGCATGAGATACATAGTTTCTCCTTTGATGACTTTTTGTACTACCCAACTTTTTGGTGCTGGGTGTACATTTTTGATCTTCCATTTATGTGTCGTCATTTTTGGTTGATGTATCTGTACGTTTGTTTCGACTGTTTTTTTTCTGTTTGTTTGTATTGATGTTGTGATGAATCGTCTTGTGTCCTGTTGCGGGTTGTAGTTTTGTACATTGTCATTGTCACGAAAACACGAAAACGGGTTCCATAATAGGTCATATAAGAATCAAGGCAATCTAATTTCAAAACAATTTCTATCATGAAATTGTAGAAATATTAGCATCTAGTTCTATTAATTCATTTCACACCCGAGAAGAGTTCTGGATAAAAAAATCTGAACACTGCAGCGCCCCATGGGTGCAACGATAATATCAGCAGCATAGGAAACTTAACAAGTCCCGGTTGTCAATCGATAAATGTGACTAGCTTATTCAACAGACCACAAAACAGACTTCGAAGTCATGGCATCAGTAAATATAATAGGCATGAGATACATAGTTTCTCCTTTGATGACTTGGTTCGATTTTTGAATGAGCCTCTAGGCCTGCATTATATTCGTACCAAATTATACTTTGTTTCTTTACGGAAGTTCCACGAAATCTACGAACATACGAATGACCTCACGTTTACCGATACACGTTCCCCAGGATACAGACTACAAGGAGTCATCTTGGAAATTACTACTTTTCGTTTATTTCAAGCAGTTAGATCAGATAAATCAGAGGAACAGACAAACCGTCCTTTCATTAAAGTAAGATTTGGAAACAAAGGAATTGATAAATTGAATCTTGGTCAAATTTTGAATCACAAAACTGTCACAGCCAAAATTCCACCATATTTTAAAAGAAAAGAAACTCCTTGCATTTCCTATAGCTACACACCAACAGTTGCATCTAAAATTTACAATTACAAACGATTCTTGCAGTATATTGATTTACATGTAAGTAATCCTTCATCGGATTTCAACTACTTTCCTTGTGGACACGTTATTACTGGTGACCTTAGTATAGTCAAGAACGACAAGTTGAGAGAATTGTTAAAAAAATTCCAAAATACAGAGAGGTATGTCCTTTACATTGAACCAAAATATCAAAATTATCATGGATTCTTTTGAGGAATATGCAAGACGTTGGGCAAAGAAATAGATTGTACAGCTCGACACCCTTTCCGAATGGATAAAATCCATCAGAGGGTTACTTTTATCTAGATTCGACATTATTTTATCTAGAATTTACAGATTAAAATCAACCGTGAACACCAGATTAGAGTCTATATTTAAAGACCTTGATGTTATCACAGAGCTTTCCTACCTCCAAGAACATTATGTCATCACACCAGCGGACAAAGTCTCAAACAATTACTCATTTACATGCAAAAAGTACTATTTCGACAGTCTAGTTAAAGAGCTGGGTTTAAATTCGATACCTGGAAATCCCACTTACAAACCAATAAGCCTTTCTGCCTCTGAAATAATAGATAACCACACATCAGCTCTAGCTTCCTTTGGCTTTGACACTAACAATTTAGATTTAGATCTACCATACTTATACTGCATACCTAAAGTGCATAAGAATCCGTAGAAACAACGTTCCATCGCTGGTTCCTCAAAATGTTCTACCAAATCTGAATCGATCTTACTCACCAAAGTTTTATCTGAAATCAAATTTTGGCTTAAAAAATATTGTTCGACAGTATATTCTCGCAGTGGTATCAAGCAGATGTGGATTTTAAAGAATTCGAAGGAACTTTTAGAACATCTGAAATCCACTCATTTTAGTAGAATCCATTCGATCAAAGCCTTTGATTTTTCGGCACTTTACAATTCCACATTCCAAATTGAAAGAGAGACTCGCAAAAATTATAAGTAATGCGTTTACAAGTAAGAACGGTAATCGCAAATAAAAATTTATTGTTGTTAACCTACTTTGTAAAAGAAAAGTCCGATTCTGAAAATAAGTACACTGAAACAGATATCATTCAGATGTTAAACTTCTGATCGACAATATTCTGTGGTGTTTGGAGGAAAGGTCTTCCAGCAAATTGTTGGAATTTCAATGGGGACTAATTGTGCCCATTCTTTGCCGACATTTTTCCGTACGAAGCTGAATTCATTCAATCTTTGGTCTCTGAAGGGAAAAGATACTTAGCTTCTGACTTCAACTTCACTTACAGATACATAGACGATGTGTTGTCCATCAATAGTCCAAAATTCGCGGATTACCTGAGCAGTATCTAGCCTTCGGAGCTTTAAGTCAAAGAAACTACAGAGACAAATATTCAACATCCTATTTAGACATGATGTTGTCCCAAAACACTGATGGTCACATGAACACCTCACTCTAATACATGTACAAACGTAACGACTTCAATTTCAGCATTGCAAACTTTCCTTTTCTGAGTAGCAACATCCCTTCATTGCCTGCTTATGGCGTGTTCATATCTCAGTTGATATGCTATGCCAGAACAAGAGAAGGGAGGAGATCTCCATTAAGACCCCCCCCCCCCGTTGCAGCATCAACAGCAAAACAGCAAAACACCCGATGCAAAAACACAAAAGACGAGTACAGCATGAGACGGAAAAAAGACACACGACATGTAAACATCAAACACAAAAGACTACACATAAACCGACGAGAGCAGTGGGCAACCGGTGCCGACTTTGGACGGCCCTTTGTCACGCAAGTAGCAAATGGTGTGGTTATCCTGGATTACGTGCGCACAACCCTCTTACTTCTCCAATTACCAAGAGGTCTCGAAGAACGTACAATTGTGGTGTAATACAACCTCCTCACTGTAAGATGACATCACACAAGCAAGACCGCGAAACGTAGAGGCCCCAGAGACATAGATGAATATGTAAATGGATATAAAAAGAGGACATGCGTAAAACAGTCCGTGATTTGCCGGATGTAGCGAGCTCAAGTATGTAATTACCCGAGGAGTCCGATTGACATTCAGAGAGGACAGGTGGTCGAGGCCCTGTCTTCTCTAAAGAGGTTTGGACAGGGCCCGTCATGCAGTCCCCTCGTCACAGTCAGTCAAAGTGCAAGTCTCAAGGATGCGCTTGTACAAGACTGTAGATTGGTCAAGTACCAAGCCTACTGTCCGTCTGGTGACATTAGGATCATATCCACGGTATAAAAGGCATTTGATGATTCTGACGCATTTTCGATGGTTTTGCTGCCTACCTTTGATCCTTTTTATTTTGTTTATCATATCACCATAAAAGACAGGTTGTGTAATACCAATAGTAATGTACTATGTTGCATGTATAGATCCGAATCTTAAAAGAAGTTGACTGTAATTTTTTTTTAATTTCCAGAAAGTCTTAACTAGTTTATGAAAGCGGAAAACTTCTCCAATTACCCAGAGGTCTCGAAGAACGTACAATTGTGGTGTAAAACAACCTCCTCACTGTAAGATGACATCACACAGACAAGAAGTCACTTTGTTCGGAATTATTTGTATTAGAAGGAAAGTCAAATAAAAATTCATATGATTTTTTGTGAGATATCAAACCTCTTACTAACTAATAAAAAGATATTGTAAATCTCAAATTTTCAGAAAAGACTACCAATCATCTAGGTCAAGGTAAAACGTTTTGGTAACAAAAGAAGAACTCATCATATAAGTGTGAAATATCAAAGCCGTATTATCTGATTTTTTAAAAAGTAGGTATAAAATCTAGGTCAAGGCCACTAAGTAAAAACATATGGTAAGTGTAGAAAAGTCTTGTCACAGGAAAACACATGTGAAATATCAACGCCTTGTCACTTACCAATCATTCTTATGTGGTTTTTTTTTCTGAAAAGTAGGTCAAATATCTAGGTCAAGGTCACTAGGTAAAAAAAATGGTATTCATAAAGAGGTCTTATCACCAGAAATACATGTACACATGTTAAATATCATATTTATATCACTGACCAATCAAAAGATAAAGCCATATGTGGTCACCATAGCACATTCTATATAGACATAACCTCTGACAGTGCATGCATTTTATATATTGTTTTCATTTTCGTGCATGAACATCGACGGTGGGTGCGGCTAGCCAACAGGGGATGCTTACTCCTCCCGGGCACCTGGTCCCACCTCTTGCTTGTTAGGGGACCGTCGATGCTCAGTTTGGTGCTCTATTGTGAGTGCTGTTGAGATTATCATCAGGATCTTCTTTAACTCATTGATTAAATTACTTATAGACTTTTTTATATGAATAGTACGGCCATACAGATGAAGGAGGATTTTACGCTTTTCATGTAAGAATATCTAAATATGACGGTAAAAGTGTGTTATTTTCTAAAAATATACGATTAACTGTCCGTACATAATCGTGACAATTAATTGCTTGAGTAACTGCACACCTCGTTTATCAAAGCAAGTTTTCTTTGAGTAGATCACAATGTTCATATGTAACTCATTAATAAAACTAATTATGGAATAGAATAATGTATACTTGACCAATCTACAGTCTTGTACCAGTAGATTCTTAATACTTTCACTCTAACTGACTGTGACGACGGGACTCCATGTCGGGCCCTGTCGAAACCTTTTTAGAGAGGACAGGGTTCCGACCACCTGTCTTCTCTGAATGACAGTTGGACGCATCGGGTAATAACATACATGAGCTTCGCCTCTCCCAATACAACTTTTTTCATCAACCCAATACATTTTTCTGCACCCCCCTGTAAAACACTGTATCACTAATAATATCCTATCTATCTAAAGATATACTTACCTCTATTACTCTAAATGCACATAACACTTTATCTTGGTTAAATCCAGACCCATAAATGAGAGTTGTCTCACAACTGTATACAGATGAATCACATAAGCCGGTCATTGACTCGCTTTGAACGTAGGGCTTTGAGTTCGCTTCCTTGGAACAGTCTACACCAAAGTACCCAGAATGACAATGGCATTCTCCTGTGTTATGACATATACATGTATTTTCAATAAAATAAAACATATTTCGAAAACGAGTCCCATGTCATACATTGAGTTCTGATTAAACAGATAAAATATTGAATAAATTAATGTATGCGTTGTACCTACACTCGTTTGAATGTATCTACCTAAATGGAATCAGTAAGAGATGTGTAAAAGTTCTAAACATGTAACAATAACACAGAAAGAAACAATCATGTTCTTGGGTCTTTGAACACTTGTGTATTTTAAAGATTAATGAAACTGATGGGATTTTGACAACGATGCAATATAAACTATAAAACATATATATTTCATTATTAATAATGGTAAGGTCGAAGCAATTTGTTTTAACTATAAACTGACAGGTACTCGTTGGCATATTTTTTGCGATATATTAACTTCTATCTTATTTTGTTTTTGAATGATGAAAAAGGGGTTTTGTATTTTGATGTTTTCCCGTTATCGAATGAAAAGTATGGCTCAATTGAATAGAAATAATAGAAAATTATTGGAAGTTTTATCAATTGTATTTATCAATGGTTTAGATCTTGTTTTAAAAGTCGCATCTTTTTTATTACTGAAAGACAAAATGCTAAATTTTCATTGAATTTTCTAGTATTTAGGGAATGACTAAGTTGCAAGAAAACGTTTTAGCACTGATTTTACATCGTCGGAAACCCACAGCCTATAGACTATGGGTGCAATTGCAATGGAATTCTCGTTTTAATGCGTCACAAGGTTATATATACAGGGGGTTTAGTCAGTACGCATTCTAGTATACGCTGGAAGAAAACACGATGTAAACTTCCGCTTGAGGTACCTGTGTTTGAGTTTATAGTAAAGATTTTGATAAATCCAAGGCATGTAGAAACATTGTCTTTGTACTGTTCGGAAGCGACTGAAGTCACTTAAACATCATTGCTATCACTGAGCTTGTTAAAGGCTTTATTTTGTTGTGAAACGTGTCGAAATTTTAGGTGACGAGCTACTGTTCCGTGGCCATCAGCAGGAAAAGTCTTTTTTTTTCGATAATTGGTCTACTTGATAGGTTGTATCTTGACATATGCATTCTCTACCACAAAGAAAAGCAAGCTAATTAATTAAGTTTATTGAGCTTGTCTTAAACTACAAATTCACGAAATGTTTGAGGACAAGCCTGTTTTTATACGCATCACAGCGTATAAAGACCGTTTTTGTACATTGAATACTCGATTATCAAACTTTTGGTAAATCGTTTATGCTGTTCTCTTTCAAGATAGGAATATCTTATTGAAAGATCAATGTAATTACGACGACAAAGGTAATAGTCTATTTGCCAAATGGCTATGGGGGGGGGGGGGGGAAAGGTTACGCACAAAATGTTTTTGCATGAAAGTGATATTATTACCCTCCACTTTGATAATCCGGCGGATGCCACTCTGGCATCTTTGGGCATTTCGAAATTTTTGGGAAAAAGTGTGATTTAAAAAAAACGTTGAAAATTGACAAAAAAGAAGGGAGGAGATCTCCAACAAGACCCCGTTGCAGCATCAACAGTAAAACACCAAAACACCCGATGCAAAAACACAAAAGACGAGTAAAGCACGAGACGGAAAAGAGACACACGACATGTAAACATCAAACACAAAAGACTACACATAAACAGAATAACTTCATTGATGTTGTGGCCAGAACAACAGATTTGGTATCAAAAAAACAGCAGTGCCATTGCGTTAAAGTCTCATTCTCATTTCATCAATTTACTCGTCTACAAGATGGGGAAAACAATTGATTTCCGTTGAAAAATGGGAAAATGTCATATTTTTTTTTATACTGTAGATAAAATAACAATTTTAGTACCGAACGCACAATAGATGTATTGCCTTTCATTTTAAATATCAGATAAGCAATTTGCAAGTACGAAAATGGGGAAAAGAGTGAATTTTGAATGAAAAATCGTTGAAAATTGGGATATTGCAATGCTTTTTTCATTCTGTAGTTAGAACAACAGGAAGAAAATGATTTCATTTATTTATATTCAGAATTCTTCTCAGGCAAATGGAATCCTCTTGTTTTGTTTTGTTTTTTTCTGAAAAAAAGTTATCAATTGTAAAAATACAATCGGTTTAAAGAAATTCTAGAAGAACAATTTTCGTATTAAGATGATTGCATATTGATAGTTTTAGATTTGCACTTCTTATTACCCTTTTTTCTACTCTAGATATATCATTCCAAATTGTATATATGTTCTAGCATCATCTTACAATATCACGCAACATTTCACGAAAAGAATAATCCATTTAAACTGCATAATTCATACATTGCTTATTTGATGTTTGATGTCGTGTTTGCTGTTCCCTTCCCGTTTGGTTTCTCTTGCTGTGTTTGACTTCTCTGTATTTTTACTTGAGGTGTTTTGATGTGTTGATATTGGTGCTGCAACCCAGTTATGTTGGAGATCACCTCCTTTCTTATTGCCTTGTTGTTTCATCAACATGCGGTTATAATACTTGTGTGCAACTACTTCCGTCAACAATGAACCCCTCTTACAAGGTTGATCAAAATGCCTCCTTTGCATTGTACTCTGACAATTCTCTACTCCAAAACATTTACAGAATTAAAGAAATTTGAGCACAGAATTTGTCACATCTGCTTATTACAAATTTCAGATTTCATATGCGACTGCTACAAATCAACAGGATAACAGATAGAGGTACAGACGCGAAATGGCAAAATATTATCACAATAGGTCTCAACGTGTTTTAAAGATTTATGTCTCAACAGATCCATGTTTGATTGAACTGCATCTTAAGAATGTTTCATTATGCATGGCTTAACATATTTCGTTTTTCTTGACATTTCATCGAAATTCTTCAATTACCTGTTGGTGGTAAAGGTCATCCAAGAGTTTTGAACTCTTATAGCCCATTTCATTCAATCGTACAATTAAATCGTACAATTAAACTCCTAACCACAACACCGTTGCACTAAAATGTGTGGATAATTGGACTTCGTAAGCAACCCCCCATCCTGACAAAGATAATTTCCCCAAGACACACAGCTGTTGTGTAGCATTTTTTTTTTACTGAAATTGTAAAATGCTCTACATTTAGTAATTTCGTACAAAACGTATACTCATGTTGTATTTGTATTATTTTTTACCGTTGGCGTTGTATACGACATATTTGAAAACGTACATATTTGTCTTATTCTTTTGTGCAGCGTACGATTTGTTTCTTGTCCTGTCATATATATCTATAGTTAGAGAAATTATAGTCTTACTTAGCTTCATATTATGGAAAATGTTTGTTTCTTTATATTTCAGTTATTACTTGGAGGAAATATCGAATATACGTATTTGATATGATGTAGAATAAAGTACACAGTTCCTGACCTCTGGAATGGATCGGCGCTTCATACGCAGCAATCACTCTTAAACCCATTAATCGACAGATAATTTTATTTGATCAATCAACAACATATGAATCAAAGGGTCGAATGGATTGGGAACCATTCCGGTATTATTGCGAAGATTGTAGAATTTTGCAAAAATGAGAAGTTTTTGTTCTACAACGTATACAATAAGTCATATTATTCCGCCAACGTACACGGACTGACGTACGGATTATACCTCCTGATATAGTAACCAATGAAATAGGCGGTTTGAATAGTATCAGCTCTTTTGTGTTGGAGGAATGTTGTAACGCTCGTTCTGATTGGCTTAAATTCCCTGTTAGAATCATTTCGGAATACCAGGGTTTCCCAATAGACTGTCCCACTGTATATTACGTAGTAGAACGGAGAAGATGCCGTGGGTTTCCGACATTGTGTTTTTACGACTAAATACTTTGTATATAAACTTCTTAGCATGAACAATGTGGTGCAAACACAGAAATGCTTGCATGTTGCGCCTTTTAAAATTATAGATAGAATTTTTTTTTGGGGGGGGGGGGTAAAAATTAACATTAATCGTAATAAAACTTGTACATTACCATATTGGCAGGTACCGTTCCCTGAGCAATCGTTAGGGCAAGTGGTTCCAAGAAGTTCATGAAAAATACTTTGACCATTTCCATTGGTACTTGTATTAGATTTGTGTAAGACCTCCATTCTAGTTGCTTCGAGGAAACAAGAAGCTTTATAAGTATCTAAAGTAACTTGGGCGTACGATGTATCACCTCCAATCTGTGGAATTTAGAAAACAGTCATAAATCTTACTGGAGAATATTACACCAAGAGCATTTTTCCAATTGATAAGTCAAAATGGTTACCATGTTTTAATAGTAACGAGTAAAATGATTTTCTAATTATTTGTAATGTCAGTAAGATCCGCTATGGAGAGTTCTTCATGAAGAAACTGGTTCAAAGAATACAAGAGAAGAAGTACCATTTAACCATTATCAAACGGATACATCTATTGTTCTCTAATAAAGCTATGATTCGAAATCAGTCTAAAACCAGATTCTGTATTCCCACCTCAAGATGATGATATGATACACGAACGGCTTATCAAATAACTTCATTCCGAATTTATTCCCATATCGGGAGTCACCTTCTTTTCAAACTTTGTTTGCTTTGGTTCCTGTTTTATCCTGATTTTGTATTCCTTCTCTTTATGATTTTTTGAATTGTCGATTTTGTACTGTTTTATTTTTTTGGATATGGGCATTATCAATATTTGTCAGTCCTAATTAACATTTCGATCTTATTCTGAACCGGACTTACAAAACATATATGATCTTTGTCATTGTATTTGTTTTCATTTGTAACCACAGTTTTCATTTCATTTCGCTTCTGAAATGACCAATCACGATCCCATTAGATGATTAGTCATTTTCGGGATTTTTACGAGGGATGCAAAATAAATATTCTTTTTAATTTTGGCGTCAAGTACCATTCGTGTTAAACGTCTTCACATTCAATAGCATCATTTAAGAACAGATAAAGGATCCTGGACCTTAAGGAAAGGCTATAATAAACGAATTTGTTGAATTTTCAAAATTAACTGAAATATTCATATAAATTGTTTGATCTATGTCTGAACAATAACTTTCATATTCCTTTCTGCTAAGATATAACCCTAAGCGCTAGCAAAATTTAATAAAACACACCCACCCTTCGTGAGCTTTGGTTGAACAGCGCACAAAAAACTCAGGTTGTTATGATAAATTTCACCTTAATTAGGTATGAGCGCAAAATGGAATGGCTAATTCAGACAAACTTGTGAAAGATAGTCTCCTTCAAAAGGTATTAGCCGTTCGTTTTTGCGCTCATGTTAAAATAGGAGAAATTCAGAGAAAGAATACAGTGCACTATTTACAAATTAGCATGTAAAACGCCTTATACATATATCGATCTATATATCTGCAATGATTTTTACCTTAGCGAGGGCGGTTTATCCGGATATTTCGGCTACCCCTCTTAACTGTATAGACGGTACATAAATTGTGAAGAGATTACAAACGAAATTTTCATAATTATTCTTACTCATAAAATGTTAAATTTTCTTCTGGTGTAAAAAGGGACACTAAATCTTTATAATCAATCGATATATAGATGATACAAAAAGGGGCCTTAAGGTCCGAGATCCTTTGCAGCATGGACCAGACGTGTACTTGTTGGGCATTTAACCCTCATCAGTGTGAAAGTTATTTAGTTCAAAATGAACCGAAAGAGGTAGGAGGGTGGATAGAATATGATGCTTCAGGACCCACATTTTAGAATTGCAAGAGATTATGATAACAGAAATTTTTGTTTGCGTTTCAAGAACCGATCAACCGAAGTTGATTGAACTTGGCTACATGTGCCCTCGGGGACTCCCGATCCACCAGCAGTGACACTCACCAATTGAAACAAATATTAAACATCTCAAAGGCATCAGTTCAGAATAAAGAAAATTGAAGTAATGACCAGCAATGAACGTTCTTATCTGATGCGTGTCTGGTTGCCGCATATCTTAGTTATGTCCAGTTAGCTGCTCTCTGATAGTAAAGAGAAAAAAGTTTTACTTGATAAATGTCAAACTTCTTCAAAGTACATAGCATCACATATATATATATATATATATATATATATATATATATATATATATATATATATATATATCATAATATATAAACAAGTAATAAGGATACCTTTATGTCCATCACACATGCTTCAATGAAGGCAGTAGGATCAATCTCTGGAACAAATGTGGTGCATATTTCAAATACTGCGCTGGTATTGAATGATAGCTCACAAAATGTCCTAGCGAGTTCCTCTGTCCAACCGTTTGTCCAAGAGAACACCTTTTAACGAATATTGTTGAAGCAAATATTCATATTTTTCTTCAAGAAATAATATGTGCCCTTATCATCAAATCTATCAATGCCAACTTTTTCGGGTCCTCTTTTTACCATCTTTTATATATTTTTGCTCTTGCAAGGAATTATTACGAGATCGACATAGAAGTAAGCATTTCAATTTAATCAAAATATATTATGAATGCATAGTCATTGATTATATAATTGTATTTGTGATGTATACAAGGTTTCAATGTTCTTTTGATTGAATTTATTCAAAATGGGACATCAATTGTTCTACACACATTGTTTCTGACTGAAGCCGATTATACCATATAACCAGAAATTTTCGCGAGATACTAATTTTCGCTATAATCGCGAGTGATTTGGAATAGCGAAAAATTATCCTCGCGAAAAATTGTGTTTGATAAGGTATAACATGAATTGGTTTATTAGTGTTATTTCGGTTTTACTGGACATATGTCATTCTTCACATATCCCGAAGTAAATGGAGTGTTTTCTTAGGATAGAAATAACTGAAACTTCAATAATGGAAGGTACAAAACAGTGAGGTCATATGTACATATTTATTTGTAATTTTGGAACCGCGAAAAATTGTACTCGCGAAAATAAAGATACCCTATTTTACCATAAACTCGCGAAATTTGATACTCGAGAAAATTTCTGGTTATACGGCATTAGACCTAGGAGACAATTTGATGTCATAACTACGTCTAAGTATGTTGTTATTACGATTGAGTATTGTCAATATTGAAGTACAAGTATATGTTTTGTTGTACACATTTTGTTGTACTAGACCCGTAATTCGGATATTTCAATCTTCGTCAGTAGTACTTCATGCCAAACAATTTAAATAAAGCAAAAGTGAATTTTCCAGGCGTCATCTACAATAAAGAGCTTTAATTTCCTCTTCCAAAAATGAGCTGCTCCAAATTTTGTGTAGGGTTTATTCAGAGCGTATTTAAGTGAAAAATATGGCCAACAATCGTCGGAGGGTAGGCGCAAGGAGCTTAATTTCGTTATAACTAGTAAGCTACCTGGTAATTATAACTTAGCTATCTCGTAATTTCGACTTATTTTGTCTTTTTGTCAGTTTTTCCAGAGAATGTTTATGCAGGAGCTGTTTATTCATGTTTATTCATGTAATGTTTTTAGAGGTTCATTAATTGTGTTTTCAATATTTTTTTTATTCAAAAAGAGAGCTTTGGAATTTTCTTGAATGTTAAACGTCTTCATATTCAATAGCATCAGTTAAAAACTGATAAATTAAAAGCATGGACCATACATGCACCTTTCGGGTACTTAACCTTCGTCTTTATCTTCTTCATTTTTTTTCTTCAAAAGGGTTCGATTGTGAGCGATATAAGCCAACTTTTGCCTAAAGACTTTCCTTTAATCAGTCTCCCTACAATTTCATTAAACCTTATAGGAAGACAGAATTGTAGGGGTCCCTGTAAAGTGCGAAACGAAACAAAAACGAAACGAAACGAAACAAAACGAAACGAAACAGATCGAAACGAAACGAAACAAAACATAAATCTTAAAGAACTTGAGAACTTGAGAAAAATTGATGTAAATGCAGAAAAGTATCACAGATTATAATATCTGCATATATTATTGCCTTCAACCATTAGTTCTTGTGGCTGGAGGGCTTTTAAAGGGTCAAATTTGACCACTAAAACATAATATATACGGTACATAGCACAATTGCATTTTAAAGGATTAAATGAAAGTGAAAGGGATGAATAATCTCGTCATTGCCAGAAAAAAAATAATATTTATAAGGGAGGAGTCTAGTACAGAGGAAATGAAACTGTTCCGTTATGTCTATTTGAAAACTTTATCAGAAAAATGAGAACAAATACGGGGGGGGGGGCACATTTCGTTTGAAAAAGGATAAGATTTTTCCCTGAAATCTCATTACGGTGTCATAGCGTGTTTTTCTATCCCCTCCCCATTATTCCTTTTAAATACATGAATGGCATTTGACATTGACTTTTTTAATTGTCAACTTTGACTCTTTCAAGAAACCCTCTCGGCACTACTTACAAATGTAGAACTCTTGGATTAAGGCAATATTACAATTGCTTATCTTGTCTTTAAATTTCGTTCTTGGCGATTTTTCCTCTTTTTCTCATATTCTTTAAGTTTTATATTTTGTTTCGTTTCGTTTCGATCTGTTTCGTTTCATTTTGTTTCGTTTCGATTTGTTTCGTTTCGTCTCGATCTGTTTCGTTTCGTTTCGTTTCGATTTGTTTCGTTTCGTATCGTTTCGATTTGTTTCGTTTCGCACTTTACAGGGACCCGAATTGTAGGTCTACGTTGGGATAAGTGGAAAATATTAAAAATTAAGACGTAAATATACGAGATAGGTAAAAGCGAAATACTAATTGCAATTATGAGATAATTAAGTCGGAAAAACGAGATAACGGAAGCCGATTTGTACAAACCTAATTAAAAAAATTGAGTCATCATCACGACTTAGTATGTCGTAATATCAATGAGTTAAAGAAGATCCTGACGATAATCTCAACAGCACTCACAGCGCAAAATTATACATCGACGGACCCCTAGCAAGCTACTTTTAAAAGTCGAAACAACGAGATAACTTATTCGTAATTTCGCGATAGTCATGTCGTAATTACGACATATTGAGTCGTGTTTACGACTTAAAACTTTTACTCAGGTTGGCACTATTCGGCTACCGTATTTTCCTTTAATATGCATAGTGTGAAAAAAGTGATTTCCCTCCTGTGTTATGCAACTCCAAAATTAATCCTCAAGTGCATATCATGTTAACCTTCGTTACAACCTTATTGATAAGATAAACCGAAACATCTGATAAATCATGAACAATATTTTCATCGACTTTGAATGCTTACCGGTTCTACATACGCCTCAGTATTAACTGGATCAATTTCAAATTTTGCAATCGTACTCGTGAATGTCGTATCTCTTTTCCATCTTCCTACTTCCTTTAATGTATATGGCGTTTCAATCGTGTCTGTCGATCTCTTTTTCCTAGAGGAGCATTCCGTGAAGAATACATCTTTCACTTCTGTTGAATTGCTTGTGCAAGTTTCAGACGGATTTGTCAAGTTACATGAAATGTAATTTGAAGAAATCGGATATTTCAATGACTCTTCTCTACAAACGCAATACGTCTGGGTGCTAACCAATAGATCAGAAGGGCTGGGCTGCCAATTGATCGCAAAAAGGCTGTCGCTATTCTGAACTCTAACATAAAACGAAATTGAAATTAAATTCACAATCGAAACACAGAGTAGACATACACAGAAAAAACCAGACAAAATAAATTTATGAATCGCAAGCGATATAAGTCCCCTACCGGCATTAATCCATGTCCTTCAATTCTGCCTTGACCCGTACTTACACCAAAAGATGAATCCAACATCAAATAAGTTCAATATGTATATTAGAAAAAGGTCTGGAAAACAGGAAAAATTAATGAAATTTGCTATGAGGCCATACCTTTTGTAAGAACAAATAAATCAAACCCAACTTTAACTTATTCTTCATCATACTATAATGTATCTGCATACCAAAAATCAGCTCAATATATACAACAACAGGCATAAAAAGACTAGAAACTGAGAAATGCATGAAATTTGCTAAGTCCAGGGGCCATAACTCCAACAGAAATGGGTCAATCAAATTGAAACATGAACTTGATTTGTATGACACTGAGATATATTTACATACCAACAATGATTTCAATATCTGCAATACCATGGAAGAAAAGTCCGGAAAACTGAGAATTTCATGTAAGGGGTAGGTTCACCTACTACCAAAAATTGGCCCTATACATTCGCGAAAAATAATTTTATGGAAATTATGATTCAGCATCTCTTATATTTATCTCAAGTACCTGCCGAAATAGAAAGTAAATATTTTTCATTGTCAAAACGTCACGTGCGTTAGTTTTGACGTCACATTGTGACGTCATTTTCTCTGCATGACGGAAAATGAGGGAAAATCGCCATATTTTCTGCATAAATCTTTAAAATCTTTAAAATCACTCTCATATCGGGAGTTCGCTTCTTTTCATATGGTGGAGGTTTTTGTTTTTGTTTGCTTTGGTTCCTGTTTTATCCTGATTTTGTATGCCTTCGGTTTCTGATTTTCTGAATTATCGATTTTGTACTGTAGACAGGGATATGGTCATTATCCATATTTGTCATTTAAAGTTAGTATAGGCGCCAACCCTTACCCAACATAAATTTTATGAAGATCGAAAAATAAATTTCAAATTTAAACATTTTATATGAAAATTATTTTGGGTGAGGGCTGGCGCCCTACTTATTTTCGTAAATTTTGACCAGTATTATGCCCATTTCTTACGATTTTTCAGCATTTTACAACTTAAAGCCAGTTTGAAGCCAAATCTCTCGGTGTATTGCACGTAAATAAGAATATTTATTTTGTATTTCAAACAACCATACATTTAACTTCTTTGATACGAAATACAATCGAAATCTAAAACATTCTAAAATCAGGGCCGATTTTCCATGTTACCGAACCTGCTCCTTTGCTAAGTGCAAGGGCCATAACACTTTTGAAAATAGGTCGACAATCCGAACCAAACTCGAACTTCATCTGTATAACACTAAGAGGTAATCACATATAAACAATTATTTCAATATCTGCAATACCTTGGAAGAAAAGTCCGCAAAACTGAGAATGTCATGACATTTGCGAAGTCCAGGTGCCATAACACATGTAAAAATAGGTCAATCGGAACCAACCTCAAACTTGACCTGTATCACATTGAGATAAATTCACATACCAAAAATGAATTCAATATATGCAACGACAGAGAAAAAAAGGTTGCAAAACTAAAGTGTGACGGAAAGACGGACGGACAGACAGACAGACGGGGTGGAAACTATAAGTCCCCTCCATCGAGCCGGTAGGGGACTAATAATACGGAAGTGTTTCAACTCTTTTAAATATTGAAGAAAATTTCAAACCAATTTTAATACATCAAACGCGTGTTTCCAAAATGAGTAAATCCTCATCAGTGGTACTTTATTACATGCAGAAGTGATTTTAAGACACAGCCATATGTTTTTAGAATCGCCGTCTAATCTCATTTTTTTAAATTTAATTTATGCATTTTACAAAGAGTATGCTCCTCAAATTCCCCGTAGGATCGATTCAGAAGCATAGTTTAATAAAATCTATGTCAAATAAAGAATTGGGGGAATTGTCATAGAATCTTGATGAAATGTCATTGATGGCAAATTTCCAAAATAGCAATATAATATATGATGTCAAATTAATAAAGTGTCAAAACAAAGCTTAAGGCAACGAGACAGCACTAGTATCAAATGCTATATGACCAATCTACAGCCTTGTAACGGAGCATTCTTAAGAATTCTTCTCTGACTTACTTTGCCGACAGGACTCAATGACGGGTCATGTCCAAACATCTTTAGATAAGCAAGGTCCCGACTGCTCAGAATGTCGGTCGGATTCATCGAGTGTATACATGCATGAAAATATAGGTTTCTGATTTTCTGAATTATCGATTTTGTTCTGTATAAAGGGATATGATCATTATTCATATTTGTCATATAGAGGATTGTTGCCAGGTATTTAACCTCCTACACCATGGTGTTGATAATTTAGAGTAAAAAGAATTTAACTAAATACGTTTACCATCAAATAAATTAATACGTGTACAAAGATTTTTCGCCATAGAAAAGCTTCTCTATGACACGAGCGTTGGAAACTAATAATACGGAAATATTTTAACTCTTTACCTTCTTGAAGGAAATTTCAAACTAATCTATTATGCACAAGACACGTGTTTCGGATATGAAATCAGTGATGTTTCCAGCCTTATTCATTTCAGTAGCGACCTCTGGTTTTATTTATTTCAATTAAGAGTTGAGCATTTCATTTACAGAGTTAGCGGCTCCAAATTTCCTATAGGATCGATTCAGTAGCATTATACAATTAAACAAAATGTTTTTCTCTACTCTTCCTCTAAGTCACTTTGATCTTAGGCCAAGATGATGTTAAACATTTAAGTCATGGGAGCATTTTACTAAAACATGAAAGTGATTCATTATATTGTTTGAGGTAAAGCCCAAACATGATTTGCATATACAATTTCATTTCAAGCATATGTAGTGTAATTGACTTTGGTCACTTGACCTTGGATATAGGTGATCAGAAATCTACATTGTATGGATCACGAGCAACAAAAAACTGAATTACTAATTGGATGCACCGTTCAAAATATAAAGCCTAAACATGATAAGCATAGTCATTGTCAGCCTGGACATGATTAACATATACAGATTCATTACCAAAGTAAGAAGTGACCTTAATCATGTGACCTTGGGACAATGTAATAAGAAACATTTAGTCATGAGAAACAACATACTTAAATATGAAAACAATTTGTTCAGAAGATCTGGCCCAGACAAGATTAATACTTACAATTTCATTAAAAAGAACTAAATGATATTGACCTTAGGTACATGACCTTGGGTCAAGATGATAAGAAACCCTCCAATCCTGAGCAACAACATAGTAAAGTATCAGAATGATCCAGTATACGATTCCACAGATATAGCTCAGACTCAATAGCATTTACAATTTCATTATAAAATGTAATACTTAACCTTGACCTTTGTCATAAGACCTTGGATCAAGGTGGTGTGAAACCTTTGGGTCATCAGCTCCATCATAGTAATATATGAAGTGATCGATCCGGTTAAAGAAATCAACTTGACATAATACACGTAACAAATAAAATTTCATTTAAAATATACTAATTGACCTTGACCTTGGTCACATGACCTTGAGTCAACGTGATGTGAAACCTTTAGGTGATAAGCAACAACATACTAAAATATGACAATGATCTGATAAATAGTTTAAAGAGATACAGCCCCTACGGGATAGAATGTACAATTTCATTAAAATGTACTCAGTAAATTTGACTTTTTGGTCATGAGCAAATGCATACTTAAACGTGAAAGGAATCCAGTACGCGGTCCAAGGGATAAAGCCTAGACAGGAATGTATGTACAAAACATTAAATAAAAATGTGGTAAGTGAATATGCCTTTGTCTATATGGAACATCATACGAAAATATGAAAGTGTACTTAGTCAAAATTGTACTACGTGACCTTGACCGTTGTAACATGACCTTGGGTCAAGGTGATGTGAAACCTTCGAGTCATAATTATCAACATGCTAAAATATAAAATTGTTCCGGCAAACAGTTCAGGAGATATAGCACGAAAAAAAATGTATGTACAATTTCATTAAAAATGAACTAAGCGACTTTGACCCTGGTCAAGGTGATGTGAAACCTTCGGGCCATAAGGAACAACATACTAAACTAAGAAAGAGATCGGGTAAACAGTTAAAGAGATATAGCCCGGACAGGAATGTATGCATAATTACATTGAATATGCACTTATTGACCCTGAACTTGGTCATAAGGAACAACATACTAAAATATGAAAGTGATCGGGCAAATGTTTTAAGAGATATAGCCCGGACAGGAATGCATGTACAATTTCATTAAAAATGTACTACGTGACATTGACCATAGTCACATAACCTTTGGTCAAGGTGATGTGAAACCTTCCGGTCATACGGAACAACATACTAAACCATTAAAGTGATCAGACAAACGGTTCAAGAGATAAAGCCCTCGCAGGTATGCATGTACAATTTCATTAAATTGTACTTAGTGACCTTGACCTTGGTCTCATGACCTCGCGTCAAGGTGATGTGAAACCTTCGGATCATAAGCAACAATATACTAAAACCTTCCGGTCATACGGAACATTAAAGTGATCCGGCAAACGGTTCAAGAAATATAGCCCGAACAGGAATGTATGCATACTTTCATTAAAAATGCACTAAGTGACCTTGACCGTGGTCAGATTTGACCAGGAGATATAGCCCGGTGATACAGTCCAGGAGATACAGCCAAGCTTTGACCAGGCGATACAGCCCGGACACGATGTCTGACAGACGGACAAACGGATGGACGAAGGCAACACCAATATGTCTCCTCTCCGTTGGGGGAAACATAATTATTGACTTGGAATGAGGGCAATTTACCATTTGTTGTACCTCAAGACAAAATATTGCCCGAGGTCAAAGGCTAAAGGTCCAACAAATCATATGTTGCAATAATTGTTTTGCTATACCTTACTTCAATACTGCAGCAATTAACCGATTGACGCGGTGTTAAATAGTAGTCTTTCCCCCTAGCCATCCCCGAAAAAATAGCTATACAGTGACTTTTCCCCCGGAAAATCTACTTTATAGTTGTTTTCCTCGGGTGAAATTGTGCTATATAGTACATTTCCCCCGCGTTATGGTAGGTTTTCCCCCTCGAAAGAATTCCGGAATTTGATTGAATTCCATTCTTGGAATCTTGAGCTCTGAAATCGTAGCATAATTATGATGTAAAAATTCTATCAAAAATTTTGATCGATTATTATTCTTGAAAGGAGGTCACTTAAAGAGTTATGATCCCTTATAATTAACATTGAACTCTATCGGAAAAAAGTAATTTTTAGTGTTTTTTGATAGAGGAATGAGGCATTAGTTATCAATTGGTCAAAAAATTTTAAAAATATTTCTCACCAAATTCCACTGGAAAATCAAAACATTACCAACGATATTTCTTGTGATCAATTTGAACCATTTTTATCATCAAGGGGAAATAACACCAGAACATTTCTTGCATTATTATTTCTTATTTCATTACCTATTAGCCTTATACAAAAGTTATCATAAGGCACAGATAAATATTTAAAAATGACAAATACTCCTAATTTCAATATTTGAAACATAATTTCTATCATTACAATTGGATACCTCAATTCATAGTCCTATGATATACTTTCGATACTTATCATACAAGTCGTATCTTCTCACACCAATGATTATTCGTTTTAGTCTGGGCAAATACTGAAGTTTAAGTTGGGGGAGAGGGGATTGATAAGAAAAGGTCGGGGTATTTTGAAACATGAAAAAACTATTCATGAATTACTATTTTATTTAATGAGTACACGTAGCATTTCATTTTCTGTGTTGACATACTTTGTTGAAGCAGCGTTTTGGTTAGTAATCTTGAACATATTTTGTAATTGACAAGGAAGGTGGGCTTGGGCGGTTACTTCTCTAAATTCATCAATGGTCGTGGTCACTGTTCAGGTTTAAGTTTATTTCAGACATCGATTGACCTGTCATGTGGTTCTGCAGAATGGAATCGAAATTTTGAAAAGTTTACAGAATAATCTGTCGGAAGGTGGGCTATGACAAAAGCGTACATTGAGCCACTCGGTTGTGTGTAAAATATTACCGACGCTCTTTATTCAAAGATTCACCATACTCCAAACAAAACAGGAAATGTTTACTCTTCCCGGGCATTTGACTTCAACCCCATTTTGGATTCACTTCTTTTGTAGAATGTTGAGTTATTTTGCTTGGTTTTAATCTTTTATCGGATTTCGAAATAAAATCTGGACTCAAGAAATGGTCTGTCTACCTGTTTTTCCGTCTCGCCGTCTGGATCAACAATTTGGTTCTGCTGTTGCGTTTAGATTATTAGGGAAAAAACTACAAGGTCCAAAATAATTATCTTGGTATAGATCTAAAGCATAACTAGGGAAAGATTCGAAATCAGGTATTGCTTTTGACCTTGACCTTAATTATTTGACATTGACCTTGAAAAATGCAATTTTTAGTTATGAAATACATGTATCATATTTGTTTGAATAAAGGAATTAATAAACTGACTTGTGACTATATCTTTGTAATTTATATAGATATCACATTTAAACTTGGCGATAGATCTGAGCAGGTTAACTTGATTTCAATAATTACCATTGCCATTGAGCTTTTACCTTTTGAATTAGACTATATATGTATTGTACAAAGAATATTAAAGCTAAATGAAAAAAAAAAAAACACTTTATAAGTTTCAAGTATTGACCTTGAACTACAATATTTGTTTTAACTTAGAGGCTGACATGTACCTTGACATGTTTCCTTGGGACAAATTTGAGTAACAATTATATTTACACTGACTGGCAGACAGACAAACAATATTTAGATATACAAAGTCAGACGGACGGACAAACAGTTAATTAAATAGAGAGACACAGAGACATAGACAGGCACGCAGACAGGCACTTATAGACGCACAGACAATCATTAATAAACACAAAGACAGGCACTTGAATACACGTACACAAAGTCAAGCAAATAACTAAAGGCTAACAAAGACAGACACATAACCAAACACACACAAATCTTAAACGTCTTCAAATTCAATAGCATCATTTAATCCTTCGACATTATTAATATAAACACTTATTTCACGTTGCAGTGTGGAGCACTTAAAATCGTTCTCTGTGACCTGATGTTTGTCAAGTGTATTAATTACTTATTTCCTCTTTCCAGCTCTGTCACCTGAAATAGAAGCTTTTTTGGCCTTTTAACAATGTGACATCATATATAATTTTTTGCTATTTCGGAAACTAGGCATTTCACTGATAAATATCATCGAAATTTAAAGTTTAACATCTTAGCACCATCCCTCTAATGCTATTTTGAACATAGATTTTATTATGATATGGTAATGAATCGACCCTACAGGAAATTTGGAGCCGCCTACTGAAAGTATTTACAACGAAAATGGAAAACCCCGAAGTTATGCATGCGCATTACCATGATTACAAATTTGAAATAATAACGACATATATTATTCAACTTAATATAGGGTAATACGGGTACATTTTCACAGATTATGTAGTAGGTAAGGTAGTAAACAAACTTTCAAACCTTTCGAGATTGATGAGAAAAAAGCTTCGTGAGATAAAGCTCACCTTTTACGACATGAGTTTATTTAAAAATATTGTGTTAGTAAACATTGTCAATTCCCATGAATAAGAACAGACAAAAGACCGACAAACATAAAGACCCAAAGGCAAGCAGAAAGAAAGGAAGAGTAAGACAGTCACATATCGATAGACAGACTGAAAAACACAAGATCACGACAGATAAGACAGACAAAAAAGTCAAACAGATATATAAACAGACACAAAGACAAATACAAGAACAGAAAGAACGATATAGACACACATACAGACAAACACAGAGAGAGACAGACCTACTTAGCAGTAAACAGACATGAACACATTGACATAAGATATAAATAAACTATGATTTGATTTTCCAGAGCATTTCACAAAATATTCCATTGATAGAAGGATGACAGAGATAGACGGACACACAGACCAATTCAGGCTGACTCGTACATACAGCCGTTCACACAAAAAGACCCACAAAAAGATACAGGCAGATAAAAAAAACTCTATACAGAACCAAAGACAGAATGACATCCATACATAGACAGACACGCAGATAGACAGACAGACAAACTCAGAAATATACAAATACAGGCATACACGACAGACATAAAGACCGTCAAACAGAAACAAAACACATATGCGGTATCAGACAGCAAGACAGACAGACAAACATATAACAAGACATACGCACGACAGACAAAAAATCAGACAAGGTCTATATATCTTACTTAAATATTTTTTCATAGAATCGAAGACGAGGACAGAGAGACAGACAGACAGACAAACAGAGAATAAGAGAAATAAAGTGAGATTTTTCAGTTCGGTCATTATCATAAAAATCTCTGTTGAACGCAAAATACAAAAATGTAATAAAAAAGATAAAATCCAAACCAGTATCCATAGGGGGGATTCTACTATGGGGAAAAACTACTATATAGCAGTTTTCCCACCAGGGGGGATCTACTATATAGCAGTTTTACCGGGGGAAAAGCTACTATGGGGAAAAACTACTATATAACACCGGCATTCATTCTCGTCTTTGAGAGAATTAGCGCAGAAAAATAGGTAGATTTTATAACGTCATCAATGACGTTCATCGATCAATAGTGTTTTTGACTATTGCCATACGTCTTTTGGTACTTTTTTGGACATAATAACTATCAGACCTTTTGGCAATATCACAATTTTTAGATTGAGGATCACTGACGAGGGTTAAGTACCCGAAACGTGCATGTCTGGTCCATGCTAAAAATCTATCAGTTTTTAAATGATGCTATTGAATTTGAAGACGTTCAACAAAGGGACAATATTGATGCAACTATTTACTACTTGGTCAAATATTCGAATTGATAGGCATTTTTCTTAAGAGTTACTTATAAAGATATAACGAAGTTATATTAATCATATGACCAAAATAGCACTGGAGGGATGGTGCTCAGATGTTAACCACCTTTTATTTTGATATGTTTGGATAAAGTGACAAGTTTCTGAAATAACAAAATAATATATATGAATTGAAATTGATAAAGGACAAAAACAAAGCTTCTTTCAGACGACAGAGCTGGAAAGAAGTTATTATTACACTTCAAATATTCTGCCTGTAAGTATCAAGTCAACTTATCCCTGGTTACATGTTTTAATTGTCATACATGTAGCGCTAATTGGTTTTTTTTTTTCGAAATCTGTATTCTTTTCCTTCTTGTTTTAAAAAAAACCTTTAAATTGTTTGTGACTTTGTCTTGTTAGATAAATTTGTTACTGGAAAGCTACATATTTCTGGGGTCTTCGTAACCAAGTTAATCTTCATTATTTCTTATTAAAGATTGCACTTTGAAAAAAAGTGTTATTGCTCAATTTTGAGGTTTCTATGCTATTCTGTCAACTCATAAACCAGACATGCACGTATCTGGTACTTAATCCTCGTCAGTGACCCTCATTGTAAACAATGTACAGAAAGATGTAGCAGGATGGGGTGGAATATAACCCTACAGCACCATCATTCTTACCAATGTAACATGGCCAAGGTGTGGGAAATTTATTATGTCATAAAAAGTACCGAAAGACAAAACAGCAGCACCAACAGCAAAACACGATAACACCCGTTGCGAAAACACTAAAGACGAGCATACCAAGAGACCGAAAAGAGACACACGACATATAATCATGAAACACAAAAGACTACACATAAAACGGAGGTCTCGAAGAACGTACAAGTGTTTACAACAACCTCCTCACAGTTAGATGTCCACACACAAACAAGACCACAGAACGAAGGGGCCTAGCAACACAGATGAATATGTAAATAGATTTAAAAAGAGGGCATACGTAATACAGTCCGTGCTCTGCCGGCTATAGCGAGCTCACGTATGTAATCACCCGAGGAGTCCGACTGATATTCAGAGAGGGCAGGTGGTCGGGGCCCTGTCTTCTCTAAAGGGGTTTGGACAGGGCCCGTCATGGTGTCCCTTCGTCACAGTCAGTCAGATTGCATTTCGTAAGAATGCGCTGGTACAAGACTATAGATTGGTCAAGTAACATGCCTAGTGTCCGTCTGGTGATATTAGGATCATATCCACGGTATAAAAGGAGTTTGATGATTCTGACTCATTTTCGATGGTTATTCTGTCTACCTGTTTTTGTTTACCATATCACCATAAAAGACAGATTGTGTAATACCCAAAGTAATGTATAAATCCGAATTTTAAAAGTAGTTGAATGTAATTTTTGTAAAATTTCCAAAAAGTCTTAACTAGTTTATGGAAGCGGAAACCTTGACCTAAAAGTTTCTTGGTAATTTGAAAATTTCTACTGTGAAAATCCAAAATATCAGTACATGCTCTAGCGTACCGGATGAGCTGCGATATGTAAATGCCGTATAAAGGAAGTCTTGAAACATCACCGTCAAGCCAAGGGAAAGGACCAGAGCCACGAACGGCAAAATCGGCCTAATTAGCCACAACGTTTATCTTTTATATTTTGATAATACCATATTTCAGCACTTCAGAACTGGCCAACTTTGTGATTTACGATTGCTGAAGCAAAATAATTTGATGTGAATTGAGGGTATGGTATTGTTTGCAACGTCATTTGACGTCATTTTCACATATGACGTCGCATAATGTCAGGACAAGTACCATGAATTACTATGTATAAGAAATGATTCACATTGAAAAAATGTATGAATTATTAATTTAAAGAATTAAAACATATTTTAAAAATCTCTATAAATACAATATGTGTACAATTTAGTATGTACAGTCCGTGTTTGTTTTGCCTTTGCTCGAAATCACAGGCTGAAAATGTTCGTCCTGGTACTACAGTACGCATGTCGTCAATGTAATACTTTTTGTATTCGTTTAAATCGCGTAAGATGTAAGCTGCATCGTTCCGAAAGAAATTGATGTCATTATTTATGATATGAAAAAAAAAAAATTTCAAAGACTTCATGTTTACCATCTTCATGAATCGCGGATCCGATACGTCCCAACTGTCCTAGAAGAGTGTAAGGTTGTATCAGATCAGACAAAGGCATACCATGTACATGCTTCTTCATTTTTTCCGAAAATTTCTGAAATACCGTTAAATTCAAACATTTTCTCGTAATTAAGTTGTCAGAACATGTCCAATCAAAAGTGAATACCCCTGTACAGCATCAAAACACGGTTTTATATCTGCTGCAGACCTAGATAATTAAAGCATCCACTTAATTTTGCCGTAGATACACCAGTGTCAGCGATGTGTGAAGATGAACATTGATGTGACTCAATTTGACATCTTTAAGTACTTCAAATTTGTTCCTATACACTAGTAGGATTAAATTACACGTAACAGTTTTTAATCCAATTTCGCGGTCAGTTGCTGGACTAGACAGAGATAATACATCGGCTAAATTAAAAACCCCTTCTTTACACTTCGGTGCATATGAATCAATGACTCAATATAAATAAGTACAGCTAAAACTCCAGTTGAAAAATGAGAAAAATAATGTCTTATTTCATTGCATGATTTTCCTTCTAAAATCAGTGTGTAATACCCATTTACCGAGGTTGTGGCGGACACAGGAATTGGGGGGGGGGGTTATTTCTAACATAAAAGCGAAGGGTCCCAATCGGGTCAATGGTAGCGGACTTCATAAAGAAAAAACGATGGATCCATTTTGAATATTTCGTATTTTAAAGTACTTTTCATGCTCCCGTTCTTATCATGACATTTATAATTATTGATTAGAGAAATACGTGAGACTCTTCTCACATGTATGTGCTAGTATAAGTGTTAGGCAATCGGAAGTTAAATCATAATCGATAAGCGGAAATAATCGGATGGGCATAACCCATCATTAATAAAATCGGAAAATTCAAAACATTTTTTTTTTTCATTTTGCATTCAACAATGAATTGAAATAAACACCAAATCATTATTTCTTTGAATAAAATTGTTTTATTGAGTAAAGCACTTTGATAATACCATATTTCAGCACTTCAGAACTGGCCAACTTTGTGATTTACGGTCTTGCTGAAGCAAAATTACATTGTAATCACAACTACTATGAATACCCTATCAATTCGTTCAAGCTTCTTTTTCTTGAATACCATGCAACAGAAAATGTCATACACTAGTATGTACTCATTGTTGTTCATTCTTTGCTTTGCATTGGTGTATACAGGCAGTTGGTCATAGAAAAAATTCTGTGCAGCACGAAATATTTTGTAATATAAGTACAAGGAAAATAATAATAGTATATAAAGGGAAATACACAAATTTATCAAAACCAAGATACTAAATCGGACAATCTGGAAATCAGCGATGTCGGTGACCATCGCGTTTGATTTTCAACATTGATTAGTAATGTTCATCGCTGGCCATTCAACGACCGACAATCGATCGTCAGCGGTAATCTTTTCATAATTAAACTAGAATCTGTTGTCATTCTGATACATTTTAGTGTCATTTTATGTGAAGAGTGAACATTTTTCAACGAAGTGTATTTACTCCGATTAGTCGATTCTCGAGATCAGAGATAGAATCAATAGTTGGCGAGTTGGATATTTAGAGACGATAGCTAGCGACGATGGCTGCGACTATCGTTACAATTCTACAGCGTGTATTAGTGTGAAAAAGATAGAGATCGAGGTATGGAATACGAATACATGTACGTAATGATTAGAGGAATGAAAATTTAAGTATGTTACACGAATTTTACACGAATAAGAAAACCACCGATCCAAAATTGCCAGAACAGTACCATAAATGTGACAAAACGATGTCATAAATGCATAACATTATTAATTTCTGGATCGATGAACTGTAGTAAAGGTGATTAATGTTCGAACGTTATACATTTCACATTTTTGCGATATCGGATAATTGGCGAATCTAAAAGGTGGGATGAGGCCAGGGCGACTCTCCCCTTTTTGCGGTCAACGTTTTTTAATGACGTGATTTTTTCAGAACTTGATGATAAAGCTTTTTTAACTTACACTTTAAAGTTTACTTAAAAATTTAAATGCGAAATGTTTCTTTTCATATGAAAGTTTACGTTCTCATTTGTATAAATTGAAATTTTTCAGGCAAATCTTACACATACATTCGCATTTTTAATTTGGGGTGCGCAGCTCTAATTCATTTCGCTGCCACCTACAATGTATTGTGTTTTTACAATAGAGGTATATGGAGATTTAATTGTACAAATTCGACAATATTATGATCGTTACTCCATATTTACAAATAAAACTTTTTATGTCTCCTTTTTTTCTCAACCCAGACCCGTCGGAATAAATTTTACGTTTTGAATAAAATTTATTTTCAGGGACACGGTATCTTTAAATTAATTATTATTTCACGGTCTCCTATCCCTTGTAATCCTTTATATTTGGTGCTGGACTTTATATTACATGAAAATAAACGGCCAGAGAATTGATCCAGCATAGTCTGAACCTCTACGATAAAAATTCGCTGGTTCGATATCGTTTGTCAATCATCTATTTCAAATTAATCATTTGATTTCCAGTTTTCCATCTTTTTTTTATTTTCCGTCTTCAAAAATCCCCAACTCCTCTTTAAAAAATTAGATCATAAATGTTTCTCCTTGGGTGTCCATCTATTTTGCTCCTTTATGCTGCATTCATATAACGTCTTTCTTTTGTGTTTCGAATTTTCATTATTTCAATCACGTTTTTTACCCCTCATCTTCCAATTACTCTATCGTTTAGGATAATTCTAGAAAGCCGATGCATTTTCTTTTTGTTTACATATTTTATTCCCGTATTGGGAACATTTTAGGAAATAACATATATAACAAACAAATAAACCGAACCCCCCAAAATCCCACATACATTGTATATGCCTTCTTTAAAAGATTTCTAAGAGCCAATCTGGCATAAATCCATGCAAAATCGTATGGCATAAGGCCATTAACAGGGCTAAAAAACAACACTAAAATATCCCTATTTTAATCGTTGAATAAGATTTGTTTTTGGTATGCAATAATTTTTCTTATGATAAAATCAGAAACTTACTCAATTTATTTTCATTATAGTACTCGCAAAGATAAGATATACGAATTGACTTGCCACCAGGGGGCGCTCTAATAAGACTTATATTGGGATTTGACAAAAGCGTCCCAATTTTGAACATGAATAAACTATCTATAAGAGAGAAAATTTTCCCACAAAATTTCAGTATAATAAAGTAAACATATCATACTTTCATATATAAAAAAAAACTGTCGCTGCCAAATGTATCTAAGATATGCAAATTCTATCAAGAATATTCATTATTTTGCGAAATATGATAAAAAGATTTAATGGAAAAATGTTCAAAAGGTAAGCATGTTTGATCATAATCTAGAAAAAAATTCTATGACATCATCAAAATATATTCTAAAAATGATGAAAATCGTTTCAGTTCTTTTTTCAATTTCCTTTATAAGCCCCATCATTAATTTAGACGATTTTCGAGATAGCCCGGAACGACGCCACCGAGTCAGACTTCTAGTGATGACGTCACGATGACTTTTCGTGATGACGTCACGTGGTTAGGTTACAATGACGATAAAATAAAAACTTGACACGGATAAACTATCGCATTAGATTATAAGATTTAGAGTTTAGCTCAAGATTGCATAGCAAATCGCGTTCCCTCGTTTCTAGACGTGATTACATGTACCCATCCCAAATCTTTTGAAATAATCTTCACAGATCTTAAAAAAGAACGAGTCTCTAAAATCGTCGGTGCCGTGCTCAACAAAGTACTGGTTAGAGCGTCGAACCAATTACGGAAAGGTTCCTGTTTCGAGTCTCCCTGGAGCAGGGACACTTATTCTCACTTCTATCGAATTTGAAGACGTTTAACTTCTGAATCTTCATCATAAAAGGATCGCTATGCCACTGCTGGGTTCGTGACATCAGATTTGTGACATGTATTTTCCTACAACGGGTAGTTGAATATACTCTTCTATGATCTCTAGCTGTTATATAGTACTGAACAAATTGTCCTGTCTCTGTGTTGTTGACATGACTGTGGTATTTTCTTTAAAAATATCGAAAATCGGAAAGAAATTAAGGTTTTCTTTACAGTCTACTCTCTGTTCTTTTCGTTGAATTTCCAAATTCATTGTTTCATAGGGAATTGTGTTTAAAAAGTTATTTCCCTTTGAAAAGCGATCTGTTGAATTATAATTGAATTGTTAAAATAAACGATATTTTCTTATAATGTTAGGTCGATCTTTCCTATAAACATAACAATTTATTCGTATTTCAGAGAAAAATCGACTAGGCTGCACGAATGATCCTCACTTAATTTTAAAAGATTGATAAAACAAGTAAATCAATGAATTAACTACCGGTATATATCCATTCCTTTCTTTTTAAAGAAAACTTCGAACATTCTTTTATTTTCATGCATAAAACAAGAAGAAGAAGGAAAAAAATTGTTTGATGTGACTGTCTAATCCTTGATTTCAACACAAAGTCAAAGAACGCAGTCAACCAAATCGGTCATCTATGGTTATGATGAGAAAAGTCTTAAGTTTGTTTATTCAAGGTCAAAATTTTGGGCAAATTTCAACCTCTCTGTCATATTTCTTAACCTCCACCCACTCCCCCTTCCCGCGTTAAAAAATATTACTGGAAAAAGCACTCTTCCCCGGACCTCCCCCCCCCAAAAAAAAAATCACTCTAAATTCTTGCGTTTGTATAAGCTGTTTTGCTTCGTATTTATCCGCTCCGGTCCGTATGCGTGTAAATTATAAGAATAATCACTTTCTTTTAAACAATCTCGATTGTTTCTTAAAAAGTTAATCTCCTTCATATCTTAAATTCATAAAAGGTATTTCTCCTTCGAAGTGTTTAAAAAGTGTACAAAAGCAGAGCGGTCTTCGTTCTATAAAAAGTTCTTTTATTGAAAAGAAAAAAAAATTGTTGCCAGAGTCACCTAATGCTCGACTGCATAGCATAATATCTCTCATGACAGCCAATTTATTTAAACTCCCTTTCTCAGGCAACAACATATATCTCATCATAAATCACTGAAGCAGAAAAAGTAGGTCAAGGTCAGATTTCAATAGTCAAACCCATGGTGCATCCAATATGCAAGTCTGGTGCATGTAGCACTTATAGTTAGCTCGATATTGCCAATTTAAAGCAAAATCACTGAAGCGGAAAAAGTAGGTCAAGGTCATATTTCAATAGTCTAACCCAAGATGCATCCAATATGCAAGTCTGGTGCATGTAGCACTTATACTTTTCTCAATATTGGCTTTTAAAGGTAAAATAATTCAAGCGGAAAAAGTAGGTCAAGGTCATTTTATGAAAGTTTGATCAAAGATACATCCAATATGCAAGTTTGGTACATGTAGCACTTATACTTTGCTCAATATTGGCTTTTAAAGGCAAAATCATTTAAGTGGAAAAAAGTAGGTCAAGGTCATTTTTTGAAAGTTTGATCAAAGATACATCAAATATGTAAGTTTGGTTCACGTAGCACTTATACTTTGCTCAATATTGGCTTTTAAAGGCAAAATCACTAAAGCGGAAAAAGTAGGTCAAGGTCATTTTATGAAAGTTTGATCAAAGATACATCCAATATGCAAGTTTGGTACATGTAGCACTTATACTTTGCTCAATATTGGCTTTTAAAGGTAAAATCATTCAAGCGGAAAAAAGTAGGTCAAGGTCATTTTATGAAAGTTTGATCAAAGATACATCCAATATGCAAGTTTGGTACATGTAGCACTTATACTTTGCTCAATATTGGCTTTTAAAGGTAAAATCCTTCAAGCGGAAAAAAGTAGGTCAAGGTCATTTTTTGAAAGTTTGATCAAAGATACATCAAATATGTAAGTTTGGTACATGTAGCACTTATACTTTGCTCAATATTGACTTTTAAAGGCAAAATCATTCAAGCGGAAAAAAGTAGGTCAAGGTCATTTTTTGAAAGTTTGATCAAAGATACATCAAATATGTAAGTTTGGTACATGTAGCACTTATACTTTGCTCAATATTGGCTTTTAAAGACTTTATTGCTATCTTAACATTTACCTTATCATCTCAACATTTGCCTTATCATTTGAAATAATTCTAAAAATCCCGACCCCGGGGGCTATATCCTCATCTGGATATATTAAATGATGTATAATTAAACATTTGCAACAAAAAAAAAACCAACAGAATATGAATATAGGAAAGGTAAATGTGTAATCTTAACATTTACCTTATCATCTAGTTCGGACGACGCCGACGCCGACGCCGGGGGTATTGCAATAGCTCTTTTGCACTAAAGTGCAGTCGAGCTAAAAAAGAGTTCATGGAACTCCATCTTTACAAAAAAAATTGTAAAAACAATACAAATCAAAACGAAAAAAAAAAAAAAAAAAAAAAAAAAACAGACCCCCCTCCCCTTCGAAAAAAAAAATTATACAGAAAAGAAATAGAGAAACTCCTGCCAGTCCTGGGCTAATCTAAGGGCGTAGATCTACATGTATATACATTATACGCCTTTCAAAGATCAAAGAAATATATAATTTCATTGTATATAACTTTTTTTCTGCAAAAGCGTAATTCTTACATTGTTAGTTTGTGTTCTGAATATGAAAAGAAACGAAGAAATGATGTAAAGAAAAAAAAAATAATGATGAGCAGGAATGATATGGAGAAGCGAAAAAAAAAAGAGATATAATTTCTTCGCTTCCTCGCATCATTTCCTTACATCAATTTTAAAATTGCTGAAAGTTTTCAATAATTTTCTTCGATAACATTTTTCATATTTATTCCCAACTACCGACTACACAATTTTGAACAAAGAGTCTGACCTTGATCTGCGTGTGAAAAGAAATGAACAAATCAGCTGTGGTCAGAACTCGCCGCACACTTATGCGTATTTTTACATGTGCAATCTTTGGGGTTCCGTATGTGGTTGGTGCGTTACATGTACACATGTATCAGTTCGCCTCCATACGGATTTGCATGGGTTCAGTCACAAAAAAAAAAACACGCAGAACTCTCGCTGCGTGCGGTCTCGATCAGTGTGTTCTACGGATTCATCAAGAAGCAAGATATGCACGTTGTGAGTTTCAAGTACTGTACATTCAACGCCCCGTGACCCAAACGACGTCGTTCGCCTTGATGCTAAAACAAAAACGTCATTTTGAATTTGGAGTGCACAGCTCTAATTCATTTCACTAGCGCCACCTACAATATATTGAGTTTTTACAATAGAGGTATATGGAGATTAAATTTTTAAAAAAAATCGGCAATATTAGGGTCGTTACTGCATATTTCAAATAAAACTTTTTTATGGATCCCTTTCCTCCCTGTCTAGACCCTTTAAAATAAATTTTACGTTTTTAATAAAAAAAATATTTTCAGGGACACTGTATCTTAACAGATGACGAAATACGAATATATTATTATCATACATGCATGTGTATATAGATCTAACTGCTTAATTAAGTGATAACGAAGAGAGACCCCCCCTCCTTCTAAAAAAAGTTGACGTATGTGTCAAATATACTCCTGTCATACTTCAGGGTAATTGTTGCAAGTTATGTTATTATTTGTTTGTTTTTTTTTATAATATTGTCAATAAAGTTCCAAAGGGAACACATAATTAAAAACTGTTAATAAATAACTCTTGCCTCCAACGTTTCGGCCTTACAAGCCTTTTTAAAGGTATAACGATTACAGAAATTAGCGTCACATTGACGCTAAATTCTGTTATTCGTTATACCTTGAAAAAGGCCTGTTGGAGGCAAGAGTTTTTTTTTTTTTTAATCATATTGATATTAAAAAAAAAGAGTTGGAGGCAAGAGTTTTTTTTTTTTTAATCATATTGATATTAAAAAAAACCCCCAATTACAGCTAAATGTTGATCTTTGAAATTAGACATTTCACGGCATGTATTTCTACTTCCTATGAAGTTTTCACTCATTGGTTTGTATTTTTGAATGAAACTATATTTCTGTATTTTAAATACATGAACATGTATGTTTGAGCAGAACGTTCAAACTCATCTGACAAGTTTTAAAAAATCTACGTCTATTATTCGTTTGCGTTCTTACAACGCAAAAATACACTTTGATACATATTTTAACTGTCTATAGCTCGATACACAACTACTTTGCATAGGTGGATTTTTGATATATTATAAGATTAAAACAAAGAGTTAAAAGTTGAAATTTGAAAAAAATCAAACTTCTCTTACAAAGATATCGGTGCGTGAAAAACGTCTAAAACGTCGTTTTCTCACTGAGCTGATTTTTTCCTTTTTTCAAGTTACGTTTTGGCTGTCTTTGGAATTTATTTTACATAATATTATCCTAAGATAGAACAAAATGTTATATTTCAATATATTAATAACAATATTTAGTTCAATTCCATTTATACTTTAAATTTTAGAGAAGTATATCAGCGAAAATAGGGATATTTCTACGTCCTTTTTTGTAAATTTGGCAATGGAACAATGGACATTTGAACGAAAATATTTAAATAAAAATTATTCTCTTATTTTTTCCTCGTAGCATCACATGTATACATACCGATATATACAGGGAAGACATAGAGCAGTTCAGAAGATAAAAGTATAACGAAAATACGTATCGTAACTACTCGAGTGCACAACTTTACATTTTAGGAAATTCATAAACGTCAATTTTGATGACGTCATTAGTATAAATGACGTCACAAATATTATCTACTATGGAGTGGTTTTCTGAAGGATTGGAATAGTTTGAAATAGGTGTAATAGTAATCAACCTCCAAATTTATAAAAACTATGCTAAATCCAAAATAATCTCTTTTTTCATATACACTTAATTGAATCTTTCCATTTACAATTTTGATATTAAGGTCCAATTTGTAACGTTTGCCTTGTTAAGTGTTAATGCTTGGGGATAAATTTCATTCTTATTTAATTAAATAGCTAGAATATCATCCAGATACCTAGTAGAAGTATGATTGAAACATTTTAGATCATCATATTTTCTTTACTTTTGAAGATTTGGATAAATTCTTTTTCGTAAGTGTAAAAATAAATCTGCAACTAGAGGCGCACAGTTAGTACCCATAGGAATCCCCACAACGTGCTTGTATAGATCCAAATATAACATAAATATTGTCCAAGAGAAAGGACAAGGCATTACACAGGTCGATATATGTCCATGATTTGTATGATTTGTAGTCTGTCGAGGAAAAGAAATCCTTCGATTCAGATGTACAAATATAAGTTTTCCGCTCTATAACACCATTTAATGAGATTACATAATCGATCATTAATTTTGTTATGAGGAAGTGTTGTGTACATAATAGAGAGGTCTTATGAAGAAATCGTATTGGTTTGGACATTTCCAGATTTCACTTTGTCAATTGCATCCTCTGAATTCTTAATAGACCAAAATAAATTTACATCGTTCCTGTTTAGAACAGTTTCATAATATTTGATTAAGTGTTCTTTAATAGCAGTAAATGCTGACGTCATGAATGAATGAAAACTCAGTTGGAGGAAAGAAAACATGAACTGTAATAATTTCCTTGATTAAATTTTATCTTTTCATAGCCTATAACCTTGTCTAAACTAATACTTTTTCAATCGTGGACTCGTCAGTAAGTAAAAAGCCGTTGTTTTTACAAATATTGTGACAAAAGCTGTAGATATTTGCATAGAAACCACCACAACATTGTGTTTAAGGCTCATAGTTAAACCCTTTCTAAAACTCCAAAAACACTGTTTAACATCACAGGTTAAGTTTAATTGACTTTATTGGCTGAAAATAATGTAATGTATAGTAGTTTAATGAAAAAAGTATATGTCAACGAGCTTCCAATGGATTTATGACCTTCCAAAGAAGTACATGTCCATTTATTTTCTTGATTTTCCCCAAATTTGCATCATATCATTAATAGACCCCTCTTATTTTAAACCTGATGCATGAATTAATATGGCCATTCTTTTAATTACGAACGAAGGTCTAAAACAAATAAAAAATAGAAAATACATCAATGCTGGTACGTCAAATTCTATGAAATGGTAATTATTATAGCATTTTAAGCTCTTTTCTTGACGTCCGACCAGTAAATGACGGATTTAGGTACTTTGTTAACATGCCAATGAGCGGAAAAATTGTCGTCTTTTTTTTTTTCCATTCAGAATCAGATATAAATAAGCAATCATATACGTTAGTTGCTGATTTTGAATTTTTTTTTTTTAATTTTTTTTTTTTGGCCTCTTTCACTCTTTTCAAAATTGTCGTCTTAATCTAAGTTAACATATCTTTCAAAAATTTAAATAAATGTAGCAATCATCGCACAAAATTTTAAGTTTGATACCAAATTATGACCCTACCCCTCCAGATTTTGTTTTGAAAATGCTGGCAAGAAATCCCCTCAGTGCTCTATTTGGATTTAAATCTCCTGAACCGTTCATCTAAATTACTGCATTTTTCATCCATATAACAATTGGAAATAGGACTGATCAAAAAGTGAATTTTGTAACCCATATTATAATATTTACCCATTAGATCAGTAATAAAAACGTCTGCAACAGTTTTAAGCAAATGACGTCACGTGATGCATTTGGCCATTTACACGTCAAATCAAGTTAATAAAGAAAAAAACCGTCCCGAATGAGTAGGGGCGATGACAACACGATGTTTATCTTATGAATATAGAATTATAAATTAATAGAACGTATTCAGTTACATGAATACGCAAAGCAAATTACTAATACTTGAATGTAAGTTCAATAACACGTTATATATTACATACAGGCTTAGTGCATGCATGTTGCTATCCATTGGTTTTGGACTAGGAGAAAAGCCGGGAATGGCTAAAATCGGCCTTGTGACAGAATATCTTTTTGAAATGATATATATATATATATATATATATCGGCGTTTTGAAACCTATTTGTCATATATAAGAATCTGGGTTTAAAAACAGAAACATTTAAAAGGTTTTTTTTTTATAATTAAAAAAAATCCATATAGACAATGTAAAATGCAATCAACTGATTTAATTATATCAGTAAAACAATGCTGCAGTTCAGTTAATGCTATCTCCGATTGATATTATAAACGTTCCACCCCCTTCCCTATTTTTTACAGGTCTACATGCACATATTTCATGTAACCATTATAGTCGTTAGATGACAAATTATTTCCCGACTGTAATACAAATAATTTTAATACTGAAATCATTGATTTATAACAGGTCCATGAATATTTGCATTGTAAGAAAAGGAGAAAAACAAATGATGTAAAAAAGGGAAACTTTTTCAAAAGGAGGATTCACTTTGAGAAGATTTGACTTACAGTACTATGTCATTTGTCATGAAAATTCTTCTGTTCGATCAATTCAAAATAAAATTATTACGGTTCGCTTATATTACATGGTAAATCTTAAATATAGCGGAGAGAAATTGCGACGTAACAACAATACCCCCCCCCCCTTTGCCCTTATCGTGATGCTTGCTGTTCTAAATATCACTACTCCAAGATATGGAGAACTTGTGCGAGAACTGTCCATGCATTTGATTTATCCAAATCCTGCATGTAAACTAAGGAGTTGGTTCCTAATGAAATGTATAACTTTGTGAGATGTAGCTCTTTAAAAGCCCGCGTGTAAAAAACATCACACACATTTTAATTAAATGTAAATTGTGCTCATTTAAGTCCCGCGTATAAAATCAAACGGTTGTTTACAAATTAAATAAGCATAAAATTATTCTTTCGTGATTTTCTCCTTTTAGAGATGACTGCGAGCGGCAGAATGCGCTGTCAACCTTTTCTCTGAATGAACATACCCATGAAAGAATTGTTTTACATCAATTTTTAATCAAGATTCAAAGGAAAGCGATAGAAGTCCCAATCTAATCAAAATACAGCAGTTTTCAATTCTCTAAAATACTAGTTCATGTTTCAGGACGTAGGTTAGTCAGCGTCAAATAATAAGAGTTCCGATGCAATTCTGGCGCGTTTTTCGTGACGTCATAGATAACGTGACGTCGGTTTTGGCGTCGAGATAGACTCCGAAGTGATATGTTGTTCGGATGGTGTATCCATAAAGATGGTTTCTTGATAAACAAAGAATCATCAAAATATCATTTTACAAGGACATCAGCTATGAAAAGATAAAATTGAATCTAAACAATCAACACAGTACCTGTTTTCTCTCCTCCAAACGAGTGGTATTGTTATAGAGTGTAGGACATTCTACTATATAGCAGTTTTTGCGATGGGAAAATCTGCTATGGGGGAAAACGGCTCTATAACAGTATGCCTCCATTTAGTGTTCGTGGTTTCATCAACTTAAATCACGTGATGCTACACAGTGCTTGTGCAGTTTCGGTATGCAATATAGTGTTGGGAGATCCAATTTAGAAATAGAGATATTGAAAGAAGACAATTTACTGTTATGCTTGCTCAAAATGTTAGATACACTTTCATTGCTTTTGATATACGTATTAGTAGACGAAAGTTCCGAAACTAAAGTTGATATGTAATAACGTATTTTAAATGATAATGGTGTTGTTGCTTGCTTTATCAGCTGGTGCAAAGACATATTTTTCATGTAAGTTACTTAACTTGGATTTGAATTATCTTTCTGAATTGGAACGTGGATTTGGAAAAAGATGAGGGTAATTTTGGAATTTATTTTTCAAATATCCGTTATATCTAAAATGAGGTTTTCCTGTCATTCAGAGCATGCGATTGACTCCTTCTGATTTACACCATCTTTTCGTATAATTATTTAAGGCTTTCGTAAGCACCTCACGGCATTTGAAAAATTGGATTCTATACTTAGGTCCTTTTTTAAGAAGACCACGGAGCTGTCTGTCTTGGAGAATTGAAAGGTCACCCGTAACAATATGGCCAGCTGGTTTGTAGAGATATTTAGAAGTTGCACATTCTCAAGAACCAGGACACGATTCAGGTATGTCATGATCCGATGTAACTTTTTTATAGTTAAAACAAATTTTCGAATAGGAATGGTACTTTGTACGCGATACTCCCGAAAAATATTAGAGATGTTTAGAAAATCAAAACCTTTGTTTATAAATGGGATTTTTATGAATCGTCTTTAAGAGGGGATGTTTTTACAATAGAATAAATTTTATACTATACGAATGAGACAATGATATTAAGTATGAATCAGTCAGTGTTTCTTAAGAATGCAACCTCTTCTTCACCCAAGATAGATTTCAGTGCAGCACTGGTATTGACGACAGAGAATGTAACAGGTCATGTCTGCCACCATTGCGTGCTATTGTAACCCTAGGTTTACACGATGTTCCCGGCGACCACGGCTGTCACGGCGGCCAAAAACGTAGCACACCGTATGATTTTTGGCAGTTTTTACCTTGGTATTCAAGTTCTGTTAGGTCTCGTTACGTTTTCGCACGGTCTATTAAGGTATCCGTGACGAGCCACGGCTCCTGAATTCCGGAGACCTGACGGCGCACTACGTTTCAACCTACGGCTTGTTACGGACGTTTGTACGTTTCCTCACGACCTGTCACGTTCTGATAAGGTCTGTCACGGTTTGTTACGATCCTATCAAGTTGGCCACGTCTACCAAGTTCTGTCAAGGTCCACTACGATTAACCGTGACCGCCGGGAAAGGAGACACAAAAAGCTGCATAAAAGGGTTTGGTTTGTTATACTTCTTGTGTGACCGTGCGTACCATGCCAGGCCGTAGTAGAACTTGAAATAAACCGTAACAAGCCGTGACGTACCGTAACTGAACGCGACGAAACGGCTAACACATTCCTTAGCTCGCCGTGAGAAATCGTGGCACACCTTGATAAAACGTACATCTGCCCTAAAGCAACCGCAGCTAAACGGGATATAAACGTGGCAGACCGTAACTCAACTTCACTGGGATCGTAAGTTGCCGAGTCATACCTTTGCTTCCCGTTCCGCTACGGACACTATCCCAAGTTTTGTTGCGGTCTGTAACGTTCTGTCACAATGCGTTGCGTTCGACCCGTTTTGCTACGGTTTCTAAAGTAGGCCATCTGCACCGTTGTCTGCCGTGACAAATGTTTTGACAGTTTAAACATTTGCCCCGTTAGCCCCGGCAACCACGGCTAGTTACGTTTGTCGATCCCGTTCCCCTACGTTGTCTCACGGTCACCACGTTTCGTCCACGGTGGCTTGAAAAGTGGCCTCCGTGGCCGCCTGGAACATAGCGTAAACGGGGGGTAAGTAAATCGTTGAGAGAGCGGTAGACTCTGGATCGTTTTCTTTGTTGTCTGTTTCGTCATTTCCTGTGCGACCTGTATTTTCTTTTAGTGTTTTAGATTGAAAAGATGTTGATATTGGTTGAGGTTGAGGACATGCTTTCTTGTCCATAGATTTGATCGTTAAAACCAAGAGGGTACGCAATTTAAAGTTTGGTGATCCAGGCAAGTTCAGCTTGTAATCGGCGTTTTTTAGTTTCGGTTTTACTTTCATTTTTACGTTTTGGAAAAGTCTGAACTGGGGAAATAGTGATATCCGAAATGGAATGGTTGAATTCTACAAAGTGATTATAAAGAATTTTTTGTTTTTTTGTTGACGTGAGGTTCTGATCTTATAAGAATGGTTCCTAAAATGAGATTTTAAAGATTGGTATGTCTCTCCAACAGAATGTGCGCCACATATCCTGGCATTTCTAAAGTCATAACGAAAATAAGATCTTGAAACGATCAATCGATGTCTTGGTCAACCTCGATGTTGAAAGTCTGCCCATTCACACTAGAAGTTATTGTGGAGTCGCATTTGATGAGGCGACACATAGATTATCTTCTACTATTGCACTTTGAGATAATTGAGAGACCTCTGGGTCTGTTGTTGAATGTAGAGCTTGTGAGTAGTGCGTGAATTACGACTATGGGGTATAAATTTGAGAGGTGATAAGAGTACTCCTGGTGAGGAAAAACCTTTTTTTACTGTTGAATATCGATTATGGTAAAGTGGCTGTAGGGACTGAGGGTAATCTCAAGGGGGTAGATTTAGGAGGTTGGACATTATGCTGCCTGACCTACTTCAACGAGAAAAAAGAATGTGATCATCAGTGCTTTTCTGCCTATTATGATTATTTCGCTTACTTACATAGCACACACTTTCCTCGTTTTCATGTTAGAATTTGATTTAATCCCAATAACCATGACACATGAATTAGAGATCGAGGAAACAACAGAGAGTGACAGATCTCATGAACTAGAGATCACAGAAACAACAGAGAGTGACAGATCCGCTTCGTACTTGGATATACATCTATCTTTCGACGCAAACGGCCATTTCACCTCACTGTATGACAAACCATTCACCAAACATATTTACCTGATATGTTCTTCGAGACAATCACCGAATTTGACATGTTTCCATGAAGCTGTTGTGACGGGTGTTGCAAGAGGAGACGCTGACTCTCCCCGGGCACCTGGTCTTACTTCGGAGTATTGTTCATTCCTGGGTTCGCAACCGTTCCGATGGGAATTACCACGATTTGGCCTTGCCTTCTCGACTTTGAGACTTAATAACCATTAGGTACGTCTTTGATGTTTATCGCATACACGTATACATTTATAAAATCAATTATGATAATGTTAAATAAAGATACATGTTGGTTATTTTGATATTTATAGAGAAGAAGGTATTAATATTTCGGTTATACCAATATCTGTTCTAAAGAATTCATTATACTATAGAATATGACAATGTGAAGTACAAAACTGTGTAGTCTCGTAAATATCCTTATATTCTATTTGATAAGATTTCCCGAGAGTGTCTTTGATTTTGGAACTTAAGGTCAAGGTTGCCGCTTGTAGTTTACATGAGCCAGAAGAAAGGTGGATATTTCCGCATATAGAGAATGTTCAGGCCTACATGTAAAACTAAGAATTTACCAGACTCATCTTATCGCGTCAAACGCTCATTTGTAGCCTATTTTTACATTTTGAGAATTTCACATGATAACATATTACTTTATGTACCTCTGTAAAACGAAAAGATGTATTCATATAACTTATTATACTAGCTCTATAAACAATACTTACAATTAATTTCCTTTCAATACAATCAATGAATGGTTTGACTTAATTGCATAGAAAAAATAAAAGTCGCTTTTTTCAATATGGGCTAAATAGAAGTGTCATTTTCCTTGGCTTATAGAATTGTTTAAACAATAGTTAAATTTTAAGAAACAAAATATCATGACGACACGATCATTAATTTTATCTTTAATATATTCTTCAAATGCTACACATATTCACATCCATAGCATCATCTAAAAACAGATAAATTTGCATTTCCTGTGAACAGTAATTTTCAAAATCGAATCATCATTACGTTATTCTTGTTAGTTGAATCCGGAGAAAAACGATAAAGTCCATATACTTACTTATAATGATGATTGAAATAGTTGAGATTAGATGTAAATGTTTTATTCAGAAGAATGTATTCGCCAATGTTGTCAAACCCAAAATGGCCACATAGTCCGACTGTAGTATTGTCATCCAGTACCGAAGGCTTGATGATGACCGAATGTATGTATTCGCCTCCTAGGTTGATTAGAATATCCGTTCCCGTGGGTAGTGTTACCTGAAAATTATTAAATTAAAAAAGCATGTGTTTGTGAAACATGAATACTCCCGTCTTTAGCTTTGTCTGTAAAACAGCTAAAATGTAAACAGTAGGGGATAGTAAAAGGTAAAGGTCAGAGTATGAATGAATAGGTCCTGTAACGAGATATGCACATGTGAACTGTGAAAGCCATATCACTTACCATTCCAAAGTTATGGCCAAGGTTAAAGTTTTTTAAAGTAGATCACACTCAAAGGTCAGGGTCACAAAGTTATCCATGGAAAGGTCTTGTCACAAGAAATATACATGTGAAATAAATATGAAACATTATCATAAACCGTTCAAAAGTTAAAGTTTGTTAAAAGAAAGTCAACCTTCAATGCCAAAGCCACAAGGTAAGCAATTTTGTTTTCAATGGAAATGTCCTGTCACAAAAGATACACATGTGAAATATGAAAGCCCCACCATTTACCATTCAAAAGTAATTGTTGGCCTTCTTTAAAGGCTAAAGTTTTTAAAAGTATGTTATACGTCTTCAAATTCAATAGCATCATTAAAGAATAGATAAATTTGCAGCATGGACCAGACATGTACATTTCAGGTACTAAACCCTCGTCCGTGGTCCTCAATTTAAACAATGCATTCTGAGCAAAGAGTGTGAAATGTTAAACGTCTTCAAATCCAATAGCATCATTTAAGAAAAGATAAATATGCAGCATGGACCAGACATGTACGTTTCGTCAGTGATTCTCAATCTACTGTCCTGTTTACTAAATCCAGAGTACCCTGTTTTGATGATTTTCTCAGCTATCTCAGGAATTAAGTTTTTAGTTTTAGGGTTTAGTGAACAGGACAATAAACTAAGAAGGATAAAGTAAATTGAGAGGTCTTGTTATGGGCAACCTGCATGTAAGATATTATTTTCTAACGTCAAGTTAATAAGATTGTGCTTCAACCAGACATTTTAATCAATGTTCCAAAGTCGAGGTCACTATGTCAAGGCATCAATTCAAAACTCTTGTCATGGGTAACCTAAATGTATAATATCATGTGTATACTGCATGAAATTCCCTAGATTTCGCTTCAATCAGAAACATTTACCAAAATGTTGATGGTCGGAAGACGAACATCGTCAATCCATAGACCGGAATTGCTTTGCAATGCGGCCAATTACAGTATAGCTGTAGCGTTACAAGCTTTGTGATCGATACCATAAGCATATTTAAACAATTTGCATCATATTTTTAAAGTTTGGTAATGCCTGAACGTACGTTTTCCTAAAGAATAAGACTAAATCCATGAAAATTGTAAAACGTTTAAAAATTAAAAAAAAAGTTTCACGGATAAAGTTCTCATCACAAAAAAACTAGTATGTTTATTTTATAAATTATACGCCATTTTGAAATAATGTGTCTTTAAGTTAAAAGTCTTCAAATTCAATAGCATCATTTAAGAACAGGTAAATTTTCAGCATGGACCAGACATGCACGTTTCGGGTACTAAACCCTCGTCAGTGATCCTCAATCTAAACAATGTAATTTGCCAAATAGTGTAAACCATTCTTAAAAGCAGATATCGACTTGGCCTTTCTAAGGTTGATTGGTAAGTCGTTCCACAGAGACGAAGCGGCTTTGATTGGTAAGTCGTTCAACAGAGACGCAGCGGCTTTGTCAAACCTGCGCTCACTATAGGTCATGGTTCGAGTCGAAGGCACCTCGATGAGAAGTGAGGATTCGGGTCGTTAAGTACGTGCTGGTTTGTACGGACGAACAAGTTCTAAGAGATATGTAGGAGCGGAGTCATTCAGAGCCTTGTACACGTAGAGTAATATTTTGTATTGGCTTCTGTACTCCACAGGCAACAAATGCAAATTCACAAGCACCGGAGTAATATGCTCAGATCTCCGAGTTCGCGTAATCAAAAGAGCATCCGTGTTCTGTACTCGCTGTAGCCTGTTTACAAGTGATTTGTTTATGCCATACAGGAGCGCATTGCAGTAGTCCAGTCGTGACGTTACATGAGCGTTGATCAGCGTCTTGCATACCTCCTCTGTAATAGAATTGCGAATAAGACCAATGCTTCAGATATTTATATAGCATGAACGTGATATAGCGCTGATTTGCTTTTCCATGGAAAGCGTCGAGTCAAAGTAAACTCATAGATTTTTAACAGTGGAGGCCTCACTGATAATACAGCCATCGAAAGAGATGGTAAATTGGTGCAAGTCTCGAGCACGATGTATTGGAGCAAACAACATGATCTCGGTTTTGTCCTGATTGAATTTGAGTAGGTTTAAGCAAATCCATTCTCTAATATCGGAGAGACACATTGTGAGTCTAGCAGAAATATCACCCCAGTCACCGCATGGTTTGACATATTAACTGAGTTTCGTCTGCGTATACATGGTACCTTGTATTATGACGTCTGCAGATCTCACCGATAGGCTTTGAAAATAAACAGTAAAATCTCGGCCCAAGAACAGAGCCCTATGGCACACCGACCGACAGTGAACGAGAATAGGATAAAGCAGATCCGACTGCAACACGCTGTGTTCTCCCCCTAAATTAGGATTTGATCCAAGAAAGAACCGAACATAAGATAACATCAGCATGATCAGTATGCTCAAGTCGCTGGAAGAGTATCTGATGGTCTATGATGTCAAATGCGGCGGAGAGATTCAGTATGACAAGAACAGCACAGCAATTTTTATCAACCGCTGTTTCAATGTCAGTATGAACTTTGGGTAAAGCAGTCTCTGTTGAATGATTTGAGCGATATGCTGAATGCACATTGTCATGAAGACCATATGTATGATGTCATTGTTGTAATGTAGCTTAAAATTCGTTGCCAAATAAATTGTTGACACATTATTCTAAATGAATTATGAAAAAAAAATATGAAAGGAACAAAGTATATATAGAAAAATATTTATCAAAATGTAAGTTCATGATTAAAAAATATTCAAAAGAAGAAGATCCTTACTCTATATGCACTTTTCTCTTGCCTCATTGTCATATGCGTATCATCACAGAATCTTTTTTCCACGTATCTGTTTGTCGGAGTTGATGATACGTATACAAGATTTTGAGGGCACATGTTTATAACAAATAGGCCATCTGCATTCTTAACAGCTACGCCACAGTGACATGTTGCTCGGCGATTGCATGTTCGAAACATAGCGTTGACCTGAATTGTAAATGAATTTGAATGATCATATAAAATTGAAAAAAAAAGTATATTTTCGACATAGTAAAATTATGCAAAATACTCATGAAGCCAACCAAAAAAAGCACTAAATGTAAACGTCTTCATATTGAATAGCATCATTTAAGAACAGATAAATTGGCAACGTGGACCAGACATGCACGTTTCAGGTACTTAACCCTCATCAGTGATCCTAAATCTAAACAAGAGGAGGTTGTTTTACACCATAATTGTGCGTTCTTCGAGACCTCTGGGAAATCGGAATAGTGGGAGGGTTGTGCGCACGTAATCCAGGATAACCACACCGTCTGCTATTTACGTGGCAGATGGCCGTCCTAAGTCGGCACCGGTTGCCCATTTTCTCGTTGGTTTATGTGTAGTCTTTTATGTTTCATGTTTCTATGTTGTGAGTTGGTGTTCCTTGTCCCTTTTGCGTCTCTTTCTGTGGGTATATGTTCTGTGTTTTTTGCATGGGTGTTTTGGGATTTTGCTGTGGGTGCTGCAACCTAGTGTTGTTGGAGATCCCCTCCTTTCTCCTAAATCTAAACAATGTAATTTGCCAAAAAAGTATGAAAGTTACTATGTCGAAAAAGTGTACCGAAAGACATAGTAGGATGGGTGGGATATGATGCTACAGGACCCACTTTTTAGAAATTTCAAGAAATTTTGATAACAGAAATTTAGAATGCGTTGAAGAATCGATCAACCGAAATTGATAGAACTTGGCTACATGTGCCCTCGGGGACTCCTGGTCCACCAGCAGTGACACTCACCAAGTGGTATAAATGTAAACGTCTTCATATTGAATAGCATCATTTAAGAACAGATAAATTGGCAACGTGGACCAGACATGCACGTTTCGGGTACTTAACCCTCATCAGTGATCCTAAATCTAAACAATGTAATTTGCCAAAAAAGTATGAAAGTTACTATGTCGAAAAAGTGTACGGAAAGACGTAGCAGGATGGGTGGGATATGATGCTACAGTACCCTCTTTTTAGAAATTTCAAGAAATTTTGATAACAGAAATTTAGAATGCGTTGAAGAATCGATCAACCGAAACTGATCGAACTTGGCTACATGTGCCCTCGGGGACTCCTGGTCCACCAGCAGTGACACTCACCAAGTAGTATAAATGTAAACGTCTTCATATTGAATAGGATCATTTAAGAACCGATAAATTGGCAACGTGGACCAGACATGCACATTTCGGGTACTTAACCCTCATCAGTGATCCTAAATCTAAACAATGTAATTTTCCAAAAAAGTATGAAAGTTACTATGTCGAAAAAGTGTACCGAAAGACGTAGCAGGATGGTTGGGATATGATGCTACAGGACCCACTTTTTAGAAATTTCTAGAAATTTTGATAACAGAAATTTTGAATGCGTTGAAGAATCGATCAACCGAAATTGATCGAACTTGGCTACATGTGCCCTCGGGGACTCCTGGTCCACCAGCAGTGACAATCACCAACTGGTATAAATGTAAACGTCTGCATATTGAATAGCATCATTTAAGAACAGATAAATTGGCAACGTGGACCAGACATGCACGTTAAGGGTACTTAACCCTCATCAGTGATCCTAAATCTAAACAATGTAATTTGCCAAAAAAGTATGAAAGTTACTATGTCGAAAAAGTGTACCGAAAGACGTAGCAGGATGGGTGGGAAATGATGCTACAGGACCCACTTTTTAGAAATTTTAAGACATTTTGTTAACAGAAATTTGGAATGCGCTGAAGAATCGATCAACCGAAATTGATCGAACTTGGCTACATGTGCCCTCGGGGACTCCTGGTCCACCAGCAGTGACACTCACCAAGTGGTATAAATGTAAACGTCTAAATACTATGTCACAGTGACCATTTCGACGAATCATTTTTTGACCATTCATGACGAAACGTTTCCATTACAATTTGCATGGAACTGAAATAACATAAAAGGAGTAGGTGCGGTAACCTGCCATTTCGGCCCTATTTTCAAAGTTGTTTATATATCCTTAATATTCTAGTTAATAAAATGTCAAATGTATGGTGCATCCAAACCAGGAGAACCTGTTTTGATTTCATAGTATTATCATACATCTATTTTATAACCAATTTGTATTTCTTGATGTAAGAGCTATATCCATGAAATGAGTTGATTCTCTGTAAAAGTTTTCCCATAAATGGCAAGAAACATAATATAATTAAATTTCTCACAGAATCAAGGAGTCATGTGCATCAATATATATCCTGGCCAATCTTGGCTGAGGTATAAATATGTAAGAAGTATATAGCGCTGTTCTTGCGTCTGTCTATGCGTCCACGTGTCTTTATGGGTTTCTGAAGCCTTTCAAGACTATCCTTGTGGCTTTATATCAATCGACGTAATATCCAGTTTGAGATTCCGAAAAAAAAGGACATATCTTAAGCAGAATTATGGTCCTTTAACTTTTTCAACAATTTTACTGTATTGTTTTACTTTTTTTCGCAGCTTATGCAGCTATTAAATCGAAACTGATATAAAATAATGTCGAAGGGTTCCAAATCTATACCATCTTGAAGATAATTACAAACCAATTTCCATGCACCAGACACGTGTTTCGAATATTAAATTCTCATCAGTGATGCTTCTAGATGAGCCACCAAAAATCATTTCAGTAGCGCCCTCTTTAATTAATTGAATTTAGATTTGTACATTTACATTACAGAGAGTGCGCGGCTCCAAATTTCCTGTAGGGTCGATTTAGTAGCTTCCGTATTATTAATATAAACACTTATTTCTTGTTGCAGTGTGGAACAGTTCAAATAGTTCCCCGTGACTTGATGTTTGTTAAGTGTATACTTCTTTTCAATGTCGCCTGCAAGAAGCTTTTGTTTTGGACCTTTATCAATTTGACATCATATATGCAGTATACATATATATTTTTTTGATATTTCGGAAACTTGCAATTTCATCGTAAAATATCATCGAAATTAAAGAAGGTTAACATCATAGCACCATCCCTCCAATGCTATTTTGAACATAGATTTTGATTGGATATCCTACTGAATCGACCTTACCGGAAATTTGTAAAGAAAATGAACAAATTTAAATTCAAAAAATTAAAACAGAGGGCGCTAATGAAATAAATTTGTAAAAAGCACTTTTGCTTGAACAATCACTGATGAGAATTTAATATTCGAAACACGTATCTGGTGCATAAAATTGGTTTGAAATTTTCGTCAAGAAGATATAGAGTTGAAAATCTTCTATATTATCCATAATGTTACAGTTTTCCGAACTTTTTTTCGTAGCATTTGTAGCTTCTGAATGTAATCTTGGTATATGCCTTCATAATAAATAATTTAAAAAATCCAGTTCAAGTTTCTATAAACTTGTTTTATTTTTAACAGAGTTATGACCTTTGAGCATAGAAATTTCAACAATTTTAGTTTTCGATATTTTGTTTGCAGCCTTTGCAGCTATTCGATTGAAACATACTATATGCCTTCAAAATAATTACATTTCAGATAAGATTTGGTACAGTTTACCTATTTTTAACAGAGTTTTGCCCTTTAACTTTGAAAATTTCAACAGTTTTACAGTTTTCTGGACTTTTTTCGCAGCCTTTGCAGCTATGAATTGAAACATGGTATACAACGTCATCTACATATACGAGTATACTACTATTTACATATAGTGTTTTTTTACTAGCAAGTTCCACGTTGCATTGGCAAGGATCAGATTGTTCTTTTTTATGTATATGTGATAAATATATTGTCATTTTGTACTAGGGCGAGATTATCTTTTCTTCCGCATCTTTTCCTTATTTAATTAATAATTACTTTTATTAATTAATCGATTCCGGATTGGATCGAGTACGGACAGCGTTTTTAAGAGGGTGCCGATAGCTCAATCGGTTAAAGACTTTGGCTGTTGTGCAGACGGTACCCAGTTTGAATCTCATCTTGGTTCTAGCCATCTAGCTCTCACTTTTTTTCAGCCCAGGAAAGGGAAATATGCATCTTACCATTCATTGACAACAAATATAACATTCAGATATACTATCTCGACACGCTATAGATATTACATTTTAATGCATAAGCAATTTTTAATATTGAAATAGTTTTGCAAGTTTCCGTATAATATTGCACGTGGACATTAAAAACTAATCATATAACAATGGCGTAGCTCTGCCTGAAAAAGTGAAAAAAAAAAAAAAAAAAAAAAAAAAAAAAAACAGAAAGAAAGAAAGAAGGGGGGGGGGGGGGGGGGGAGGAAGAGATTAAAACAAATATGGGGGTTTCATGTTCTGTATGCACAAATTTTAACATTTCTGATGCAACTCTAAATTTTAAGTACATGAATAAATGTAAATTGTTTTAGCAAAGTATTCACTTGTCAGAAAATGTATCATTAACAAGTACATATAATAATATTCTATATACTAAGTTTGAGTTAAATGTCTTCATGTACATTGATAAAGTAATATGTATAAAGGATCTATAAGAATAGCTAAATTATTCAGAAAGTCTATAAAGAACTGGAGAGCGGTAGCGAGCCACATATTAATTTTGAAAATTTACTGAAAAATTGTAGATTTATGGTACAAAATGTTGCTATTTTAAGCAATGTTAATGCATCATAAAATTTTGTGATTGAAAAGTTGGGAGGGGTGTCACAAACATGCTGCCCCCTTCTCATACGCCCTTGTATAAGTTTATTAGAATGTTGATGTACATTTTAATAAGATTAAATAAAATTTCAGACTTTTCTGACCTAGATATTTTCGGCGCCGTAAAGAATTCATCTCAGTAGCGCCACCTATAGTGACGTTTATTTTTACTATGGAACTCTATGGGGATTCATCTAAGATAATTAATTGATCTTAAAAATTCATGTTCAAATTTACTAGCTTTTAGCTTTTACTATATACCTCTCTGTGGACAACGGGTATTTCTTATGCCCCTGGCGGACAATATATCTTTTTTTTTTTATTAATTCCTTTCAATGAAGTTCATTCAAGCTACCTGTGCTTACAAGGGTCAATGTATTGTAATAATAAATTCAAGCGTCTTCAAATTCAATAGCATCATTTGTTGCACGGTCTACATTGTAGACGGTAATTAACACCTTTCCAGACGGTGCAATATTTTTCATTGTAAAGCAATGATTGAATTAATGATTGAACTAATCATTGAATGATCAACTGAGCCGTTAATTGTCCTTAACTGACATTGCATCCCGTTTTGAAAATACAACATGACCAAAAGGGGGAACGAATATTCCCATTCATATGTTTAAGAACAATCACTACAGAAGTCCCGCAATGTACAGGTTCAATGTCACGGGCGAATCTAGATTTTATTTCCCCAAGAAGATGGGTCCAGCCCGTTAGGAAAAGGATTCCAGCCTATGAGTTTGAAAGAAGATACGTAAAGACGGGGAGGGGGGGCAAATTCGGGGGGAGGGATCCCGACTCCCTGTGCGCTCTAGATCCGCGCTTTTTAGCTCACCTCGACGAAGTTAAAATGTTTCAATGTGCATAGGATTAGCTACGAAAGTCTAACTTTTGCGATTTAAATAGATTTTAACAAAAATTAAGATATGAGAGCGGAACATTCCCGTAGTATGGAGTATGTGTTGGAAAACTTGTACAAGGGAATCCTTAACCCTAACTTCTAAAATCCGCTTCCTATGTTGAAAAATTCAAATATCAGTTTTCCTTTTGTTTTCTTTAACTTTTTTTTCTCTGACATTTGACCCAAAAATACTGGACCGAATTCTTTTGATTTCTTTCCCGTTATTTTAAAGTGCTTTTAAAAAATTCTTGTCTGTTTACTGACCATGAGTAGTTTTCTCCTACTTGGAATGACAACTTATAATTACTCAATCATTGTTGATAATTGTTTGATGGTCTAACAATTGCCGTGCAACAAGTGGGTTATTCAACTGCTCCTCGGGCTACGCCCTCGGAGACAGTAGAATAACCCTTACTTAATGACAGTTCCAGTTCTAAATGGTGTGTTCCCATTTCGCCTTAACTGAGAATTTAAGGTAGAAAAAAAATTCCCATTTCGCCTTAGTGGATTTTCTTGACTGCCATTAAGGCGAAATGGGAACTTGTAAAAACACTTTAATTATCGATATTTAGTTCAATAAACAATGAATTTGAATCTATCATTAATAGCAAGTATTAGCTTTCCAAATAAGGATGGCCGATATCATCAGTTTTTTTTTCATTTTCCAACATTTTGATGAAATTTTTTTTCTAATATCTCTTCATTGCATTCCTTATTCTTTCAGTTCCATTCCGTATTCTTTTCGTTTCATAACCATGATAATGGACAAAAAGTTGTACTCGCACACCGCAATTTATCACGCTTCCCGGTTGCTTGATGTACTATGGGTTATGTACCTAACATATAGTATATCAAGCAACCGGGAATCGCGATAAATCCCTGTGAGACAGACGGACTGGTACATAGATAGACAGAGTGGAAACTGCAGTATCTGGCTCTGTCAGAAGGGGAATAATAAAACTTTTATGCAGTAATATTGCCAGGGCACTCGATTGTCAAAATTGGGTCGAAATTCAGATGATTCCCCTATCTATATCTACGTGTTTTGAATAAAAAATCCCATCATACTCAGTTACGTTGCTAACGTCAAAGCATAAAATCACACAAAATTGCACTAGAAAATTATTCATTTTTCCAATTCCAGGGAAGGGCGCATCTGGATCATTTCATTGAAGAATCTTTGCGATGATTTTAACTCTTTGTCAAAATTCAATACACGATGCACAGCTTAATTGAGAAGTTTGAAAACAAATAAAATGCAATGAAAAATCGGGGACCTTATGACTGGCACATTTTTGTGAACCACTATAATTGTATTGGGGGCGCTAAGTCTGCTTTTCTGATCTGCCTAGTGGAAGGGATTGGTGGTACAGTCTTTCCGCCTTCCATGTACGTTAGCGGAGAATGTTGGAAGCTGACTTGATGGAAAGATAAGAAAAAAATTAGATTAAAAGACGATTTGAAGTTAAAAGGCAAGGTGGTGAATAAATTACTAAATTGATGCCAATTAAGATTTCATTACAATATAATTGCACCACCCTGGTTCACATTTCGCCTTACTAAAATTCCCATTTCGCCTTAGTACTTTTTTACATATAATTTACCTGAAATTCACAGTTAAGGCGAAATGGGAACAAACCTTCTAAATTTGGGATAATTGACTTATTCTTTTTGTTATGTGTATGGCTGTTGGTACTTCAACCGAATGTTGTTTGGGATCCTCTCCTTAGCCTTAGGGCCCTCTGATTTATCATTTCGGTTGTCTTTGACAAGACAAAGAACCCTTATAATTTTTTTTACGGTCAGGGGTCAAAGGGTAGGCTCATTTTGTGACTAAAAAGAAATTTTCTTTTGAGGTATTTTAATTTTGAAAATTCATTAAAATACTATTTTAGACTCATAATATTTCAAACTTTGTACAACTGAAGAAGAACAGATGTTATTTCATATTTTTTACACATTTTTGTGGTCGCATAATTGAGTCTTTTTTGGACAAAACTGGCATATTTGTATTCACAAAATAGTTTATGAGAAATGAATCACCCGACGGGCGTATCTTGCAACGTTGGCGTTTATTTTTTCAATAAAAGCCAAGAAAAGTCCGGAAAACTGAAATAACCATTAGATTTGCTAAGTTCAATGGCCATAACTCTTGTTAGAATAGGTCAATCGAAAACAAAATCGAACTTCATCTGTATCACACTAAGATGTATTGAATTTCATAAACCATAAAATCAGTTATAATATCTGAAGTAGAACCAAAGAAATGTCCGAAAAACTTAAATTTCTTGAAATTTGATAATTCCAAGGGGCATTACTCTTGATATAATAGGACAATCGAAATCAAACATGATCAATTACATCGATATATATTCACATGCCAACAATGAGTTCAATATATGCAATAACAGCCAAAAAAAATTAAAGTTTGACAGACAGTCGGACAGACCGAAAGACAGGGTTGGAAATATAATACCCCTCCGTCGAACCGGTAGGGGGATAATAAAATCAATTCATATCGTTTTAAAGAAAATAATGTTGATCTAAATACAGTCATTCAAAGAGTAAAGAAACAACATTGTACCTGATATGGGAAACGTGTGCTCTTGAATAGGATATATTCTCCGATGATGAAGTGATCATAATAATAACTGAAACTGAAATAGAAAAAATCGGGTACTTAAGAAATCAAGCCAGAAATTAAATATTTAGAGAAATTTGAACAAGGAAGGAAAAAAATTAATTAAAGTTATTTTGACGGAATGGAATGGCGATACATTGAAATGCCACTTTACACTTCGCAAACACTGTTTCGAGTAAAAATTCGCTTTCCGATATAAATTCTCTCAGGATAAATAAAAGACATGTCAAGACGTTACTTCTTAATCATGTTAATAGAACACGAATTTTTAAGTATGATCTCCCTTCTACCAGTTTTCTATTAATGAATACATCTTCTTAAATAGTTTTGTTTTAACAGAAATTTCAGCGTGTTTTGAAGTAATATATTCATATACTCAACACCATAAGTGTCTTAGCAGGATTTTATATCCGAAACACGTGAATTGGTTCAAAATTTAGAACAAGAGTTGCAACACTTCCATATTATTAGCATTGCTTCCATATTACTAGCATTGATTTTATATTTTGAAAGGTATAAAGTTGGAACACTTCCGTATTTTTCGGATTTGCAAAGGTAATCTTCCTTAAGGACGTCACATAGAATTGTGTCTGTAAAAATTTCTTGATAAAGACCACGCGGTCGAAAATTTGAAGCAAGAGATTTTTTTATTTATAATTAATTGGTTTGAAATTTTCTTCAAGTAGGTATGAGTCGGAACACATTTTCTCACTCACTTACGTCGTGAGACAAAAGAAACAAGTGGTCCAATAAGACCACAATCGCTCACATGAAAAATTACGTTAACTAAGCATATGAGAAATAAAGAAGTTTGTAAAAGGAAAAACCTGACTTCAGAGTGAAACAAAAATTAACAACACTTCTTAAGTCATATCTCTACATTATCCTGATGCATTCGGTTTGTTGATATGTGCTTCCGCTCTGAAGAAGAAGTTTGTCAAAGAGGGTACCAAACATAACATACTTTTACTTTTGGTGGTGCCACCTATTGACGGATCCGGACAAAAAACAACAGCACTTGTAGGGGACCATTATTACTTCATTCCTATCAAGTTTAATGAAAATTTGTTAGGCGGTTCTGGAGGAGAAGTTAGATATGTATGAAAATCACCCCCCCCCCCTTCCTTTTTATATGAGAAAAAAATTCATAAAAAAAAACAAAAATTAGATTTTAGTATATAATACATGTCAAAGCATTGAGTAACTTAAATGTGATAACTGTGCAGTAAATGAATGGGTAAAATCATACAATTATTGAGTTATTTAAAGAAATAGTGCAAAAATGTGCATTTCTGACAAAGTTCGAAAAGACGTCAAAAATTCGTGAAAATTTTTACTTCGGAGTGCAACCAAAAATAACAACATTTCTTAAGACATCTCTCTAGATCTTCCTGATGCTTTCTGTTTGTCGATATGTGCTTCCAATCTGAAGAAGAAGTTTGTCAAAGGAGGGTACCCACTGTAACCTACTTTTGACCGTGGTGGCGCCACCTATTGATGGATCCGGACGAAACACATCAACACTCGCAGGGGGCCATTAGTTCTTCATTCCTACCAAGTTTCATCAAAATCTGTTCGGCAGTGCTTGAGAAGAAGTTGAATATTAATGAAAATCACCCCCCGTCTTTTTCACATAATTATCCAAATACGATATAGAATCTGAATCCCTTATTCCATTCCTCCCTGTTTTATCCTTTTAAAACGCTTTTGAATAGACACTACTGGCATATTGAAGCCACCCATTCACAAGAAATTGCAATCTACGTAACATAACGATTAAATTTCACACCATGAAAATATCAGCGATATGATTCATTTCTGCATTAGCAATTCTTTACGGATGGGGGTCGAAAACTAGTCACAAATCCAGATTTACAGACAGTATGACACCGCATTTAATCAATTGCATTGAAAGAGGTATTTACCTGGATGGAAGTTTTTGAAAGGGAGTTATGTGAGGATCATTAAACGATCTACACATTTTGCCCGTAACTTTATGGTCTGAATCGATTGCTGCTACCTGTAGAAAAACAAAAAGAAAAATATCAAACAAAAGTCTTCCATAATATAGAGCTCAGTTCGTAGCTGACTCTTTATCAGTACCTATACTGTCCTATTCACTAAATCCAGAGCACTGTGTTTTGACAATATTCTCCAGAATATATATATTTCATCTATAGAGCCCTCTTAGTCGTAACAGAATTAAAAATTTAATCCTTCTGGTTTTGCGCAGCTTATAAAAAAATAGCAATCCAAGGAATGCTTGTGTCGCCTGCGAAGCGGTTTGATTATTATTCTAGAAAGTCGATCAAAATTATTGGTATCAGTAGAAAAGTCTTGTCAAATGAAATTCAGTTGAAATATCAGACCTCTCAATTACAAATTAAAAGAAAAGAGTGTCATCATCTATATCAAGGTCACTATGTAAAAATTGGTAACAAAAAGGTCTCATCATAAGAAATATTAAAGACCTATCACCTAACAATTAAAAGATATATACAACCTTAGAAAAGAAGGTCAAATAGCTAGGTCAAGGTCAAAAGGTAAAAAATTATAGTATGTGTGAAATGGCATTGTTACAAGGAAAATACATGTGAAATATCAAAGCCCTATTACCTACCAATAAAAAGATATAGCCAATATTACTTTTCTTGAAAAGTGGATCAAATATCTAGATCAAGGGCAAAAGGTCGAACATTATGGTCTGTGTAGAAAGGTCTTGTCACAAGGAATACACATGCGAAATACCAAAGCCCTATCACTTACCAATCAAAAGTTATGGGCTGTGACACCCAAAGTGTGACAGACAGACAGACGGACGGACAGACGGACAACGGATAAAGTGATCCCTAAGTGTCGCTATGCTTCGCAGGCGACACAAAAATGGTGACGGAAAAAGATATATCCATTCTTAATTTTTTTGAAAAGTAGGTCAAATATGTAGGTCAAGGTCAATAGGTGAAATATCAAAGCCCTTTCACTTACATGTACCAATGAAAAGATATAGTGAATCTTATCTTTTTTTCAAAAGTAGGTCAAATATCGAGGTCAAGGTCACAAGGTAAAAAATTATGGTATGTGTAGAAAGGTCTTGCCACAAGGATTGCACATGTGAAATATCAAAGTCCTAACACTTACCAATCAAAAGTTATGGGCTGTGACACCCAAAGTGTGACAGACAGACAGACGGACGGACAGACGGACAACGGATAAAGTGATCCCTAAGTGTCGCTATGCTTCGCAGGCGACACAAAAATGGTGACGGAAAAAAGGGCATATTCTATAGTAAAAATGAATAAAATGCGTGGCGTTGGACATCATGACGTCACTGTTCACCAGTGTTGATACGGAAAACAAAATGGCGGCAGCTGAAATTAACATGAATTATCCGTAGACATTTTATTTTCGTGCATCAGCTCAAAATCAGCTCCTTTCGGTCATACATTTTATTGAACTATGCTACTAAATCGACCCTAGAGGGAATTTAGAGCCGCACTCTTTGCAAGGTAAATTCAAAATTAAAAAGATAAACCAGAAGGCACTACTGAAATGAGTTTTGTTTATGAAAAGCAGTTCGGATGGAAGCACCACTGATAGGGATTTGCTATCCAAAACACGTGTCTGATGCATTAGAATTGGTTTGATTTTTTTTTCTTCTAGAAGGTAAAGAGTGGGAACACTTTCATATTAGCTTATAATAATCCATTGTCCGACGATATACTTGTCTTGATTTATCCAGAAGTCTACATTCTAGTTGTAAAGTTCTACCTAGTCCCTGTTATCCTCTATACAACTAAGCCTTTCTTATTCTCTATAGAAGATCTTACCTTAATGTCCGGTAATATCAAATCAGTCCAGACTGAATCCTGAATGTAATACGAGGGATTTAACCGAATTGAGGTGATCCTGTTTTCCAGATTGTATAAGCTATCCACTTTGCCAGTTACATCAAGGAATGACCTTGAACTCCAATCACTTGCTGTGAAGTATACTCCACATTTAGCATTTTTAAAAACCAGACCATCTGGATCAATAGAAGTGCCATCGGCATTGCAAGTCTTTGTTGAATCAGTCTGGTATACCGGTACCGTTATAAGTAAATTAAGGACACAAAGGGATATAAGAAATTCGTCGGTAAGGCTGCAATATATAAAAGAACACTTAATACGTATTTTACTAACGTCCCTAAATGTATGTGTTAAAATGAAAACCGTAAAGTATTTGGCACCTTTATCCTAATCTGACACTTGAGGAAACATTTCTGCTATACATCATATATGCAGGTTATACTTCATTTATCAAGGTTTTCATTTACTCAAATCACTCAATTATTCATTTCATGCGGGTCAGTGACTTGCATCAATTTTCGCCGCTTGTTAATAATCATCAATTCACTTTTTTATGATAAAGTTAAAAGACTTGATTCGATGTTGAATTCACATCGCGCTATTTCGTTCTATATGGCGTTATGTTTGTGAAAAGATGAAATGAAACAAAAATTTATCATAAATCGATATTTTAATTCAAAAATATAAATTATATAAAGTCATTGCATTTTCATTATCGAAATATATCGAAGCGAACTACCATGAATGGGATTTCTTCAGACGTTCGTAAATTAAAGAGGGTTTACAGTACTTTGTATGATTCTAGTTCATTCTGTTTGTTTCACTAATTTGAATGGGCCCATGACATTTTCAATAGCATGTATAACGACGATATACGTGTTCATGGTACATTTTATATATGCCAAAAACCGATTTACTTTACATATTGTTTAATGTATTCCTACGTAAATTTGCAAATTACAAGCTTTTGCGCAATTTGTAGGTATTTGTGTGTTTAGATACATTATCTTAGTTATTGTATGAAAAGTAGCTATACATTTTCAGTGGAATAGGAACTCCCTCTTTAACTTATTATTGTAAGTGGGGGGGGGGGGGGGGTAAACATTCGTTTTCCAAGAGAGTAGATATATATATTTACTCCCCCCCCTTTGCATTCGCCCTCCAATGATGGATGAAGAACAGTCCTTTAAGTCACTAATATACGCCTTATGTGAAAACATGGTCAATTATTCCCAGCCCTGTGATGCAAAAAAAGGATATCAGGAGGGGGAGGTTACAGTCATTTACCCAGAAAGTAGGTAGGGAAAGGGGATTCATCAAATTTGTCCAATAGGAAAAGATAATAAGATCACCCTTCTTCAAAACCTTTTCTATTCAATTTTAAAACACCCTACGATTTCATAATTAAAATTGTCACATACATTAACCCAGCGCGAAGAACTGTTGTTGCGAATATTCTCGTAACCTATATAACACCCAAACCGTGCTTGTTGAAATCCGGACCTCGATAATTAAAAACCGAGATAATTTAAAAAAAAAAAGCACAATTGAGGATAAAAAAGATAAAGTCGTCTTACAGGCCATTGGTCTTGTAATTATCAGCAATATACTCAATTTAACTCTTTGCACAAGGCCAAAAATTTTGGTATCCATGGAAAGATCTTTTCACATGGAATACACATGTGAAATATGAAAGCCCTATCACTTTTTTGAAAAAGTTATGGACAAGATTAAAGTTTTTGAAAAGTAGGTCAATGTCAAAGGTTAAGGTCACAAAGGATAAAAAAAAATTGGTATCTATGAAAACGTTTACACATGTGTAATATGAAAACCCTGTCACTTGCCATTGACAGGTTATGGTCAAGGTAAAAGTTCTTAATAAGTAGGTCAAAGGTCAAGGTCACAAGGTCAAAAATTTTGGTATCCATGGAAAGGTCTTGTCACAAGGAATAAAAGGTATTGTCACAAGGAATACACATGTGAAATATGAAAGCCCTATAACTTTGCCATTGAAAAGTTATGGGCAAGGTTAAAGTTTTTGAAAAGTAGGTCAAACTCCAAGTTCAAGGTCACAAGGTCAAAAATTTTGGTATCCATGGAAAGGTATGTCACAAGAAATACACATGTGAAATATGAAAGCCCTATCATTTGGTATCAAAAGTTATGGACAAGGTTAAAGTTTTGCTGACTGACGTACAGACGGACGGACGGACGGACGGACAGACAGACAGACGGGACGGTTTTAATGTCCCCGCGCTTTCGCGAAAGCGGGGGACAGAAACTACATTTGTCTTGGATTGTAGTTCTTGATCACAACCTTTTGTCAGCGTGAATAATGATAAATATTGAAGAAGTACCTATTAGTTTTCCAGATATATAGCAATTGTTTAAATATTAACCTGTTGTATTTTCTGTTTTGGCAACTAAAATGTACCTTGAATGTGTCGCACTGGATCTTTTCTGGCAAGGTAGTGGAACGGTTAGTTCTAGTCCGATTTCAATTGACTCAGACTCTTTGACATCGTATGCGTCTTTGTCGAACTGAAAAAAAAAAAACTAATGAAGAGTATAGATGAAATAAAGAACATGCTCGCAAATGTATTATGCATGATGTTGCAAGTTGTTAATTGCAGAGCTCTGAAGTCTGAATCTAATGAGACAGGAAAATATACAACGTATATTATTTATCTCAACCACCTTACCCCCCCCCCCCCCCCCCCCAAATATAAAGAATATCTAAATATATGATGTGAAAATGACCATCTTCCTTTCTTATGTAAGAAAAGTCCATGAAAACTTTAAACAAAGCATTGATTTACTTCAACTTGACAGATATTCAGTAATTTAGTGTAAAAGATACACATGTACCTTCATTGTACATGTACCCTTGCTTGACGGTGATGTTCCTAGATTACCGTCCATTGGTATCTATACTTCACAGCTCATCCGGTATGCTAGAGCATGTGCTGATGTTTTGGATTTTCATAGTAGAAATTTACAAATTACCAAGAAACTTTTAGGACAAGGTTTTCGCTTTCACAAACTAGTAAAGATTTTTTGGAAATTTACAAAAATTATTGTCAACTTCTTCTGAAATTCGGACCAATACAGGCAACAGAGTATATTACTTTGGGTATTTCACAACCTGCATTTTATGGTGACATTATTAACAAGATAAGAAGGATCAAAGATAGACAACATCACTATCGAAAATGCGTCAGAATCATCAAACGCCTTTTATCCCGTGGGTATGATCCAAATGTCACCAGACGGACACTAGGCTTGGTACTTGACCAATCTATAGTCTTGTACAAGCGCATTCTGACTGACTGTGACGACGGGACTCCATGACGGGCCCTGTCCAAGAGAAGACAGGGCCCCGACAATCTGTCCTCTCTGAATGTCAGTCGGACTCCTCGGGTGATAACATACATGAGCTCGCGGCGGCAGAGCACGGATTGTATTACGTACGCCCTTTTTTATATCCATTTACATATATCTGTGTTGCTTGGGCCCCTGCGTTTTGTTTTGCGGTATTGTTTGTGTGTGGTCATCTGACAGTGAGGAGGTTGTTTTACACCACAATTGTACGTTCTTCGAGACCTCTGGGTAATCGGAAAAGTGGGAGGGTTGTGCGCACGTAATCCAGGATAACCATACCTTCTGCTATTTCCGTGGCAGATGGCCGTCCTAAGTCGGCACCGGTTGCCAATTGGTCTCGTTGGTTTATGTGTAGTCCTTTGTGTTTGATGTTTCTGTGTTGTGCGTTGACGTTCCTTGTCCCTTACGCGATTGCGAACATCGGAATGGATAACATTCCGAAGTGAGACCAGGTGACTTTTCAATTATACAGGACAGGCAGCTCCGTAGTCTTCAAAAAAATGACCTAAGTATAGAATCGCATCCAAGATATTTTTTATTAAATGTCGCGAAATGCTAAAGGAAGCCTTAGATAACTATACAAAACGATGGTGTAAATATGAAGGATTCGAATCCCATTCTCTGAATGACTGGAAAACCTCATTTTGGATATCACTGATCTTTGAATAGATAACTTTCACAAAAATCTTCATCTTTTTGAAAGTCCCAGATCTAAATCTGGAAAACATTTCAAAATCACAAATTACGCAATTTACATGAAAAATTTGTCTGCGCTCCTGCAGGTAAAGCAGCCAACAACACAAAAATCATTTGAAAACGTTACTACATATCAACTTTAGTTTCGGAACTCTTATATCAAAAGCTAGTGTCCCTAACATTTTGAGTAAACATAAGTGTGAAGTTTCTACATTCAACATCCATATTTCTAAATTGGATCTCCCTACAATATACTGCATACCAAAATTGTCACCTTACAAGTTACGACACATTGCTATATCTAGCAACTGTTCAATTACAATTTTGTCTGAAAATCTGACGTCAGTACTTACGGCGAACACGTAGCAATATACAATGTATTGTGAAACTGTTCTAAACAGGAATGATGAAAACTTATTTTGGTCTATTAAAAATTCAGGGAATGTGATTGACAAAATAAAATGTAGAAATTTTCAAGCCAATACGATTTCTTCATACGACTTTTCAAATAAGTACACCACGCTTCCTCACGACAAAAGTATTTACCGATTGTCCAAACTCATTAAATTGTGCTTTAATCGAAAGGGGAAAACTTATATTTGTACATCTGAATCAAAGGGTTTCTTTTCCGCTACAGAACTAATACAAATCATGGACTAATAGTGACCTAAGTATTGCCATGGTCTTCCTCTTGGACAACATTTATATAAGATTTGGTGAGAATCTCTTCAAGTAGGTTGTAGGGATCCCCATAGGGTACAAATTGCGCGCCTCATACTGCAGATTAATTTTTTACAGGTATGAAAAAGAATCTTCAAAAGCAAAGAGAACATGATGATTTGAAATGTTTCATTGGAACTCCTAGGTACCTGGATGATATTCTTACTATCGACAACGAAAAGTATAAAAATGTTATCTATCTACAAGAATTGACTCTAAACAAGGCAAATATTCCAAACACAGAGCCACAACTTTTTGGACCTTAATATCAAAAGTGTTAATGGAGAGATTCATACAAGTGTGTATCCCAAACGAGATGATTTTTGATTCAGCATAGTAAATTTTCCCTGGCCTGACTGTGATGTTCCTAAATTACCGTCATATGGTATCTACATTTTGCAGCTCATCCGGTTTGCTAGAGCATGCACTGATGTTTTGGATTTTCATTTTCATAGTAATTTCCAAATCACCAAGAAAATTCGGGTCAAAAGACTTTATTGAAATTTTACAAAAAATATTGTCAACTATTTCGGACCCATACCAGCAACAGAGTACTTTGGTATTTCGTAACCTGCATTTTATGGTGACATGATTGACAAATTAAGAAGGAATTACTATCAACATTGTGTTAGAATAATAAATGCCTTTAATACCGTGGATATGATACTTCTGTCACTAGACGGACACTTGGCTAGGTACAAAACCTAACCAGAACTTTGTACCAGCGCATTCTTAAGAATTGCACTCTAATGACTTGATGAAAGGACTCCATCACGGACCCTTTCCAGACCTCTTTATAGAAGACAGCTCCCCGACCACCTATCCTCTTTGCATGTCAATCGGTTTCATCTGGTGATCACATGCATGAGCTCGCTACAGGGGGCAGAACACGGACTCTATTTCGTAAGCTTTCTTTTTTTTTTATAAATATCTATTTGCATATCCATATGTGTGTTTCTTGGGTCGCTGCGTCATGTTGTGTGTTTGTATGTTCATCTTACATGTGGTCTTTTATGTTTAATGTTTCTATGGTGTGAGTTGTTTCCTGACATTGTCGTCATAGCACTTTCTATATAGACTTGACCTCAGACAGTGCATGTATTTTCATATTGTTTTCATTTGCATGCATGAACATCGACGGTGGGTGCGGCTAGCCAACAGGGGATGCTTACTCCTCCCGGGCACCTGGTTCCACCTCTAACTTGCTAGGGGTCCGTCGATGCTCAACTTGGTGCTCTGTTGTGAGTGCTGTTGAGATTATCGTCAGGATCTTCTTTAACTCATTGGTGTTCCTTGTCCCTTTTGCGTCTCCTTCTGAGGGTATCTGTTCTGTGTTTTGAATGAGTCATGTCCTACTTCATGCGAATGCGCTAGCTCTGCATATCTTTACGAACCAGCTGGTCATATAATGACTGGAGACCTGTTAATCATTCAAGACTTGAGGCTTCGTAGCCTTCTAACGAAAGGGCCTAAGTATAGAACTCCTTCAAATGTTTAACGTCTTCAAATTCACTAGCATCATTTTAGAGCAGGTAAATTTACAGCATGGACCAGACATGCACGTTTCGGGTAATAAACCCTCGTCAGTGATCCTCAATCTAAACAATGTAATATGACCAAAATCTGTGAAAATTATGTCCTAAATATACCGAAAGTTGTAGCAAAATGGCTGGGATATGATGCTTCAGGACCCAGGTTTTAGAAATTTGAGAGGATTTTGTAAACAGAAATTAATTTTCAAATGCGTTTGAAGAAACGACCAACCGAAATTGATCAAACTTGGCTACATGTGCCCTCGGGGACTCTTAGTCCACCGGCAGTGACACTCACCAAGTGGTACAAATGTTTAACGTCTTCAAATTCACTAGCATCATTTAGACCAGGTAAATTTACAGCATGGACCAGACATGCACGTTTCATGAATAGATAAATTTCATTAAATGTCGGAAATTGCTACACGAGGCATTGGAAGTTTACATACGTAAATGGTGTAAGTTAGAAGGAGTCGAACCACACTCTCTGAATGATTGGAAAACCCTAATTTTAGACATTGTAGATTTCCAAATTTTCAAAAATAATCCAAAGCCTTATTCTGGAACGCCCTCAAGATCGGCAAAATTCTTTAAATCTAAACTTCAAGATTTGCACAGTAAGTATGTCTTTGCTCCGGCAGACAAGACAGCAAAGAATACATACCAGTATTACTTTCGGAACTTTCTACCACCAACACTTACATCAAAAGCAATGAAACTATCCCTTACATTTTGCAAAAGCACCTTAGTGACATTTCTTCATTTCAATTGTCTATTTCGAAATCAGACGTACCAACTATAACTATCTAATGTCTTCCTAAACTTCACAAATCTCGTTACAAATTTCGATTTATTGCTAACTCGAGCAGTTGTACATGTACTACTACAGGCTTATCTAAGAATTTTACATCAGCGTTAACAGCAATTAAAGATCATGAATCAAATATTGTGAAACTGCATTCAATAATAGCGACATCAACTATTTTTGGTCAATAAAGAATTCTGGTGATGTGATCGACAAATTCATATCTTTTAATTTAAAGCCGATTCAATCTCATCCTACGACTTCTCTAACATGTACACCAACCTCCCTCATGAGAAGATATAATATTGAGTACCAAAACTTATTAAATTGTGTTTTGATCAAGAGGGTGAGACAATTATATGTACTTCTAACACAAAAGGATTCTTTTCCTCAGTCGAACACAAATCGTACAAATCATGGACTCGATCCGAGTTGTGCAAGGCCTTGTCCTTTCTTTTGGACAACATTTTTGTAAGATTTGGTGACCCTCTATACAGGCAAGTTATTGGAATTCCCATGGATACGAACTGTGCGCCTCTAGTCGGAGATCTGTTTTTATACACATACGACTTGAAATGTTTCAGCGGCATCTTTAGGTGTCTTGATGATATTTTGAATATTATAACCAACATTTTGACCATAACAAAAATCAAATTTATCAACCTGAATGAACTTTGAATAAAGCAAACAAAGATGATATAGCTATAACATTTTTGGATCTTGATATCAAACTCAATAATGGAGAAATTCAGACAAAGATATACGATAAAAGAGAAGACTTCGGCTTCAACATACATGTAGATAATTTTCCTTTGCTTGATGGCGATGTTCCAAGATTGCCATCATACGGCATTTACATCAGATACGATAGAGCTTGCTCACTTGCTTCGGACTTCCATGAAAATAAACAAATTATTAAGGAACTTATCAGTCAAGAATTTAGATATCATAAATTTGTTAAATCTTTTTGGAAATTTTACAATAACTATTTTGAACTCCTTTCAAAATTTGGGACAACTCCAGCATCAGAGTATGTATCATTGGGAATTTCATTGCCTTCGTTTTACGGTGTCTTAATAAATAAAATCAGAAGGATCAAAGGCAGATCAAATTTCAACCAAAAATGTAAGAAAATAGTCGGTCGCCTGCTTTACCGAGGATATGATCCTAAAGTCATCAAAAGAACGCTAGGCATGGTACTGGACCAATCTATCGTTTTGTACCAGTGACTTTTCCAACGTTGCACACTGTCCAACCGTGACGACAGAACTCTTTGACGGGCCTTGTTTAAATCTCAGAGAAGAATGTTTCCTGATTCTCTGTCCTATCTGAAAGTTGGTCAGACTTCTCGGGTGATAAATCTTGAGCTCGCTTCATCTAGCAGAGCACAGACTGTTTAAAACAGTACGTTCCGCCTTCGGACGAAAATATGCTTTATAATAAAGGTATAGGGCAATTCTCTATTTTTCCTGGATAGTAGAAGTTATAAACTTTCCGTTAATACCTAACTTGTTAACCAAAGGTCCTTGAAATTATCAAAATAAATGAAATAAAACACGAATTTTTGTGGCGCCACAAAAATTGCCCGTGTTTGGGATATACCAGCCCTCACGCGTGTGCGATACGGCTCGTCTAGTTGTACAAATCAAAAACAAACATGGCAAGTAGCGTACACTCTCAACGGAAAAGAGGGAAAAACGTACCGATACTCCTCCCTTCTTTCAGATTTGGATGGAGAAACAAGAAAAAGAAGAAAGGGTGTGAAAGAGCAATATGGAGAGCATATATTAGAGACCAAATGAATATATGAAATTCGGTGAAAAATTAATTAAATCTCATCACACACCACGAAGTAGCTGATATTTTGCTGGACAAGTAAGTCAGATTAGATAAAATCGGTCCTATATCGTTTTATACACATTATTCTATCGTTATTGTTTGAAATGACGTATGAAAGAAACATACTATGTCTATTTTACCTCTCTTTGTTTAGAATAATTATCGAAATAGCCTACTTAATCGGTACATGGTTCTCTTCGGAGCTCTCCTGCTCATTTATATTAATGAGGAGGGGCGGCTACAACTGAAACTTTGAACGGCCGTATCTCTCGAACGGGGGAGGTATTGGATATGATAATTGATACACCGATGATTGACCATAACATGGAACAATCTATGTTAAGATATATGTATTACAAGTAATAACCCCTTTACATCCTGAAGTCGGAATGTGCTGCTTTAATGCATGTCGTAGACTTTTTTGGATACATTTACATAGAATATGTGTTACTAGAGGCCACTGCGTTTTAATTTCTCGTTTGTGATGTCACCTTACAGTGAGAAGTTTAATGTTCATAGAACATTTGTGCGTATATGGAGACCTCTGTGTATCCGGATATGTCGGAGGGTTGTGCGCGCGTAATCCGGATAACTATACCATCTTCTAATAGCAGATGGCCGTCCAAAGTCGGCGCCGGATGCACATTGGTCTCCTTCCTTTTAGGTGTTGTCTTTAATGTTTGATGTTTCTGTGCGTCTGTTTCGATAATTTTGTATCATGTTCATGTTCAGTTTCTTGTGGGTTTGTTTCGCTGGGTGTCTACAGGGTTGTCATCTGGAGATCCTTCCCTTTTCTTCTTTGTTTTACAATGAGGAGAATATTTAACACCGCAATTTTTTAGTTCTCTTGGTAAGTGTAAATGTAGGAGGGTTTTGCGCACGTAATTCGGATAACCACACCATCAACTTCTGGTGTGACAGATTGTCGTCCTAAGTCGGCACCGGTTGCCCATTGGTCTTACATCTTATATGGTGTGATTTGGTTTCCGTTGTCCCTATTGTGGTTCTTTCTGTGCATGTCTGCTCTGTGTTTTTGCACTGGGTGTTTTGGGGATTTGCTGAGGGTGCTGCATCCGATTTTTGTTGGAGGTCCCCTCTTTTCTTTTAAAATTCACTAATATCTCACACTTACACACTGTATTCCGAAAGGAATCGATTGTATAACGAGAGTGAAATTCAAACACACACTCCCTGAAAAAGCAAAACCTGAAATTTACACAAAAGTTGTATTAAGTATTATCCAAAACGCAAACCCCAAATGAAAATTATCAATATTTCAGGTGCCCGAGATGAATTAACATCACCTGAATACCTATCACTTTTGCAATGAAGTTATAGTTAGTGTGAATATACATTTACCTTAATTCCTGCTGTAAAGCTGTGACTCCAAAAGAAAGGTGAGGGAGATGAAGTATCATTTTGCCTTACACGGGTTGAACACCAGACCTGATATTGAAAATTTGAAATATTACATATTTTTATTGTTAGCATATTCTATATATATTCTGCAGTAAATGATTTAGTGTGCCACCTACTCTTTTTAAGAAGTAATGGCCCCCACTAAAGCTTTTAGGGCACATTGCGCATACATCATCTTCATATTATCATGATGCAGGTGTATTATGCACATATTAGCTGCTCATTACTTTATATCATATGAAACGTTGTCGTTTGTTTGTAATTTGTTTTATCCAACATATATTGAGCTTCCTGCAATCTTACTCACTTCAATTTCAAAGATTAATTCAGATTGGTTTACATTAATACTCACCACCATATTCATCCTATGTTTGGATTTCCAGTGCTCCTCAAGCAAGACTGATGACGATAGATTTTCCTTTTTTACTTTTAAAAAACTTGCGATAGGAATCGTCTTGTCATTTATATACCAAAAGACATCATACGCATAGTCTTCAGTGTCGTTAGGGGTAAACTCACACTCAAATTGTACTTCCTCGTAATAAAGATTGGATCGCCCTTCATACTGATCACGTGAACGTAATCCCGGAACGACTGTTCCCGTCACATTCAAGGTTGGATAGCCTGTATGTATGAATGAAAATTTACTGTCCTATTCTTTCAATCCAGAGCATCATGTTTTTGGAAATTTCTTCTGCCATCTTAGATTTTTTTTTCAATTATTCATAGTCTCAGTTTGTTGACCCCTTTAGTAATATTAACAGGGAATGTGCATTAGCTTACCTATACAACTTCACCATGTTTATTTCTGCCCGCCACCATAGTATTGGGAAATTTGGCGAAAAAGGGTGCCAAATTTTCCCCCCCGAAAGTTAGGAGATTAAACATGAAAAGAGTATTCTGAATCAATATCTTTGGAAGAAAGGGGGACGCCCCTCTAAACCGCCATTGGGGTATACGTTTTTAAGATGGCAACAGTTTATTTTTAGAGGAAATCGCCAAAAACATAGTTATCTGGTTTTAGTGAACAGTATGGCACGCCAACGTCACAAAAACTCGATAAACTAGGTTTCACAGCTGTTTAACCTAGTTTTTCTCTTGTGAAACCTAGTTTTACGTGCGAAAACCTAACTTTTCACTCGTACAATCTAGTTTGCCTAGTTTTCATATTATCGGCACAATAATTCTTATTTGATTAGCAAATGTGAAACTAGGTTTCTCTAAATAATTTCTTGTTAACACTAATTTCCACCAATCAAAATGCATTCCTCTGAATGTGAATATATATTTCATCCAATCATATGAGCTCTTACTCGTGGAAGTGGATTTTTCTTTCAAGTTTGAGAATTAAAATGTTGACCAATCAGGATAGGTTTTACTTGTGGTAATGAAAATTTTATCCAATCAGAATGCGTTTAACAAACAGTTTCGATATATATCAGTAAATTCTTCTACTTATTATTAGTTTGTGTGTCTTTTTTATTTACAGTTACTGTCATTATTTATTTAATATACCACGATATTAAAATAAGACTTTAAATTGTCCGGCATAAAAAAAACTAGATCTCTCCTAGATTAAATATTCCTGTATCTACCGCTGCCGTTAACGGCTTTTAGAGGTAGAGACTGGTATCTTCCCTATACTAGTAACTAATACAGTGCAACGAAGATCTACGCTATTTTCCTATTCGGTTATTTTCTGTCTTCAGAAAATAACCGAATAAGAAAATGTTTAGCGCCTTCGTTGAACTGTAATTAGATTTCTGCCAATGATAAGTTTTGTTAACAGAAATAAAAGAAGGGAGGAGATCTCCAACAAGACCTCGTTGCAGGATCAACAGCAAAACACCAAAACACCCCGATGCAAAAACACAAAAGACGAGTACAGCACGAGACGGAAAAGAGACACACGACATGTAAACATCAAACACAAAAGACTACACATAAACCGACGAGACCAATGGACAACCGGTGCCGACTTTGGACGGCCATTTGTCACGCAAGTAGCAAATGTTGGGGTTATCCTGGATTACGTGCGCACAACCCTCTCACTTCTCCAATTACCCAGAGGTCTCGAAGAACGTACAACTGTGGTGTAAAACAAACTCCTCACTGTAAGTTGACATCACACAAACAAGACCGCGAAACGCAGAGGCCCCAGGAAAATTTCCATTATAAGACTGTATCAAGTAATTTCATTGGATAAAATTACCATTACCAGGAAGAAACAGGTTATCTGATTGGCTGAAACGTTTGTTAACAGAAATTGGGAAAATTTCCATTATCAGACTTATTAAGCAATTTCATTAGATAAAATTACCATTACCAGAAAGAAACAGGTTATCTGAATGGCTAAAACTTTTGTTAACAGAAATTAGGAATTATCATGTACACTTATTCTAAATTGTCTTTGACACAATTTTTAATTATAATTATCAGAATTAATTTATGTTAACAATAGTTTTAACTTCTACCCAAAATGATATGAAAACATACTTTTCCACGTACAAAACCTATTTTCACATACGAAAACATAGGTTTACATTTGTGAATGCAAATTTTATCATTTTTGTGACACTTAGAATTAATTATCATTATTATCTGTAAACCGTAGTTTACACTCGGAAAACTAGGTTTTCCATGTGTAAACTTGGGTTAACAGAAGGTGAAACCTAGTTTATCGAATTTATGTGACTTCGGCATTTGGTTAAAAGAATTCACGGGTAGAAGTTATAAAATATATAAAATATATTCGGAAAACGAGTTCAATTTAAATGAATATAAAGCACGAATTTTTTTGGCAAACAAACTGAGTTGACATCTTTTTTTTTTTAGAATATAAATTAGAAAATATGGATCAAACCACACTTGTCAACAGTAATATGAAATACAGAAATCGATCCATCCCCAAATCCATTAACTTAAGAGCATACGAATCTCAGATGAAAATAATAATTGTTCAACTGAGTTTCTCCTTTTTGCCTAAATTTTGTAAATTTTCCTACAGATATTTGACGAAAGTTTTGACTATTGGACAAAAGACTGACACCATTTAGTAAGGAAGGTGACCCTGTATACGTTAACTGAGATACAGTTTTGAATATCCGGTAGACGGGAATAAGAAATCGAGATTTTGTGATACCGAATTTAAAATTGTCACGCTTAACGTATAACTTATCATTTCAAATGAATTTACGTCTTAGCATAATATTCCTCTACAATGGGTAATCATTAAGCTCGGATTGACTGGTATTTATCTGTATCTGTATATGGTACGTTGCAAAACCCAAGTCTGGTTTCTACGCAACGGTAGAGAGAGTCGCTAGGTTTTAGTCGTGAATGTTAAACGTCTTCAAATTCAATAGCATCATTTTTAAAGACCTGATACATTTACAGCATGAACCAGACAAGCACGTTTCGGGTACTAAACCCTCGTCATTGATCCTCAGTCTAAACAGTGTAAAATGGTAAAAAAAACATATGAAAATTATTATGTCCAAAAATGTACCAAAAGACGTAGCAGAATGGGTGGGATATGATGCTACAGGACCAACTTTTCAGAAATTTCAAGAAATTTCGTCACAGAAGATTTCAAATGCGTTAAAGAGACAGACGATCAACCGAAGTTGATCGAACTTGGCTACATGTGCCCTCGGGGACTCTTGATCCACCAACAGTGACACTCACCAAGTAGGGTCAAATGTAAAACGTCTTCAAATTCAATGCTTCTACAGACTTTGCACGCATGACGTCTTCTTAGAGATGGTTCCAGTGGACAGTTGCACTGTCTAGAAAGCTGTTCTTGTATTGAGGTGTTCGACTGTCCGGTATTATAAGACGGTATTATGGTGTTATTGCAGACGCGTTTTTCTGATAGGTTAGTCGTTTCACAATCTCGGGATTTGGTGGATTTGATTTGGCGTTTAGATTTTTGAAATTTTACAAATTTATCAGTCGGTAAAGCCTCCACTATCTTGTACATCAGGATCAGGCGTAGACTAAGTCGTCAATCTTCCAATGTCTCCAGCTCTAGTTCTTCCCTCATCTTTGTTATGCATCACTGAAATAGATATTATTCAGATGTTAAACTTTCTGATCGACAACATTTTTGTGGTGTTTGGAGGAAAGGTCTTCCATCAAATTGTCGGAATTCCAATGGGGACCAATTATGCCCCACTCCTTGCCGACATTTTCCTTTACTCGTACGAATTTGAATTCATTCAATCTTTGGTCTCTGAAGGGAAAAGATACTTAGCTTCTGACTTCAACTTCACTTACAGATACATAGACGATGTGTTGTCCATCAATAATCCAAAATTCGCGGATAACCTGAGCAGTATTTATCCGTCGGAGCTTGAAGTCAAAGAAACTTCAGAGACAAATAATTCAGCATCCTATTTGGACATAATGTTGTCCTACGACACTGATGGTCACATGAAAGCCTCACTCTATGACAAACGTGACGACTTCAATTTCAGCAAAACAAACTTTCCTTTTCTGAGTAGCAACATCCCTTCATCGCCTGCTTATGGCGTGTTCATATCTCAGTTGATACGCTATGCCAGAGCAAGTACCAAATATACGGATTTTGTTTTGAGAACTAGGCGTCTTTCAGATAAGCTTCTCAGTCAGAGATATGTTTGTGACCGACTAACATCGTCACTGAGGAAGTTCAACGGTCGATATGGGGCACTCGTCATACACTATGATGTCTCACTCTCCAGAATGGTGGATGATATTCTGTCAAAGACCATTTGAAACATCCAACCAAAGATTGTACTTTAAATCTTCCGAAATGGAAGTAACCTGATGTGACAGTTCTACCGACTTGAAGCGGCGGGTGTCGCATGCAAGCAGGAGATGCTTACTCTTTTTGGGCACCTGGTCTCACTCCCATATCGGGAGTTCGCTTCTTTTCATATGGATGAGGTTTTTGTTTATTTACCTTGATTCCTGTTTTATCCTGATTTTGTATGCCTTCGGTTTCTGATTTTCTGAATTATCGATTTTGTGTTGTATACAGGGATATGGTCATTATCCATATTTGTCATCTATTTTCCCTACTTTTATAGTCCTTTTTATGAAGATGATGGCTCTGTTTTGTACTTTCTCCAATATATCTATATCTCCTTTAAGGTACGGATTCCAGATTGTAGCACCGTACTCCATTATTTCAATCTTACTAAGGAGATATAGGCGGTCTTTCTGTAGTTTTGTGGAACATTTCTTAGATTTCTGTGAATGAAGCCTAAGGTTGAGCTGGTTATTTTGCACACGTTGTTGATGTGTGTATTCCATTTTAGGTTGTTAGAAATCAGGAGGCCTAGGCAGGGTTTGTCTTGTACTTCTTGCAGTATGCGTTAATTCAGTTGGTATAATTTTGATGTTTTGTTCTTGATCGAAAGGATGGAGCATTGTTTGGCATTCAATTAGTTTGCCCAGTTTTCTAAGTTGTTAAGGTCCTTTTGTAGTATTTCGTGGTCTTGAGTGTTTCTTATCTTTCTGTATAACAAGCAGTCATCAGCAAATAGTCGGACGGACGAGCTGACACGCGCTGAGTCCGGGAGATCGTTTATATCGGTCCGAGTACCGTTCCTTGAGAAACCCCGGAGTCTACAGCTGTTTCTTCTGACGATATTCCTTCTACGACTGTTCTCATTGTCCTCTTTGTTAGAAAGTCGGTAAGCCAAATATGAATATTTCCTTGAATCCCGTATTGATGTAATTTATTTAGTAATTTGTTGTGGGGAACGGTGTCGAAAGCTTTGGAGAAGCCTAGGATTGTAACATCGACTTGATTTCCTTTGTCGTTTTCTTTATATCATTTGTGTCACAATTATACCCTTTGCCGTGTGGAGCTCGTAAAAAAGTTCCCCGCGATGAGGTTTTAAAGTAAGTGTTTTGAATATTTTCCCTGACATGTTCGCCATAGCACTTTCTATATAGATATAACCTCAGACAGTACAATGCATGTATTTTACATATTGTTTTATTTTCGTGCATGAACATCGACGGCGGTGCGGCTAGCCAATAGGGGATGCTTACTCCTCCCGGGCACCTGGTCCCACCTCTAGCATGTTAGGGATCCGTCGATGCTCATTTTGTTGCTCTATTGTGGGTGTTGTTGAGATTATCGTCAGGATCTTCTTTAACTCATTCAAAAAGTCATTTACTGTTGTTATAAGCTGAGTTTCGCAGGAATAACCTGTTCTAAAGCTGTTGTTTAGGTTTGTTAGTATCTTGTTGGTTTCTAGATGTTTCATAATATTCCTGCAGATGATATATTTAAGTATTTTACATGTGACAGAAGTGAGCGATGCAGGCCTGTAGTTTTCTGATAGATGCTTGTCTTCTTTTTTGAAGCTTGATATGTTAGCATCCCTCCAGTCCTATGGTAATGTTCCTGTATCTAGAGATTTTTGGAATATCATTTACAGGAAAGGTGCAAGTTGTGCTGCACATTCTTTTAATATCCTGTTCGGGATGTTGTCTGATCCTGATGATTTTGTTGTATTTATTTCCTGTAGCAATTTTTCTAGACCCTTTTCGTCGATTTTTCTCGGTTTCATGACGTTTTTTGACTGAATTCTTGTTGGTGGTAAGTTTGTGTCGGTTGTTTTGATAAACAAAGACTTGAATTGGTTTGAGAGTAGTTCCGCTTCTCCTCTGCGTTCGTTTATTATGTTGTTTCCTTTATTCAGTGGTGCAATTTCGCACGAAACTTGTCCTTTGGACTTCACATACCTCCAGAAAGGCTTAGCATTGTTGTTTTCTACCCCCTTCATGTTGCTGTTAACATATTCCCATTCTGCTCTCCGTAATTGACGTTTACAGTCTCTTTGAAATGATTTGTAATTTTTCCAGTTTCTTGTCTTTTTAGCTATTGGTGCATCTGTTGTTTTTTCTTCAGCATTTTCTTTTCTTTCATTCCTACCCATGGTATGTTTTTTTAAATCTCAGTTGTTTGTTGGGTATGTTCCGATCAAAAAGTTTCAAAAAGTTTGCTTTTAAAACAAAGGAGGGGATTTCCAACAACACAAGGTTGCAGCACCCACAGCAAAATCCCAAAGCACCAAATGCAAAAAAAAACAAAACAAAACAAAACAAAACAAAGCAGACAAGCACAGAAAGAGACGCATAAGTGACAAGGAACGTCAACACACAGCTCTGAAACAACAAACACAAAGGCCTTCACATAAACCAACGAGACCAACGGGCAACCGGTGCCGACTTAAGACGGCCATCTGCCACGGAAATAGCAGAAGGTGTGGTTATCCTGGATTACGTGCGCACGATTCTCCCACATTTCCGATTACCCAGAGGTCTCGAAGAACTTACATTGTATCTTGTGGTGTAAAACAACCTCCTTATTGACAGATGACCACACACAAACAAGACCGCAAAACGCAGGGACCCAAGCAACACAGATGAATATGTAAAAGGATATAAAAAGAGGACGTAAGTAATACAATCCGTGCTCTGCCGCCGCGAGCGCATGTATGTTATCACCCGAGGAGTCTGACTGACATTCAGAGAGGACAGGTGGTCGGGCCCCTGTCTTCTCTAAAGAGGTTTGGACAGAGCCCGTCATGGAGTCCCGTCGTCACAGTCTGTCAGAGTGCAAAATTTAAGAATGCGCTGGTGCAAGACTGTAGATTGGTCAAGTACCAAGCCTAGTGTTCGTCTGGTGACATTAAGATTATATCCACGGTATCAAAGGCGTATTATGATTCTGACGCATTTTCGATAGTTATGTTATTTCTCTTTGATCCTTCTTATCTTGTCAATTATGTCACCATAAAATGCAGGTTGTGAAATACTTTAAGTATTATACTCTGTTGCCTGTATTAGTCCGAATTTCAGAAGAAGCTGACAATAATTTTTGTAAAATTTCCAGAAAGTCTTTACTAGTTTGTGAATATGTTGTCCAAAGGTTGTCTATATCTTTCTCTTGGTTGTTTGATTCCTCTATTGTTTTGTGTAGATTCCATAAGTCCTTATGTATTTCTTGTTGTATAAAACGTTCTCCAATCATGTGTTTGAAGAGGCGTGGTCTGTTTCAAATGTCTTTGAGCGAGTTATTGGTCGGTTTTCCCATCAATTCATCCATTGTTTTGGATTCCTTTCATGACGTGTTTAAGTATTGACCTTGCCCTATTTTTTATGACCGATTTCCAGTGGCCTGCCCCCATTGTCTCCGATTATGTAATTTATTATTTTCCAATTGTTTTGATCCCTTTCAGAACGTGTTTCAAGTGAGATATCTGCTGCTCGTCCATACTACGACCCTTCTACGTTCGCGACACGTTTCTAATATGTCAATGAAGTTCTCAACACGTTCACAAGTAGTCCTTAACACGTTCTGTCATCAGCGAGTCCTCACTACGACTGCTTTGAACAGTTCAAAACGGTCGTGTTGGTTTGGCGTACGGGCACGTTCGTCGGCGTCCTTACTACAATATCAATACGTATCAGCGAGTTCTTTATAAGTTCCCTGCGTCCTTACTACATCCACGCCACGTTTCGTACAATTTTGATGGTCGTAGTATGAACGCCATGCCAGAATACGTAGGAGTGCTAGTTGGTCAGAATTGGGACTCTTCGTTCTCTTTCTTTTAAATTTTGAGATAGGTCTAGGGGCTATGTTGTGTAAATTCGTTATACCTTTATCATCTGCACTTACTCTCCCTTCAGGCTTGTACTTGTTACAAAATCAAATGGATGCTTTTAATGATGCACTGGATCAGAGAACCCCTTTGAGGCCTCAGGGGAATTTAAGGGAAAGTCCTCGAGGGTCACAGGACCGGGGAGTAGGGATTTTTTTATCTGACGATGCTGAAGCATAAAATATTATTGTCATGCGTAATTTGGGTAACTCAATTGAGCAATTATCACACACATCAGAGCTATATAGTTCTACAATAAATAGTTTCAGCGCGGTTTTTGCATTGTCCGACAATATTCATTTATTACTGCAACTTTATGTGTATGTACATTGATTTGAATTTCCTATTTCCAACCGTAATATATGTACATGAACCCAAGAGAAAAGCTATTTTGCACATGGTTTACTCATATATTATTTTGATATCAAATTGAAAAGAAGCTTGTTATATTCTATCGTCATCCATTCTCTTCTTTTCTATTGCCTTTTTATTTTTGGTCAAGCTATTCAATTTTTCAAATAAAAATAATAATATCTTCGAGTAAGGAAGAGGGTTGCAATTCAGATTAGTACACTTTGATCTTTTAAAATATTATCAAAAGATTATATTTTGAACTGTTTTTCCTTTCAAATGGTTGTATATGTACTTGTAGAAATAGTACGTCAAAACAGCCCAAACCATTTAGGGGGTACCCTTAACTTTGAAGCCATATCTTCATCATATTAGAAATTGGATATCTGTATGTTATTTTTTTCTCATCTATATACATTATATTATCAAATCATGCAAAATGAAGACTTTCTATCGGCAAAAACTTGGATTAAGGAGGCCGAGTTCGGTTTCATATCTCAAAAACTATAATAAAAAAATTGATTATTTTTACACGAATTATTACTTTCTTTATTATTCACATTTTGACAGATTTCTAGAAAAATCGACCGATTGGTATACTTGTAGGGGCCGTCTCAACATAACGCCTATTTTACTATTGGAATATATGGGAATTAATCGATTTTTCCTATAAAATGCCAATTTTCAAGAATACTATAATAGAGATTTGATTGAAATTGCAAAATAATATTACTTTATATAATATTAACACAATATATCAACAAGAAAAAAAGACCGATTTTCCTCAAAATGCTGTACCAGTATTCGATATTTGTAAACCCGCATTTCTAGCTTCAAAATTATGAAACACAAAAGCAAAAGAAGAAAAATATGTGAGGAAGGATGGGCGTAATCTGAGTATCTCAAAATTAATAAATCAAATGTGAGCCTGATAAGGGTCTTCATGAGTCACCCTAGCTCAAAAACCACAATAGAAAAATAAATGCCTTTACTTTATACGGCGTTCTAAATCAAATGGTAATCATTTTGAGAGATTTTCACCAAAAAATCCTTCGTCTAGATTACTTGCAAGGATTGCGTAATTTAATTACAATTAGTGCAAGAACTTTGACGTCACGCACCGAAAATAACGTTCCTCCATACCGCAATGTGTAAAACAGCAGTTACGCTTCAGGACAGGGATGCTGCATTTAATGTTTGTTTTGTTTTCCTTAAGTTGAATAAATTTAGAAGATAAAGATATATACAATGTTTGAATTAAAGAATGTATATTTGGATTTTAAGTGTAAAATAAAACGGGAAAAGATTCCCCGAGAGACGTCAAAAGCAGCTAGAACGCAACGAAACATGTAGAAGTGATAAAGCATTCTTTTCGTATATTTCATATCTCTCTTATAGATGACGATGACATGCTTTTGATATCATCACATGAAGTTGAGAAAGAAAAAAGTAAACGTAAGCGTTTTCAATTTTGACGTTACAGGTCAAGAACGTCATTCATCTCGCTCGTTCTCGATAATGGGTGCAATTACCAGTAACATGGTTACATCTATGAACAAAGCAGAGTTGATACTAAAATTCACTCGCTCAAAGTTTTCAAATAGAGAAACTTTATTCGATTATCGTTTCCGTGCAAAGTACGAAGGTTTACAAAATTGCAGAAAGGTTCTTATATTCAAAGATAATTCACGATACTAAACTTGAAATTTCTAATCCAATATATCGCTAAAATCTTCAAAAAATATCCTGTGAGATCGTCAAAGAAAAGTTTCCTGTTTGATTTTGTTCCCAAGCGTTCTAAATATGAAACGTTTACGGCGAAATGCCGGAGGTCTCATTTACTTGCTTTTTTTGTATATATTAAGTAAACGATAAATCTTACGAACTATTCATTACTATAGGATTGTAGATTATACTGTTCTGGTTTCATCGATACTAAACTTGTCGAAATCCGTCAAGAAACAAGCGAATAAGATCGTCATGCGCGTAACCATGCGCAATACACTATAACTCGTACCGAACTCGGCCTCGTTAAGTCTATTTCATTGGTCAAAAAATACAATGAAACTTTAAGGGGTATCCTTGTATTTTGCGACATATCATTGCAATTTACATGATATCGTTTTATATGCTATATTTTTTTCTATATTCTTTATTTTCGTAATTTAAAAAACAATTAATGTTTTGGCCAATCATAAATGAACTTGGAGGATTTAATCGCATATAATGGATTTTTGATACATGTAATCATAACTCTTCATGCGCAAGGGTACCTTTCTATGATGTCCTGTATCTTTGATGAAAACAAAATTAGCTATATATGTCTATGTTTCTTATGTCATCTGGACCATTATGCAAAGGAAAAAAACATTAAATCAAAAATTCATCTGTTTAATCTACATATAGGAAACCACCGGTAAGTGTTACCGAATCGTCAGACGAGGAAAAATGCAATGTTTGTCTCGAATCGAAACTGACGTACAGAAACATCAAACATTAAGGTCAGGGTAGCGAATAGAAATGAGGTAGAAGAAAAATGGATAGATTCATATTTAGAGAAACATCTCCTCGAACTATTCAGACCAAAAAACTCGAAATTTGCCCGTCTCGTTTTTTTTTTTTATGGGACAAGGAACACCAACTCACACCATAGAAACATTAAAAATTAAAAGAATGAAATAGTGTCCTCCGTAGGGAAGTTTAATGTAATAAATAACAATGAACACTCTCTATCCACAAATTTTCGGCCACTCGACCTTTATCAAGTGGAAAAGCACGAATACAAAAGAATTCTACGTAATTTCACGGGATTACGCCGTTAATGTAAAATCACAATTGTATGAATACAATAGGCGTTTCGATATAAAAGTAATTAAGAATTCAACGTAATTTGCATTCACAGAGGACAGGTGGTCGGGGCCCTGTCTTCTCTAAAGAGGTTTGGACAGGGCCCGTCATGGAGTCCCACCATTCAGACCAAATGTTTCTCTAAATATGAATCTTACGTAGAATTCTTTTGTATTCGTGCTTTTCCACTTGATAAAGGCCGAGTGGCCGAAAATTTGTGGATAGAGAGTGTTCATTGTTATTTTTTAAAAATTAAAGACCACACATAAACCAACGAGACCAATGGGCAACCGGTGCCGACTTAGGACGGCCATCTGCCACGTTAATTGCAGATGGTAAGGTTATCCTGGATTACGTGCGACCACCCTCCCACTATTCCGATTTCCCAGAGGTCTCGAAGAACGCACAATCTTGGTGTAAAACAACCTCCTCACTGTAAGATGACAACACACAAACAAGACCGTAAAACACAGGGTTCCAAGCAACACAGATGAATATGTAAATGGATATAAAAAGAGGATGTGCGTAATACAGTCCGTGCTCTGCCGGCTGTAGCGAGCTCATATATGTTATCACCAGAGGAGTCCGACTGACATTCACAGAGGACAGGTGGCCGGGGCCCTGTCTTCTCTAAAGAGGTTTGGACAGGGCCAGTCATGTCCAGTCGTCACAGTCAGTCAGTGTGCAAGTCTTAAGAATGCGCTCGTACAAAACTGTAGATTGGTCAAGTACCAAGCTTAGTGTCCGTCTTGTGACATTAGGATCATATCCACGGTACAAAAGGCGTTTCGATATTTTCGATGGCTATGCTGTCTACCTTTGATCCTTCTTATTTTGTTAATTATGTCACCATAAAATGCGGGTTGTGAAATACCTAAAGTAATATACTCTGTTGCTTTTATGGGTCTGAATTTCAAAAGAAGTTGATCATAATTTTTGTAAAATTTCAAGAAAGTCTTTACTGGTTTGTGAAAGCGAAAACCTTGACCTAAAAGTTTATTTGTTCTTTGTAAATTTCTACTATGAAAATCCAAAACATCAGTACATGCTCTAGCATACCGGATGAGCTGTGAAATGTAGATACCGTATGACGGTAATCTAGGGACATCACCGTCATGCCATGGGAAATTTACTATGTTGAATCCAAACTCATCTCGTTTGTCATACACACTTGTATGAATTTCTCCATTGACAATTTTGATATTTAGGTCCAAAAATGGTGTTTCTGTATCTGTAACGTTTGCCTTGTTAAGAGATTCAAGAATCGTTTAGCTTGTGGATAAATTAAAGGCTATTTTGAGAAATTCTGATAAAAAAATCAGTTCTAAGGAGAGTATTTTCTTATAAAAACTATGCTGCTGGTTGCCATGACAGCAACTCGTTATTTTTATTTATAGCTAGACAGTCGCCAGCTACACAATTTTTTTCTACATATATATTTATGGTATTGCTTTATCCTAAAGCAGTCAAATTAATATGTAACCGTTTTTTAGCACAATGACTTTTTCCATAAATAGCACAATTATTTATTCAATAAAGCCTGTGTTTGTGAAACACGAATGCCCCCAATGGCATCTTTGTTAGTATAAAAAAGCATTTTCTGTTAAGTACATGTATGTGAAGGTCAAGGTCAGGGTCACTGGGTTAAATTTTTTTGGTATCGCTGGAAAATTCTTGTGACCAGCAATACACATGCAAAATATCAAATCCCTATCACTTTTCATTCAAAATTTATGAATTCCCAATGTTAAAGATTTTGTAAAGTAGGTCAAAGGTCAAAGTCAAGGTCAAAGTCAAAATCTTTGATATCTCTAGAAAGGTCTTAAAATAACAATAAACGTGTGAAATATGAAAGCCCTATCACATACCATTCAAACGTTATGCCCAACGTTAAAGTTTTTGAGAAGTAGGTCAAAGGTCAAGGTCAAGGTAATGAAGTCAAAATTTTGATATCAATGGAAAGGTCTTGTCACAAGGAATACACGTGTAAAATATGAAAGCCCTATCACTTACCATTCAAAAGTTATGCCCAAAAGTTAAAGTTTTTGAGAAGTAGGTCAAAGGTCAAGGTAAAGGTCACGAGGTCAAAATATTGGTATCAATGGAAAGGTCTTGTCACAAGAAATACACATCTGAAATATGAAAGCCCTATCGCTTACCATTCAAAAGTTATGCCCAATGTTAAAGTTTTTGAAAAGCAGGTCAAAGGTCAAGGTCAAGGTCATGAGGTAAAATTTTTTTGGTATATATGGAAAGGGCTTGTCACAAGGAATACCCATGTGAAATATGAAAGCCCTATCACTTGCCATTCGAAAGTTTTGCCCAATGTTAATGTTTTTGAAAAGTAGGTCAAAGGTCAAGGTCAAGGTCACGAGGTCAAAAGTTTTGGTATCAATGGAAATGTCTTGTAACAAGGAATACACATGTGAAATATGAAAGCCATATCACCTCCCGTTCAAAAGTTATTTCCAATGTTAAAGTTTTTCGGACAAACAGACAGACAAACAGACTAACAGACAAACAGACGGACAGGCCAAAAACTATATGCCCCCGAATCTTTGATTCCGAGGGCATAAAAAATCAACATTTAGACCCCAAAACATAGAGTTTTACTTGAAATTCGAATTTCTAATTATCTCACTTTATAAGAGTATAATGGATAGTACAGTTTCTGATGTTTGAATCTTTAGAAGCAGAACTCGTGCGAAAATGACAATTATTTTCCTATTTTCGGCGATTTTTTCATTGAAAAATATGCATTTTTCCCCATATTATCCATTCAGCAATGAAAGTTTCAAGGAGTATTATTTTTTTTCTGAGATAATGTAACAATCTGAGCTTATACCATGCATCGTTTATGTCGGTCTCAAATACATGTATTATGTGATATGAAAATAGAGTTATCTCCCTGTAGTCGCAACCCTTACCTTAATGACAACACATAAAAGGAAGGAGACAAATGTGCACCCGGCGCCGACTTTAATTTGGACAGAGGTCTCAATAGACGCACAATAGTTGTATAAATATAATACTTCTCATTGTAAGGTGACGTCACAAACAAGACAGTTAAACGCAGCGGTCTTTTGTAACAAAAATCCTGTGTAAAAAAATCTAAACAATTCTATGGCATGCACATAACAGTCTGTGCTCTGCTGGCTGAAGAGAGCTCAAGATCAATCACCCGAGAAGTCTGAACAACTTTCAGATAGGATAGAGAATCAGGACCCAGATATTTCTAACGAGATTTAAACAAGGCCCGTCATGGAGTCCCGTTGTCATGTTTTGCCAGTGTGCAACGTTCGGAAAGACACTGGTACAAAACTGTAGATTGGTCTGGTACCATGCCCAGTTAATTTTGATGACGTTAGGATCATATCCTCGATAAAGCAGGCGACCGACTATTTCCTTACATTTGTAGTTGAAGTTTGATCTGCCTTTGATCCTTCTGATTTTGTTTTCTTAGTCACCGTAAAATGAAGGTAATGAAATTCCTAATTATACATACTTTGATGCTGGAGTTGTCCCTTTTGAAAGAAGTTCAGAATAGTTATTGTAAAATTTCCAAAAAGATTTAACATGTTTATTATATCTAAATCCTCGACTGATATATTTCTTTGTAATTTGTCTACTTTTATCATAGATTTCTTTGTAATTTGTCTATTTTCATCATGGAAGTCCAAAACATAGGAGCAAGCTCTTGCGTATCGTATGAGCTGAGAGATGTAAATGCTGTAGGATGGCAACCTTGGAACATCGCCATCAAGTCAAGGAAAGTCAACTATGTTGATGCCAAAGTCTTCTCTTTTGTCGATCATCTTTGTCTGAATTTCTCCGTTATTGATTTTGATATTTAGATTCAAAAATGGTGTACAATGTAGCTTTATCATCTGTGTTTGCTTTGTTTAATGTTAACACTGGTGGATAAATTTCATTCTTGTAATGGTCAAAATGTGGGTTATCAATATTCAAAACACCATCAAGATACCTAGAGGTGCCGTTGAAACACTTCAATTAGTCATATTTCTGTTGTTTTTGCACATTTTGCATGAATTCCTTTTCGTATGTGTATGAATACAAATGTGCAACAAATGACTCAATAAGTACCCATTGGAATTCCAATAAATTGCCTGTATAGAGTGTCACCAAATCGTACAAAAATGTTGTCTAAAAGAAAGGACAAGGCTTTGCACAACTCAGATCGAGTCCGTGATTTGTATTCTACTGGAGAAAAGAATACTTTTGTGTCAGATGTTTATATAAATGTTTTACCCTCTCGATGAAAATACCATAATAACATAAGCTATCTTTTATCTTCTCATTAGGGAGGGTGGTGTACATGTTAGAGAAATCGTAGGATGAAATAGATTCGGCTTTAAAATTAAATGACTTGAATTTGTCAATTACATCACCCGAATTCTTTATTGACCAAAAATAATTGATGTCGCTATTATTGAATGCAGTTTCACAATATTTTGATACATGATTTTTAATTGCTGTTAACGCTGATGTCATCTAGATAAAATGTTTAGATAATGTACCTGAAACGAAAAAAAAAAAATTGTGTAGTGGTCCCAGTAGTACGATAGTTCAGCATGTTAAAACGCAGGTAAGATGGACGTCCCATTAGCTCACTCATAATCGTGTCGCAGTTCAAATCCGGTAAGGAACATGTGATTGTTTCGGTAGAAATAAGTTGTAAATGGACAAAGAAGAGAGATAGGAAGCAACACGATGAGGTTCACGGTAGAAGTATCTTGGAAAAGAACGGAGAGAAGGCTAACATTGTTTGTTTAATTATATTGATTGAAACATTTTATTAACATGAAACGTTTCCTAAAATGTTTCAATTATATTTCTGGAACCATACAAACTCACATGAATAAAGCATGTAAACAATGTGTCTGAAACATTTTCCAAAACATTTTAAAATGGTTTTAAAACATGCTTGTATAACATATCTTACTTCCCTTTATGACAAGCAACAATCGGTCTTCTCCTGCTCATATTTTTCTTTCTTAGCTTATTTGCGAGGACATTTCCAAATAAATGACGATTAAATCGTTAAAGCCAGAGGGTTTGCAAGTAAGCTATTCGTCTAGGGTCATATTACACAACGACTGAAACAATTATTGAGGAAGTGTTTCCGTCGTTACGGGGATCTTATAAAAGCATATCATATCCGCTGTCAAGAATATTCAGTGACATTATGTATTGCGATCGAATGGCTATCAACATAACAAACAAGACGTCTTAACTTGATACTAGTATGTTCATCAATATGTGCATCAAGACAATCACCGAATTTGACGAGTTTTCATGGAGCTGTTGCGACGGTTGTTGCATGCAAAGAGGAGACGCTGGCTTTCTAAAGGCACCTGGTCTCACCTCGACATATTGTGTATTCCAGAGTTCACAACTGTTTCAATAGGAATTTTAATGGTTTTGCCTTACCTTCTTGACTACTAAGGGCTAATTCATTGATATTAATCTTATGTGATGCAGATTAAGTGTGATTTTTGTTTTCAACAAAGTTCTTTAATAATAGTCACAGCCATGGTATTTATACAGTTTATGACTTGAAATCATTGTGTATACATTAAAACCGGAAAAGGAATAAGTCTTTGTTTGATATACAAACAAAGTATGAAGTGAATATTCTGATTACATAGACTATCGACTCCCTAGTAGCAGGAATGACTTGTTGTGTGTTATTGTTTTACCATTCTAAACATTCTGGTTGTATTAATTAATAGTCAGGTTAATAACAATTACTGACAGAGTAAGTTTTCTTGGTTGAAAATTTCAAACCTAACTATTACAAAAATCAAAACAATTCTTACGGTGAAGTGCTAATTATTTCAGACCAAATAGTGAATTCTGTTATATTGAAAGAATGCATCAGATAGCTCTACAATTCAATTATTTCCAGCTTCTCTTTTAAATCAATTGATGGGCTGGCGAGTTTCTCTTTGAAGTCTATTGGTGGCTTACCGATGTCACCTTTGTCTGGTAGGGTGATAAAACTATCTGTTACTTTTTGTTTTGGAGTTTGTTTTGTGTATATCCGGACAATAATTATAAAAGTAAAGACAACAACTAAAACGACAGCACACGTCACGATACCTCCTATCACGGCAATAGACAGCACTGCTTCTTCCTAAAACGGTAAAAAAATTATTTTATTGAAACTTTCTAACATTGATATATGCTATGTTAATTCTCAAAAAGAGAAAAAATAAACAACAACGATACTTGTACAAAACAAAAGCAGAACAAAATATAACGAATAGAAAAATCGAATCAAATAAAATTACCACCATTTCTATCTTTGTGAAGCTCTTCTATTAAATATCAGCCTTGATAATATACATTTTGTACAATTATTGACTTTTGATGAGATCTACTCGTGACTATACAGACCTGGTTAGGTATTGTTTTACTGAGGCCGAAGGCCGAGGTTAACCAATGCCTGACCAGGTTTGTATAGTCACGAGTAGACCAAAATCAAAAGTCAATAACTGCTTTATTAAATTATCAGGATCTTATTAGCACTTGCATTGTAACGATACGCAAAGTCAAAGTTCTAACACTACAAAAATCAACGCACGCGCTGAGGTACACTCTATCAAACAGCTTGTCCACCAATCAGATGTAACCAAAATCGGCAATAATTCCTGACCATTTTATAAGAGGAAAATATCTACTTACTGTGAGGACAGAGTTATCTGAACTATCTGATCTATCCGAGAACTTCACTGTCCAAACATTCAGAATGTACGTAGTAGTGAATTCTATTTTGCACATGGTATAAAAGCCATCTGTATCCACCGCTTGAATGAAAACTCTAGGTGAGCAACAGTCAGCGCTGTAAAAAAATTCATTTATCTAATTTTCCTCTTTTTGAAATGAAGCAGTTCCAATTTGGTTACGAAAATTATTTCCAAGACTATTTCAAAAGTGAAAACAAATATTTATGAGCTTTTCCCTTGATAGTAAAACTCAGAAGTAACCCTTGGCTACAGAAGTAATCCTTGGCAACGATAAGTTTAGTACAATCGCTCAAACTTCGAAATAGCTTCGGCATCTAGATAGGGAATTGATGGAAACATTTAATAAGATAATAAGCGAGGATACAAATAGACGACGCAGAGATTTCTTATCTTAAATCACATAAATCCTTACTTTCAATGTATATATGTACTTCACTTTTGAAGAATTTTGTCAAAGGAGAATACTCCCATGACATACTTTTGCCTGTGGTGACGCCACCTATTTACGAATTCGAACGAAGGACGACAACACTTGCAGGGGACCATGGGAACTTTATTCCTACCAATGAGTTGCAGTAGATGCTGACGATAATCTCATCAGCACATACAACAGAGCACGAAATTGAGCATCGACGGATCCCTAGCAATGTTAAACGTCTTCAAATTCAATAGCATCATTTAAAACCTGATAAATTTACAGCATGGGCCAGACATGCACGTTTCGGGTACTAAACCCTCGTCAGTGATCCTTAGTCTAAACAATGTAATATGGCCAAAAAGTATGAAAATTATTATGTCCAAAAATATACCAAAAAACGTTGCAGAATGTGTGGTATATGATGCTACAGGACCCACGTTTTCGAAATTTCAAGAAATGTTGTAACAGAAAATTTCAAATGCGTTGAAGAGATAGACGATCAACGAAAGTTGATCGAACTTGGCTACATGTGCCCTCGGGGACTCTTGGTCCAGCTAAAGTTGGGACCAGGTGCCTGGGAGGAGTAAGCATTCCCTGTTTGGCTAGCCGCACGCACCAAGTTTAATCCAAATCCCTTTCCTTCATGCTTGAGAAGAAGTCGAAAATGCGAAAAATTCATGATGGATGGACAATAAGTCACTTCGCTTAGGTGAGAATGAATGGCTGTCATCATCACCAAACATGACATATTTACCTGATATGTACATCAAAATGTACATCGAGACAATCACCGAATTTGACAGGTTTCCATGGAGCTATTGCGACGGGTGTTGCATGCAATCAGGAGACGCTGACTCTCTTTGGGCACCTGGTCTCATTTCGGAATGTTGTTCATTCCGGGGTAAGCAACCGTTTCGAATCGGTGGGAATTCTAACGATTTTGCCTTGCCTTCTCGACTTTGAGACTAAATGACGGTTCGGTACTCTTTGATGTTTATTATAAAAAAGTAGCACGTTGCATATACCGAAAGGACTTTTTAACTCAATGACGTTTTCTTTAGCACGGGAAGGCGCACTCCCCTGACGCTGGAACCAAATGTAAAAACCACACTTTTAAGCGTAAGGGAAAAGGGTTAAAAGTTCCTCATTCTAACAAAGTTCAAATTCCATTTAAAAGAAGCTGATAATTTATATCCATTGTATGATAATACATTTGAAGGATGTTCAATCCATAAAGATTGGTTGATCAACGCAGCAGTTCCAGAGAAGAATAGTTTCGAAGAAGGATACCCTAATGGACAATTTTCGCTACATCCTGAATCAAGCATGAAATGGATTATAGTCTCGAACAAAATTACTTCTACCGAACTTACCGATTTTGACGAAGTCAAAAATCTATAAACACTTACGCTGGAATGACGGATGGTCGCATGACGGACGGATCGCAATGAGAATCGTTCATATGAGCTTTACTAAGGTAAGTTAAACCAATTGTGCCGGTTTTTGCAATTAGACTCATTAACAGATACAGTACAAAAACTTGATATTTTTAGGATAGTTAGATTGAAAATAACCACCTTATATTAAAATGTAATGGTCCAGACGTTCTTGAAAGGGACGCATTGTTAAAATTCAATTTTGTTGAGGTTACGCCGTTAAGAAGATCAATTTTCTGTAGAGGAACTCCATCATATTGTACCTCTCCTTTAGCAGTCCAATCATGGTAAGAACAGTTTGCAGAGTTTATGACAGACGTAGAACAGCTGCCATTGAGAGATGTTAATACACACACTGGCCGTTCTACACTCGAAACCTGCAAAAAGGAAAATACTCAATGACATTTTAAATGTGCTTCGCTTAATAATGATGAAGAGCGTTGAAAGAGAGGAGATTACGAGAATGACGAGTTCACCTTTTTACCTTCATTTATTGAATACTATTTCTTTTTTAGCATTTCAATTTTCATACTAGGATATTTTCCATGGTTTTACTTTTTTTCGCCCAATTTCTTTATCAAATTCTATATTAACCACTGAGAAGAATACAATTGCGGTAATCGGGTCCGTCGATGCTCAACATAGTGACTGACTGTGACGACGGGACTTCATGACGGGCCCTGTCCAAACCTCTTTAGAGAAGACAGGGCCCCGACCACCTGCCCTCTCTGAATGTCAGTCGGACTCCTCGGGTGATTACATACATGAGCTCGCTACAGCTGGCAGAGCACGGACTGTATTACGCATGCCCTCTTTTTATATCCATTTACATATTCATCTGTGTCTATGGGGCCTCTGCGTTTCGCGGTCTTGTTTGTGTGATGTCATCTTACAGTGAGGAGGCTGTTTTACACCACAATTGTACGTTCTTCGAGACCTCTGGGTAATTGGAGAAGTGAGAGGGTTGTGCGCACGTAATCCAGGATGACCACACCATTTGCTACTTGCGTGACAGATGGCCGTCCAAAGTCGGTACCGGTTACCCATAGGTCTCGTCGGTTTATGTGTAGTCTTTTGTGTTTGATGTTTACATGTCGTGTGTCTCTTTTCCGTCTTGTGCTGTACTCGTCTTTTGTGTTTTTGCATCGGGTGTTTTGGTGTTTTACTGTTGATGCTGCAACGGGGTCTTGTTGGAGATCTCCTCCCTTCTTTCTATTGTGAGTGCTGTTGAGATTATCGTCAGGATCTTCTTTTACTCATTTGTGTCACACTAATGCCCTTTGCCGTATGGAGCTCGTAAAAAATTTCCCCGCGAGGCGTTTGACAGTAAGTGTTTTTGAATATATTTCCCTGACTTGGTCGCCATAGCACTTTCTATATAGACATAACGTCAGACAGTGCATGCATTTCATATACTGTGTTCTTTATCGTGCATTAACATCGACGGCGGGTGCGGCTAGCCAACAGGGGATGTTTACTCCTCCCGGGCACCTGATCCCACCTCTAGCTTGCCAGGGGTCCGTCGATGCTCAAAGAAGTGCTCTATTGTGAGTGCTGTTGAGATTATCGTCAGGATCTTCTTTAACTCATTTGTGTCACACTTATGCCATTTGCCGTGTGGAGCTCGTAAAAAATTCCCCGCGAGGCGTTTGACAGTAAGTGTTTTGAATATATTTTCCTGACTTGGTCGCAATAGCACTTTCTATATAGACATAACGTCAAACAGTGCATGCATTTTATATACTGAGTTCTTTATCGTGCATTAACATCGACGGCGGGTGCGGCTAGCCAACAGGGGATGCTTACTACTCCCGGGCACCTGATCCCACCTCTAGTTTGCTAGGGGTCCGTCGATGCTCAACATAGTGCTCTATTGTGAGTGCTGTTGAGATTATCGTCAGGATCTTCTTTAACTCATTTATATTTATTTGGTCCCGTTTGAATAAACATAACAGAAATACCTCTCAGTTGTTCAGTCTCAAAGTCGAGAAAGCAAAGCAAAATCATTAGAATTTCATTTGGAACGGTTGCGAACCTCGGAATGAATAATATTTCGAAGTGAGACCAGGTGGCCGGGAATAGTCAGTGTCTCCTGATTGCATGAAACACTCGTCGCAACAGCTCCACGAAAACTTGTCACATTAGGTGATTGTCTCGATGTACATATTGATGTACATAAACCAAAGGTCAGCTCCGAAAAAGAATGTCAGGACACCGGTCAAAAATAAATATTAAAGGAAGTCAACTCCTTTATCGACATTTTGACAAGGCGGATCACTCTGTTTTATCTTTGAGAGTCAGAATACTGGAGAAAATATATCACCCCACAAACAATCCCAATTTGAGCACACCATTCCGTCGCAACAGAGAAGAGTTCTGGATAAAAAATCTTAACACTGCAGCGCCCTATGGGTGCAACGATAACATCAGCACTATAGGAAATTTAACAAGTCCCGGTTGTCAATCGGTAAATGTGACTAGCTTATTCAACAGACCACAAAGAAGACCTCGAAGTCATGGCATTCGAAAATATAATAGGCCTGAGATACATAGTTTCTCCTTCGATGACTTGGTTCCATTTTTGAATGAGCCTCTAGGCCTGCATTATATTCGTACCAAATTATACTCTGTTCCTTTACGGAAGTTAAACGAAATCTACGATTATACGAAGGACCTCGCATATACCGATACACGTTCCCCAGAATACAGACTACAAGGAGTCATCTTGGACATTTCTACTTTTCGTTTATTTCAAGCAGTTAGATCAGATAAATCAGAGGAGAAAACAAACCGCCCTTTCATTAAAGTAAGATTTGCAAACAAAGGTATTGATAACTTGAATCTTGGTCAAATTTTGAATCACAAAACTGTCACAGAAAAAATCCCACCATATTTCAAAAGAAAAGAAACTCCTTGTGTTTCCTATAGCCACACACCAACATTTGCATCTAAAATTTACAATTACAAGCGATTCCTGTAGTGTATTGATTTAAGTAATCCCTCACTACATCCACTTCCATGCGAATGTTCTTCATCGGATTTCAACTACTCTCCTTGTGGACACGTTATTACTGGTGACCTTAGTATAGTCAAGAACGACAAGTTGAGAGCATTGTTAATAAAGGGTCCCAAATACAGAGAAAGTATTTCCTTTACATGGAACCAAAATGTCAAAATTATCATGGACTCTTGTGAGGAATATGCAAGACGTTGGGCAAAGAAAGAGGATGTACAGCTTGACACCCTTTCCGAATGGAAAAAATCAATCAGAGGGTTACTTTTATCTAGAATTAACCGATTAAAATCAACTGTGAACACCAGATTCGTGTCTATATTTAAAGACCCTGATGTTATCGAAGAGCTTACCTACCTCCAAGAATATTATGGCATCACACCAGCGGACAAAGCCTCAAATAATTACACATTTACTTGCAAAAAGTACTATTTCGACAGTCTAGTTAAAGAGTTGGGTTTAAATTCGACACGTGGAAATCCCACTTACACCCCAACAAACCTTTCTGCCTCTGAAATAATAGATAACCACAAATCAGCTCTCGCTTCCTTTGGCTTCGACACTACCAATTTAGATTTAGATTTACCACACTTATACTGCATACCTAAAATGCATAAGAATCCGTACAAACAACGTTTCATCGCTGGTTCCTCAAAATGTTCTACCAAATCTGTATCGATCTTACTCACCAAAGTTTTATCTGAAATCAAATCTAGTCTTCAAAAATATTGTTCGACAGTATATTCTCGCAATGGTATCAACCAGATGTGGATTTTAAAGAATTCGAAGGAACTTTTAGAACATCTGAAATCCACTCATTTAAGTAGAGTCCATTCGATCAAAGCCTTTGATTTTTCGACACTTTACACTACAATTCCTCATTCTAAATTGAAAGAAAGACTCACACAAATTATAAGTAATGCGTTTACAAGTAAAAACGGTAATCGCAAATACAAATTTATTGTTGTAAACTATGACAAAACCTACTTTGTAAAAGAAAAGTCCGATTCTGAAAATAAGTACACTGAAACAGACATTATTCAGATGTTAAACTTTCTGATCGACAACATTTTTGTGGTGTTTGGAGGAAAGGTCTTCCAGCAAATTGTCGGAATTCCAATGGGGACCAATTGTGCCCCACTCCTTGCCGACATTTTCCTTTACTCGTACGAAGCTGAATTCATTCAATCTTTAGTCTCTGAAGGGAAAAGATACTTAGCTTCTGACTTCAACTTCACTTACAGATACATAGACGATGTGTTGTCCATCAATAATCCAAAATTCGCGGATTACCTGAGCAGTATCTATCCTTCGGAGCTTGAAGTCAAAGAAACTTCAGAGACAAATAATTCAGCATCCTATTTGGACATAATGTTGTCCTACGACACTGATGGTCACATGAACACCTCACTCTATGACAAACGTGACGACTTCAATTTCAGCATTACAAACTTTCCTTTTCTGAGTAGCAACATCCCTTCATCGCCTGCTTATGGCGTGTTCATTTCTCAGTTGATACGCTATGCCAGAGCAAGTACCAAATATACGGATTTTGTTCTGAGAGCTAGGCGTCTTTCAGATAAGCTTCTCAGTCAGAGATATGTTTGTGACAGACTAACATCGTCACTGAGGAAGTTCTACGGTCGATATGGGGAACTCGTCATACACTATGATGTCCCACTTTCCAGAATGATGGATGATATTCTGTCATAGACCATTTGAACCATTCAACCAAAGATTGAAGCTACGGGTGTTGCTTGCAAGCAGGAGATGCTTACTATTCCTGGGCACCTTGTCTCACTCTCATATCGGGAGTTCGCTTCTTTTCATATGGTGGAGGTTTTTGTTTGTTTGCTTTGGTTCCTGTTTTATCCTGATTTTGTATGCCTTCGGTTTCTGATTTTCTGGGTTATCGATTTTGTGCTGTGAACAGGGATATGGTCATTATCTATATTTGTCATATCAGGTAAATATGTCTTGTTTGGTAATGATGACAGCCATTCAATCGCAATGCAGAATGTCAACGATTATTCTGGAAAGGGGGATCTGCTCTTCTTTGATTATATCCCCGTGGCGACCGAAGAACTTCATCAACGATGACTTCAGTCGTTGTGTAATATAACCCTGAACAAGACTTAATAGCTTACTTGCAAGCCGTCTGTCTCTAGCGATGAAATCATCACATTAGAAACATGCCCTGGTGTACCGTATCATCTGGGAAAGAAAAACGCCACAAGCAGGAGATGGAATGTTGCTACTCATGAAAGGGAAGTCGGTTATGTGGAAACTGAAATCATCACGTTTGTCATACCAAGAGGTATTCAAATGGCCGTTTGCGTCGAAATATAGAAGTATATCCAAGTACGAAGCGGATCTGTCGCTCTTAGTTGTTTCCTTGATCTCTTGTTCATGAGGATAGAATTCATTTAGATGATCCTTAACGTTAGGATTATTGATGGATAACACGTTATCTATGTATATGAGGGTAAAAATGAACTAAGATGCGAGGTGCATTCGCCCAGTCGAGAGTAAGGTCTTGGTGAAATCAGCTTCGTATGAACATGATAATAAGTTCGTAAGCAGCGGGGCGCCATTGGTACCCATGGGGAAGTAAACTATTTCCTGAATAAAATCAAACAATTATGTCAGGATCTTCTTTAAGTTATAAGTCGAGGTCTATATCCGGAATTATAGACCTGAAAGAATCATATTCACCGAGGACGAAATCCAGGTTTTGAAAGCAGCGTACCAGTGCTTTGTATGACAAACCCTCTCTAGTATGACTCCATGTGTTCGAAAAAAGGAATCAACCATTCAATATGATAAGTCCCTTGACTTTATGTTACTATTATTCTGGAATTCGCTTCTTCATGATTTTAACTATCTCTTTTTACGTCCCTGGTGTCTCTTTTTGCTATATTTTGTTTAGAGTGTAATTTGTATCGATGTTTCAACTGGTTCTTCTTCAGTGCATCCTTCAATACATTTGTAGTCTCTAAATCACTTTGACTTGAATAATGTCGAAGAGTTCCAACTCTATACCTTCTTGAAGAAAATTCCAAACAAATTCTATGCACCAGAGACGTGTTTCGAATATTAAATTCTCATCAGTGATGCTTCCAGCGGAGTTTCCAAAAATCATTTCAGCAGCGCCCTCTTTAATTTTAAGTTCCACATATGGGGATAAAGCGTTTTTGAACATCAGTGTTCAATAATATTCATCACAATTGCTTTCTGACAGCGGAAGAGAGACATACAGCATAGATAATTTTTATAATATTACTATGACAAATATGGACAAAGACCGTATCCCAATACAGAGTACAAAATCGATAATTCAGAAAATCATAAACCGAAGGCAAACAAAATCAGGATAAATCAGAAACCAAAGCAAACAATCAAAAACCTCCAGCACATGAAAAGAAGCGAAGTTGGAGTGAGACCAGGTGCCCAGGGAGAGTCAGCATATCCTGCTTGCATGCATGCACATCTTCAAAGTCATATCATCATTTTATAAATAGATATATTTGCAGAATGTACCAGACATGCACTATTCGAAACTCAAGCAATGAAATATGGTGAAAATCTTTGAAAGTTATGTCCAAAAATACCAAAAGACGTAGGAGGAGGGGTAGGATACATGTATGATGCTATATTATTATTATTATCATTATATCAGCTTTATATGAACATACCAAAAGTTTCCGTTTGATCTGTTGGATAATTTCACCAGAACTTATGGTTTGCAGAGTGATGAAATACGTCCTGAAATTAGAATACTAGAATATGTTATGTTTTCAGAAAAGCACCATAGAAAAATAACTTGGTGACAGAAGGTCAGCCTTCTATGGTCATGGGATCAGAAAGTGACAAAGTTAGTTTTTAAGTGTACTTACACAACACTCGATGCTGTAGTTCCTAGAACCTGGAAGCTTCCACTTACTGTTTCGTTGGTTTCTAGAACATGTTCAAATATCAAAGGTTCGATGACATAGCCTTTATCATCTGTTATATTTACTACATATGTATCGTTTGGTGCATCGTGGCTGGTCAATGTGTATGTAATATTTTCCACTTGATTGATAATGAGGTCCCCTGCAAAATTGAGAAAAAACAAAATTCACTAACACAACAAACCAAATTCAAATACATAAATTCATTGAAACAGTTGTCACTATTGCAACGAAATAGATATCGAAGACGTATCAATCAGTTATTTAGTCTCAAAGTCGAGAAGACAAGGCGAATCATTAGAATTCCCATGAGAACAGTTGCGTACCCCGGGATAGACAGTATTCCGAAGTGAGTCCAGGTGTCCGGTCTCAGTTACAGTCGAAGTTAAATCAAAATAAAGATAAATACTTGGACAATCGTATTTCTAAATATATTAACATTTTATAAACTATTTATACATGTAAATTTTGAATTTCCTCTTTTTCAGCCTCAGTACTTTTTATCTCTTGTGATGGCTTGTTTAGTCCCCGAGGATATCGTTCGCCTAGTTTTCCCTTGTAAAAAACTACACTTGAAATATATATTGACGAGAAGAAATTGATATGCATTGAATCTTGATTTTCAAACAAAGGACAAACAATCAATGGCACACACTATGCTTCACAGTTACGGGATAATACTAAACTTAAGCGCCGCGAAAGCTCACCAGTCAAATATGTGTTGTTCTATCAGGACAATTGTTCTCCTCCTGTTCACAAATATATTTTTTTCTGGTGGTAAAAGTATAGGGCTGAGTATTGTGGGTCAAATTTGTATTGCGATATATTGTGATATTTGGAACAGTATTTAAGGATTAACTTCGCGGATTATAAAGTGTGCATCACCTCAAACCATATTATATCTCAATGAATTGCAAAATTGTTAAAGTAAATCCTTATAATTTAATCAAATACTAAAATCTTCGATGAACTTCTGTTCCACTTTAAACTGCAAACAACCTTGTAACAATAAGAGCGGAGGAAAATATCCGCTCATCTGGTTGCTTTTAGCAACCGCCTACAGCAGTGTCCTGGTTAGAAATATGACTATTTTAGAAGGGAAAGTCCCATTTCTATATCCAACTGTCTTGCGTCGCAGACTCTCCGAAAAGAGGGACGGCTTTCATATAGTAGGGAAAAAAGGGTTCTACACAGTAACTCAACGGAAACTGGTCGTCATTTTGTTTTGAATTTGACCGTCATTTGGCGCGAAGATATTAAAGTCAAAATGGGTCTTACGCCACATAAACGTCAGTTTGTACTGGAAATTAGTGCAACTTCAACTTCGAAAGTAGTTTCGTCAAGCATTTCCGGAAATGGGCGTGTCCCATTAAGCAAACCTTTTCGATTTTTGCAGGTATCTGACGAAAAATAACATTGTGACGTCATCAAATTTCATTGAAAACGTCACATTTGTAACACTCTGACTTTTACGTTGGTTACCATAGAATTTGATGACGTCACAATACATTGACGTCACAAACCTGCACAAATGGGAAGTAACTCTGTATTTCGAAAAGACGGAATTTATGGAGGTATAATATGCTTCCAACGACTAATAAAAATCCTTGATACGAGTAAAATTAAATTATTGCGATATATTTCAATATTTTATAACATCAAAATTTCCTAAGTCGGCACCGTTTGCCGATTGGTCTCGTTGGTTTATGTGTAGTCATTTGTGTTTTATGTTTTTCTGTGATTTGACGTTCATTGTACTGCGTCTCTTTCTGTGCGTGTCATTTTTGTGTTTTACTGTGGATGTTTTGGGAGGTTGCTGTTGATGCTGCAACTAGGTGTTGTTGGAGATCCCCTCCTTTCTTCTATGATTTTCATTTTTCATTCAAAATTTTATCTAATTTTAAACGTCTTCAAATTCATTAGCATAATTTAAAAACATGGACCAGACATGAACGTTTCGGGTATTTAACCCTCATCATGATGTCCTCATGATATAATGATGGACGAGTTCAGTCCTTCTATAACATTCGAAATCAATCATCCGGTAAAAAGAAATTAAAATCCATCCAATTATTTGAATATATATGATATGATCATTCTGCTGGACCATCTTTGTACGTGCAAACAATATGCCAATCATGAAATAAATATTTGCTAAGAATCGAGCTACTATGGTCAGGTCTTTCTTGCAAATTGGTATACCAATGATTATTTACTTTTTTCTTGACATGTGCAGTTGACGTATGTTTTTAAATGTCAAACAAGCGTTACTTGTTCATTTCTCGGAATCTATCAGGTTGCGTAGTATAGTACGGACACTTCGTATTGTTAGAAGTGGCTAGTCAGAAAATTGTAGAACTGATCATAATTTTATCACCGCTGTTATCGGACGAAACATGGAATGAACATGATGTAATTCACGACATTGTAAAGTAAAGGTCATGCATGTATCATAAACGTGAAATATCATAACGACACGGACACAAGAATCCACCTTTGGCAATTTAAATGACCCTATTGATGCATTTTGAGAAGTAATTCGCGTTCGCTCATAATTTTCAAAGAAACAACATGAAAATCTGAAGATAAAACAAATATCGCGGTACGTATTGCGAAGCCTCGTATCGCAATATACCGGTACCGCGATCAAACCGCTCAGCCCTACAAAAGTGTATACTTTTTATTTATGAGATACTATAGAGGATTATGTAGTAAAATAATGTAAAATGTCCGATAAAATTCAAATTCATCAACACGAGGCTCACAACATATCAATCAGCCTTCGTACATTCTCCGTCAGGAAATGCAACGAAAATTTTGTAAAACTAAGGGATATCTCCCTGAATAGATTAGCTCTATCCTTAGCAGGTTCTTTGACAATAATTTTATGTAAAGTTTAGACTTTTGTTCTTCATAATTTCACATTATTTGGATTTGCTCTTATTCGACCTAGAGTATCACTGCTGAGACATGTCATGTTGAAATGCGCATAGGGTGCACTACGATGTTATAATGGAGCTGTAAGTAGTTATGTACAAATCAAATTTATAACAAGAACCTACTTGTCAATTCCTCGACAAAAAGTTTAACATTTGTAGGCTTAATTGGAAAAGACGACGTTCGTCTGATGGGATGGCCGTACTGGTCAGTGCCGTCAATTATGACAAAATCGGTCTGAAATAAAACGTAATATTTGAGGTTCACATGTGACGTCGAATTTTAAAAAAAAAGTTAAAGTCTAGAAACTTCAGATTGCAAAGCAATAGTTTTCATTCAAAGTTGAGCTAAAAATAATAAAATGCTATGCCCGTGGATATACTTTAAATTTGTTATTCATAACTATATATTTCTCCAAAACAAAGCTTTCAAAAGAAGGCGCACAATTTGACAAATCATTTTGTTTTTAATGCAAAATATTAAATTTAGCCTTTGAATGGAAACCTGGTTATTGATGATCAAATCTCCAATGTAGTATCCATAAAACTCATCAATTGATCCAACAGCATCAGTAGAAAGAACAAGTTTACCGTCAGAATCAGCCAAACTGATGTTTGATATACTTGAATTTTGATTTAGATTATAAATCTCAACAGCTATTGCGTATCTTTCGCCTGAAATAGAGAACAGTTTTAGGTCGCAATCTTTTTTCTGTATCACAGAGAATAAAAAGGGAAACGTATTCCTTTCGAAAAAAAAAAAAAATTAAGGAATTTGAAAGTCATCAAAAAAGTGAAATCAATACTGAACACTACAAAATTAGTTGATGTTGTAACAATGAGCTAGTTTGTTAATTTGGATACATTGATTCTCTTTTTTGATACACGTATTTTGTTTTATATTTACCTATCAAAGGATTTGCAGTTTCAGTATAAAGTAAACCATCACTATCGTAACGTAACAATGCCACCTTGAAATCCACATCAGTTTGGGCTGTTATATTAACTTGCCAAGGATTGTTTACGTGTCGCTGAAGGATCAGTTCTCCCGCCGTCAAGGACTTTGAAAATGGATACATCAAAATGAATTCATTTGCAATTATCAAAGAGAATGAGATCTGTCAAATAAATTTTGATTTTTGAGACATCGTAGGATAAAGAAAGTTTTAATTCATGTATAATTTACTTATTCTTATCAATTAAGCTTTTACGTTGAGATTCAACGGTTTAATGAACGTCAATAAGCATGTTTATTACATCATCATATTTTGTATGTTAGGTAAAATTACCGTTAATGAAAGTATAACTGCCGTAGAAGTTGTTGTTTTTATATTTGCCATCGAAGCAAAATCCACAACTGTACCTATAAGGAGTTAATAATTGTAAAATTAACATTTAAAGGAGTTTGTACTTGTACAATAACTCAGACAGTGCATGTTTTGTAGATCATGTTTTTATTTTCGTGAGTGAATATTGACGGCGGGTGCGGCTGGTCAAACAGGGGATTCTTACTCTTCCGGGCACCTGGTGCCACCTCTAGCTTGCTAGGGGTCTGTCGATGCTCAAGTTTGGTACTCTATTGATAGTGATTTTGAGATTGTCGTCAATGGCAAGATCTTCTTTATCTCATTGTTGTGCTTGTCCATTCTGTATTTGCGCATTTTGGTATGTCGGGTTTTTTCTTTTGTTTGCTATGAGTGCTGCAACCGAGTACTATTGGAGATCCAATCCTCTCATGTATATATTTTTCTCTAAACATGCTCATTTTGTCGTTATTTAACTACATGTATGTCGTGTACAGAAAGGAAATGATCTTCAGCATGACCACCCTGCACTCACCCAGCGAAACCAACCCACAAGAAATTGACACATAAATGACATCATACTAAACTACAAATCGCAAAAAGACACAACAATATTTACTAGAACATCATACAAAACAATCGTAACAGACGTACAGAAACATCAAACATTGATGACAAAACATAGAAGGAAGGAGACCAATGTGCACCCGATGCCGACTTTGGACGGCCATCTGCTATTTATATGATAGTGTTAGGTTTTGTGTTCACTATGCCGAAATAGAAGTCAGGGTTCTGGCACATAGTGCACGACCCGATGGGGAGTGCTCATTGTGCCAGAACCCTGACTACTATTTCGGCATAGTGAACACTAAACCTAACACTATTGTTATTATTATGCTGACTGTTTTTGATAGTACAGAAATACAAAAAGTGCCGCACTATTGCAGCGCTAGTGAAGCAATATTGTGACACTTGAATCAGATGGTTAGTGCTAGAATTGTGCAGGCTAGTGTCACAAGATGTTACGCTCTTGCACTATTCTGGCTCTAAACTCATCTGATGTCAGAATGGTGCTGGAAAGTGTTGAAAGCACTAGTGCCTGAATAGATATAGAAACATGATTACTGCTGAAATGTATAAGACACATCTTTCATATAGAGCCAGAGTATGTGGAAAAATAGCATCATTCTATAGGTGGAAATGTAAAAACATACTTGTTCTTACAAAAAATAGCCAATGAGATTCAAACGTTAAATTTAGGCTTCTTAATTTAAAAGGAGGGAAAGCAAGTGTTGGAATTCCATCCTTCTTAGTTCAATGGAGTACACAACAATATGAAGATAATGTGCTCTACCATATTGGAGTAGGAGATATTTTAAGGGAGATCAAACTAGTCAGTAAAAGGAAAATATACATATACAAGTACTGCTACAAATAAGAATTGTAAATGAAAGAGGAAATTCAGTCTAGTGAATGGGGTCTTTTGATTGTTCAAGCCAAATTACACAATTATACTTTCTGTTTTTGAAACTTTTCATAGTCCACAGATCCAAACGAATGCAAGAATTTTTGAATGCAAAATGAACTTATTTGTTGAGTTGAAGACAATTGAATTCTGTTTTCCATCTTCCATCGTTTTTTGGTATCTTTAGGACATAATTTCACAGATTTTGGCCATACCTCATTGTTTAGATTGAAGATCACTGACGAGAGTTAAATACCCGAAACGTGCATGTCTGGTCCATACTGTAAATTTATCTGTTCTAAAATGATGCTAATGAATTCGAGGACGTTAAAAAATTTAGTCATCTTGCTTCACAGCCATGATTACATGCATGACACTAAGTGGATATAGTAAACAATATCATGTGCCAGTTGTTCCTTCGTCAGAGATGCATTATCATTTCTGTGAATTTTAAAAGTCTTTAAATTGTGTATAGATAATACTGAAGGCAAGGTTGTGCACAAACATGTGTGATATTTACACACATGCTATTGCCAGAATAGTGCAAAAGATGGTTGTAACAGAATATTGCTACAACATGGTGTCTCACTGTTACCATATGATAATGCCACAAAGAAGTGCATATACCTATGTTCAATGTGGTAAAAGAATAATAACAAAATAGTGCCAAAATGGTGTCATAAAGATAGTGCCGCAGAACTACTTTTTTAGAGCCGCACAACTGGTTGGGCGAAAGAACCTCGCATCTCAGTCCAATTTTTTACCTTCAGATACATAGATGGCGTGTTGTCCATCAATAATAAGATCTTTAAGGATCATCTATATAAAATCTATCCTGATGAACTAGAGATAAAGGAATCAACCGAGAGCGACAGATTCATACTTAGATATCTTTCGACGCAAAGGGCCATTTGAACATCTCACTGTATGACAAGCGTGATGATTGCAGCTTCCACATAATTACATTTACCTCCCTTTCATGAGTAGCAACATTCAACACTATCTCATGGCTTTCAGCTGTTTGTTCATGTGGTTGTTTCAGGATCTACATATACCATTTGTTGTTGCATCCATGCGTGTGTGATTAAAAAAGTGGTCAAATTGGAATAATTCTCTTTATGGTACTTAAACGACCCCCATGCACAATCACCTTTTAGTATCATGCTAATTTTCACTATACTATTCATTTATTGTAGGAGAGCGTTCGCTCCAAAAAAAAAAAAAGGATTTGCCTTGTTAGATTTATCAGTGAGCGATAGTCATACACAAAACAAAATGTTTTCATTTACGAAATCAAAAACAACCCTTAATGGAGATGAGATCGGGTGTCCGGGAAGATTACGCATCTCATGCTCCTAATGATTTTCAGAATTCGGCGAAGGGGTACGCGTATGTTCTCTTTCACTTATCAATCGTTACAATATTTTCTTCTAGATACATATATTTGTCCCGTAGAAATAAGTGTTCTTCTTTGACTCTATCAATGTGCTATAGGGGATTATAAAGCTTTGAAAAGAATAACATCTAGCCTTTGGACGAAAACTTTTTTTTCGAACCGAAAGGCTGACAAAATAAATCATTTATTCTCCATAGTGTGAAAGAGAAATATAATCCGACCCAGAGTGCCCCGAAAAAAAATCAGGCCCTGAAAAATGTCGAAGCTGATTTTAGCAAGTCTTCCTGAGGCCCCCTTTTCCCAATATAAGTCAAATATCTACTACTATATTTTGCGTGGTGTATGATGTTTACTGTAATAAGAGGATAAAAGTCAAACCTAAACCTCAAAATGAAAAACCTTATATTGTAATCAAGAGGCATACGTAGTCATTAAAAAAAATTTAAACCACTTGATGTTCTGTGACCGGTATATCAAAGTCATATCGGTTCGATAAATCTGTCGCACGACTAACACTTCTAACCCCATATTTTCTCTTTTCTCTATTTATTTATAATTATATGCAATTAATGCTATTTTTCATAATGGAAACGTTGTTACCACATACATTTTTTTTAATATGTTGTTACCAAATAGTATAATGTACGATTATATATATAAAAAAAGGAAAAAATAGTGCGATGATGATGAATGGCTCGGCTATTATACCTTGAATGGTACATGTGTCCTTAATATACAAGAGTAAAGTAATATAGATCAAATGAACGCTAACGTATTAACTCCAAAACACATATATTTAAATTAACCCTCAATGCACCCTATCATATGTATAACAAATATTTTGATATTTTGTAAACTGTATATTTACAATATAATTCAGGAGCAAACATATCTGAGCACAAAAAATATATTTGTACCAGGTTTTATATAGTCAGGTCTCATTTACTCAAAAGTACTTCTATAAACGAGTGAAAGTCAAAACCAAAAATTAGAATGAACATAATGTTCAATATTTTTTTATCATACCATTACTATACTGCAATCCGACGTCAGATGAAGTAGTGGTCCCTATTACTTCAATCTTTAGTAGAGTAACACTTGTGTCAACGGGAATAGAAGTCATGCTTGAATCGGATGTTTTCATTGAGGCATAATGTATCATCGCGGTGGATGAGGGAAAATACACCTGTAAGAAAACATAAACATAAAAATTATCTTCTTAATGTCTCCTTTACCGTCTTCGGTTGTGGTTATTTAAGCGGAAAGTCGTCCAAGCAACGTCGTTTTTCAGGGAGATTTTGCCTATTTATAAAAGAAAGAAGGAGATCTTCAATAAGACTCAGTAGCAGCAACAAAGAACAATCACAGAGTAGATTTACACAGCGAGGGACTCAAATGGGACTAGAAACATCAAATACGACATCAAAATAATACAAAACACTACACAAAAAAACCAACACCAACAAAGGTCAATCGTTGCCGACTAAGGACAGCCGTCTTCCACGGGAGTAGAAAATTGTGTAAGTATCCGGATAACGGTAACACGCAGATTTTAAAATATGGCAATGAATATATGTTAATATGAGGTGATGAATGTTTTTCAATGTTCGTGTGCGCACGTAATCCGTATAACTACACAATTTGCTACTCACGTGGAAGACGACCGTCCTTGTCGGCAACGATTTGCCATTGATCATTGGTCTCGTTGGTTTTTGTGTAGTGTTTTGTGCTTTGATGTCGTATTTGATGTTCCTTTCACTTTTAAGTCCCTTGCTGTATATGTCGTCTCTGTGTTACTTGGTGTGTTTTGATGTGGGTACTGCAACCAAGTCTTGTTGGATATCCCCTCCTTTCTTTCACAAAGAGGCAACATCTTTCAGTAAAACAATGTTCCTTAGATGTCTTTACCGCTAAAATAACCGCAACCGAAGAAGATTAGATAGAATCACAAACATGAAAAGATAACAATACATGTAACACATACAAGTATGGTGTAAATTAAAATGTTACCCTTACTTTGGTTACTTACACGAAATAAGTTACGAATCCAGTCACCAATCTGGCTTATACTCCCAATGGAAAAGCTCCCTCCAGTCCTCATTGCAACTGATGGGTAAACATCATATCCAGCAGATCGTTTACTCCTACTTCCTTTAAAATAAAAGTAGAAACTACTATATTATGAATGTTTGTGTTTTTACGCTATTCGGAACAACCCCAAACTAAATATTACAAATACATCTTTATAGAATAAATCAGTAATTGTAATTCTTGAATAAGTTGAATGACATTCAACACCTTATTGTCTAATATATAATCATCTCATTTCGTATTTTATATAAGATTTTCTCCTTCCCAAATTCTTTTACCGGAACGCTCCGCTTTTCCCGCGAATATATGCAGAAAGTCTTACATTGATAGAAAAGTTAATTTGCGTTATAATCGAATTTTCCTACGGGTCAAGCAATTTATGAATGACTGTAACTTGAGTTGTCTAGTGCAAATGTATCTATTTTCTAACTTTTCAGAATAGTTTCTATTGTGTAACCAGATTTTTGTGCATAGCTTTATACTAATACTACTCTTTACTCTTATTATAAGAGTCAAAATTTTTAACCTATTTGATTGAAAAAAAATATTGCGTGATTAGATAAATGTTGATATCGACCAAGCGTTTTTGGAAAGCTTATACTTGGAGCAAGTACAAACAGTGGATCACTCCGACTAACACGTTGGTGTGTGAATCATCCGCATATCATGTTTTCAAATTTTCACTTGAGAAATATGAAAGTTTGAATTGATGTCACTTCATTGAAAATGGAAGATTTTGGAAGAAAAAATTGGAAAATATAAAGCCTTGTAATATTTTAATCCTAAATTCATTTTTTCCCATTTAATCATGAAATCATCTCTGGACATTCTTGATAATTTTGATAGTTTTTGACACAGATTCATCCACAGGATTCCTAATAATTAACTAGCAACTACAGTAAATTGGCTCAAAATTGCAACTTTTTAGCGACAGTGAAATCTTTTATTAAAGTAAATGCGTCTTTCAGATAAGCTTCTCAGTCAGGGATATGTTTGTGACCGACTAACATCGTCACTGAGGAAATTCTACGGGAACTCGTCATACACTATGATGTCGTACTCTCCACAATGGTGGATGACATTCTGTCAAAGACCATTTGACCCATCAAACCAAAGATTGTACTTAATGTCTTGCGAAATGGAAGTTACCGGATGTGACAGTTCTACCGAATTGAGGCGGCGGGTGTTAAATGCAAGCAGGAGATGCTTACTCTTCCTGGGCACCTGGTCTCACTCTCATATCGGGTGTCCGCTTCTTTTTATGTGGTAGAGGTTTTTGTTTGTTTGCTTTGGTTTCTGTTTTATCCTGATTTTGTATGCATTCGGTTTCTGATTTTCTGAATTATCGATTTTGTGCTGTATACAGGGATATGGTCATTATCCATATTTGTCATTCAAGTATTCTGCCTGTGTTTAAAACACAATTCATTTTATCTTTTCCATATGTAAATGCAATATATTTATGGATATTTTGGAAGTTAAATCAAATTCAATTTCCAATAGCCTTCGAGAACTGGAATGACACTTTCAATATTATGACGTCATCAAGAACTTCACGAAAACGTTGATGAATGCATATTTCAAAGTTTCGTAGAAAATTTTCCTGTGGATAGATTAAAATGTAAGTTTGTATAGTCAAGGACAGACAAGAATTATATAATTTCAGAACTTTTTAGAAAAATTGAATGTGGCGTTCAAGTGCTCAGTACCTCCTTAAGCTCATACATGTTTTAAGTAACAAATACTTCTACTTTCCTGTGTAATGTTTATATTCTCTAAGTTTTTTCAACTAGATCTTTGCCTAAAATACCTATGTAGCATTTTTCTTTGGAATAGTACCTTGTATCAAGTTCTGTTGTTATCTTGACACATCTTAAGGTTGTAAAGAACAATTCTGTGAAATACGATTTAAACTCATGCACAGGAGATGAAATTATGGCACGGATAAGGTTTTACGAATTGTGCCTACTGTGACCCGTGAAGAGAGAGAGAGAGAGAGAGAGAGAGAGAGAGAGAGAGAGAGAGCCGCACATTCTCTGTAAAAGTGAGAGAGCATGTGAGAGAGCCTCACTTTCTCTGTAAAGTAAATGCACAAATCTAAATTCAAAAAATAAAACCAGAGGGCGCTACCTAAGATCGTAAAGAACAATTCTGTGAAATATGATTTATATCCATGAACAGGAGATGAAATTACGACACAGATAATGTTTTACGAATAGTGCCTACTGTGACCTGTGTAGAGAGAGGGAGTGACGCGCAATCTGTGTAGAAGTGAGAGAGCTACTGAATGGGATTTTGGCGGCTCCCCAAAATGACTTTGGCTGGAAGCATCACTGATGAGTATTTATATCCGAAAGACTTGTCTCGTGCATAATAAATTGAATTGATATTTTCCCAAGAAGACATAGAGTTGGATCTTCCGTATTCTTGATGGCCATGCCACACTCTTTGGTCACAAGAAACATGTGTGGGAAATATTATTGAAATCCATGCACATGGGGTAGGATTTATGCTCTTGACAATGTTTTATCTATGGTGTCTATTGTGACTTTGATCTTTGATCTATGCCCTTGGTTTAAGGTAAGGATTCACCCTTAGGTCCTAAGAAACATTTAAAGGAGGGGGAGATATGCCCTTGACAAGGTGTGATGGACAGACGTACATATGGACAGATAGACAGGGTGATTTTCATATACTCCCAAAAGATTGTTTCAGTGGGAATTATAAAAACCGTAGATGTTTACATCTGCTTAAATGATAAACGTACTGACGAAACTGTAAAAAAAATGTATACCGATGGATCTTTTCCGCTTAGTATTACAAAAGGGATCTCGAAGAAATTCATGTATAATGATTTTTTTCTCCTGTAGTAAGGCTACAAGCTCATCTTCCCTTCCAGGATCTTTTGCAATAGCATCCGTGAAAAGCCAAAGTTGTGAGTCATTTAGGGCTAACCTTGCACCTGAAATAGATACAGTATTTCTATAGCATTGCATGATTATATATAATATAGTAAATGTTTTACCTTGTTGATTTTATGTAGTATGGATATTGATTTTAAATGAAATGATAGATATGTATCCCTGTAATCATAAAGAGAGAAGGAACGCATTGCTTCTTCACGGACAAGATTAGTGGGAACGTATTGATGAAATAACTTAAACATGGGAAACAATCAATCAATTAATAGAATTCAACACAAATCCCTACATCAGAATGCAAGACACAATCAATAGGCATACAGTTTTTTAAATGAAATAAAGCAAAGACAGAAAGGGAACATAATCACATGAGAAGAGAATATGCTATCTTTTATTAACATTTTCCACAGAATCCAGAGTAAAAACGCTCTAAAACACTTTCAGACTGAATAACTCGTTGGTACTTCTCCGATGTTTATGCACTATTGGGTAGTTGTAAATCTTGCAGAGGGGTATAAATTTAGATCGCATTATCATTTCTATGACAAATATGGATAATGACCATATCCTTGTATACAGCACAAAATCGATAATTCAGAAAATCAGAAACCGAAGGCATACAAAATCAGGGTGAAACAGAAACCAAAGCAAACAAACAAAAACATTATATTGGTCTCAAATATATTGGTCTCAAATAATAAAATGCAATTTTGAAGGCAATCAAAAACTATTTTGTCACTAACCTGAAGCTACTCTTACTTCTTAATGTATCCAAAAGTAATTTACAAGGAATATTCGGAACATTACCTGACGACTCATTTTTAGAAAAATGTATTGGCGATTTGGAGAAATAACCTTAAGATTTTCCAATAACATTGATTTCATGTATCAAAACAATCAAAAAACGCCTTGAACGTATTACTATAATTTAATTTCACTTACAGATAAACCGATGACATTTTAAATTAATAAGTCGGAATTTACGGATAAGCGACACGTAAGTTCAACCTTTCAAGTCGAAATAGAGTAAACATTTATGACTTCAAAACAGAAACTCTGCTTCATGTTTTGATTTCAAGCTATGGTCAAAATATCAAATGTTCCTTTCGTTCCCCGTGTTATTGGATGTTTTTAAGTGTAATAATTACTTCTTTCGAGCTGTGTCGCCTGAAAGAAGCTTTGTTTTGGCACTTTATCACTTTGACATCATACATTTTATTTGTCTATTTCGAAAACTTCTCATTTCATCCAAAAATATTATCAAAATTAAAGGAGGTTATCATCTTAGCACCATCCATCCCATGCCATTTTGAACATAGTTTTTATTTGGATATGCTACTGAATCAACCCTATAGGAAAATATAGAACCGCGTACTCTCTGGAAGTAAATACAAAAATTTAAATTATAAAAATAAAACCAGAGGGTGCTAGTGAAATGAATTTGGGCGGCATATGAAATGCACTTTGGCTGGAAGCATCACTTATGAGAATTTAATATTCGAAACACGCGTCTGGTGCATAATAAATTGGTTTGAAATTTTCTTGAAAAAGGTATAGAGTTGGAACCGTTCCGCATTATTAGCACCATTCCATCCACCCTATGATGTATTCAAGCTCAAACTACAACAATTTGGTTCTGAGTGCAAGGTGATTTACAGAGATACTACTCAACCAAGTATATATTTGGAACAATTGCAGTTGTCATTAAAATGTTTCACACGATACAATCAAAATATAATACACTTTAACATATCAATATCCATAATTCTGAAAGCTGCTCTCAATGACACTACTAATATACTATCACACCCCATCTATCTTCATTGGCAGATAATTTTGCTCCACTGCAGAATATTTAAAAGTTTTGTTTGGATAATTATTTGTTTTAATTTATTCAGTAATTGCACTTGGATGAGGTCGATAACTTAAAATTTTTACATGAAAAAAACTTAAAGTACTGTTATTGTTTAATTAATGTTCCTCTTTTCAAAATAGGTGCGTCAGCACATTTCTATTTGTGACATTATGCGTTCCGATAAAGGATCTTCGATTTGTTGCTATTAATAATAGACATTTTTCATCGTGACGAACTTTGCACTTCGAACTTCGTACTTCGCACTTCGAACATTGAAGAATAAGTGGCGTAGCTGCCGTTCGCGTATAAACTCATAAGCAGTATAACCTACATTTTGATAAGTAAACTCAATGGAATGGTATATTGGCATTCCTGTACAACTGGCGTGCTTTTTAGGCAACCCACTTATGAAATTAAAGAGCAAAGTTCGAAGTGCGAAGTGCGAAGTTCGTCACGGTGAAAAAAGTCTAATAAAGGTTTAGTCACAACTGCACGCACGTACTTCTACGGGCGGTCTGCGTGCAGAATTTGGTGAATATCTTGCGGGACACGCACGACGAACGTACGACTTTAAGAGGCCGTAGACTGCACGTAGACACGCACGGTGGCTGTTTGACATGCTCAACAATTGCCAAGATTCACTTACCAAATATGAAATCGAACGGTTGACGTGCGTTTCACTACTCGTGTCAGAGAAAATTGCCATCTGAAGGACGAGGAGACATAGAAACTGGAGAAAAGACAAATAATTGTCAAAAGGACCTTGTTGATATTTCGTCATCTATTGAAAAATGCCTCCCCCGGCATATTTTTTCTCCTCAAAATTGTAATACAATTGTTGGAGACAATAGCAAGTGAGCTTGGAACAGCATGTTAGAAAAATTCAACACAGCTGTCACTGATTATAACATTTACAATCAACAAATATATCATATTTTTAAATGGAGAGAAAGGTGAAAAACTCGATTAAAGTAAGTATTACCTAAATTCACAAAGAAGGAGATGTCCGATATGCCTTATAAATTTGTACATGAGAATGTTCAGTGGTACAATCAAAGTGGGAAGGGGGGATCACCTCTAAAATTGTAAATTGTAATGATGTACCCTGAAATGTCCATGTTATCTCCTGAAACAACTCTATACTAACGTTTCTTTTTTCCCAAAAGTCTATCATTCTTAAAATTACTTAGCATCATTTCCCAACCATTCGGTCTTTCGGTACAATTTTGGACATAATAATTTTCACACTTTATGGCCATATTACATTGTTTAGACTTAAGATCACTGAAAACGAAACGTGCATGTCTGTCCCATGCTGCAAAATTATCTGGTCTTAAATGCTGCTATTGAATTTGAAGGTGCTTAACATTATAACCATAATTCAGGCAAGAATACTAATATGTTTTTGGAACCTTTCTCTAAGATGAAATCAAACACACTAGTGTTGTAACGATAGTCGCCGCTATCGTCGCTGAAACATGTAAGTCGCCGACCATCGATAATTGTTTTGAAAATGGATTGTCGCTGTTGAAGTTAATCTGAAGAGAAATGAATTTAGTGCGAAACGTCTTCGATATAATTCTAAACAAAACTAGACACGCTCGCAATGGCGGAGATAATGTCGAGGAGGAGCATATCCCGGGCGTACTACATGTAGGTCCGCCGTGTGTGACAATTTTGACTTTAGAAAGTAAAAGGAAGGCCCTCCTGCTAAAGCCAGCCTCGAGATTTTATTATGAAGAACAAGGAATGTTCAACATTTAATTTATTTCCATGATTTTGAATAAAAATCAGATTCTTAAATCACAAGCACTGAGCATTCTCCTTCTGAAAAGATGCAAAACATAAGCAATTTTAAACAAGAAAAAAGTCCGATTATTCCGATAGTGATATCAATTGTACAATAATTAGGGCACGCACCTGATAATATTACTTAATATTAAATTATTATTTAATAATATTGAGGACTGTTCTAAATTCAAGGACAAAGAGTCAAACGTCATTCATTCTGTGGCATTAAGGTCAAAGAGTAGAAATGTAACAGACGTACATCATTCTCCTTGTGTCAGTAGTTAATTTTAGGAATACGTCCACTTATGATAATGATTGGGGAAAATAATTTGCTTTTGCGTTCTCCATAACATTCTGGTAGTTATACAGACGATATCGTTTGTCTTTCTGTGTGTATGTCTAACTTTCCTTCTAATGGTAAAAAATAGGAAAACCAAACTAGGCGTATGGATTTTCTCGTTGAAATACCTTTTTTTCGCACGGCAACCGCAAGGAGAAAGAACGTAGTCTTCGTGCATCGTACGATTAATTTGAGAATCATCGTGCGGACAGATCGTGCGCCTCGTACGTTAGACGTACTTGTATCGTACTACGCAGTTACAAATACATTTTGTTAACTGGCGAGCCCTACGATCAGCTACGGCCGTCACGATTTTAAAATCGTAGCACACGTACGATCACCAAACACGCACGGTCAGTTGTGACCGAGGATTATGGTATACCTTAAATAGTCAATTAATAGCAACAAAACGTAGATCCTTATATGTATCTGCGACGTAATGTATCGACTCTTACAATATTAAGAATAATGACCTGGTCATAATCAAACTTCTAATAAGTACGTACGATGTCATAGAATGTTACACAGAAAAGCGCGCATTGTTCATATCTAAAAGTATTAGATGTACACGCTATCCAAAAGCATGTTCTACATTATATAAGTAGGAAAACTTCATGTTGAGAGCGAAAAAGCTTGCCAGTAAGCTGCTTTTGTACTTGAATGTTAAACGTCTTCAAATTCAAAATGGTAATGGTAAATTGGTAAGTATACAATAAAGGATTATTTTGAATAGGATCATGTTGTTACGCTCTTCGAATTCAATAGCATTATTTAAGAACAGATAAAGGGCTAGAGCCACGAAGCCCCTAAAACGGCCCTGCAATATCTTAAAATTAAAATTAATGTGAAATACTTGATATACCATAAAAAATATTATGAATATTTCCCGCTTTCAATGAAAGGAACATATCACCAACCGAATCACCATAGGAAGTCTAATGACGTCATCAAGTGACGTTATTTTGACGTTATTGACAAAACATGGTCAAAAATGCTCGAAAATGTGTCTTTAGTGGAAAATTTCGACGTGGCCACATTCATCGAGAAACATAAAACTTTTATGACAAGAAGATCTAAAGATAATTATCTTATATTTGTTAATTTTAAATGTTTCTCGATGCATGTGGCCAATGCTAATTTTAAAGAAACATGTAGGTTTTGCAGCGACTTCACTGAAAATTGCCTATTTTGTGATTTTCAAAGGGTTAAACACTACTGATAAATGCATTATTTGCAAAATCTCACCACATAATTTAGTAAAAACTTTGCAAAGTATCAAATCACAAAAAAATATTCAATCAATTCAAATGTTAAGAAACAGGGCCGAATTACCCCTTTACAGCATGGATCAGACATGCACGTTTTGGGTACTTAACCCTCGTCAGTGATCCTCAATCCAAACAATGTAATATGACCAAAGAGTGTTAAAGTTATTATGTCCAAACATGTCCCGAAAGACGTAAAAGGATGGGTGGGATATGATGCTACATGTACAGGACCCACGTTTTAGACATTTTAAGAAATGTTCCTGTAAGAATTTTTCGAATGCGTTGAGGAAACGATCCTGAAGCAGAAGTTGATCGAACTTGGCTACATTGCCCTCGGGGACTCCTGGACCACCAGCAGTGACACTCACTAAGTCGTAAACATGTTAAGTTCTTCAACTTCAATAGCGTCATTTAAGAACATATAAATTTACAGCATGGATGAGGCATGCAAGTTTCGGGAACTTCTTCCTCGTCAGGGACCTTCGTCAGTGGCCAAAGAGTGTGAAAGTTATTATGTCCAAAAATGTACCGAAAGACGTAGCAGGATGGGTGGGATATGATACTACATGACCCGTTTCATACGTTATATCTTTGTCATGACAAACAAAGGAGGGGATTTCCAACAACACCAGGTTGCAGCACCCACAGCAAAACCCAAAAACACCCAAATGCAGAAAGAGACGCAAAAGGGACAAGGAACGTCAACGCACGACACAGAAACATCAAACATAAAGGACTACACATAAACCAACGAGACCAATGGACAACCGGTGCCGACTTAGGACGGCCATCTGCCACGGAAATAGCAGAAGGTGTACTTATCCTGAATTACGTGCGCACAACCCTTCCATTTTTCCGATTACCCAGAGGTCTCGAAGAACGTACAATTGTGGTGTAAAACAACTTCCTTACTGTCATATGACCACACACGAACAAGACCGCAAAACGCGGGGTCCAAGCAACATAGATGAATATGTAAATGGATATAAAAAGAGGGCGTACGTAATACAATCCGTGCTACAAAAAATCAAAGCACTAAAGGTACTGAGTGCGAATAGCCAGAATAATATCACTTACAATGTATGACAAAATATTGTGTTTTCAAAGTTATATTTGTTCCTGAACACCTTCCTAGGCCAGTTTATGGACTTATAAAGACAGAACTAAAATGCAAATGCATAATGTTGTTGTAATGAATTGAAAGATGATGTCTGACAGTGAACATGAAAATTAAATAACATCACATTAAATCTACCCCTCCCCCCTAAAAAATACAACAATCCAATATGACTATCGATTGATGAAGATGAATCTTATTTTCTAAGGAGCTGTTAAGATAAGGGCCGTATTTAGCCCTGAATCTCATGACTTATTTCTTGCGCATGGCGAATCGTATACAGAAAAACATGAATCATTATTGAAATATAATGTATTTGCAGAACTTTTACATGTTTTACATTATGTTAAGGAACTCTTAAGGTTGTAAAATTAAGGTCGAAAGAGGTAGGGGTGCTCGGATAGAAAATCCGATAATATCGACAAAAAACGTATACATTTTTGAATATTTAGTCTAAAATGGATAAATATAAGCTAAAAACATCAAATATGTCTACATTGTGTATCAGAAATATATTTCGAACGTTCTACCTCCTTTAATCGGTAAATAATGAAATCCGGAACTTAAAATACGGTCTTATTCTTCATTCAATGGCTACAATGTAAGCCTTGTAGCGCGAAATACACATTGACGGAGAAATGAACACCACTCTTGCTTATTTCGTTCCTAAATCTTGTATCTTTCATTCAATCATATTGAGTACACAATGTTTGATGGATTAAAGAGGAAAAAATAGTCAAATGTGCTATATTTAATGGTCAAAAAGATCGATTCTTAAAAATGCACCCCCCTTTCCATTTTTAGTTTTTCGTCTCTGGGGTAGTGTTCCCCCCGGAGATACAGAACCCCACTTTGCCAAAAAAATTGTATCATGGATACACATCTCCAGTAAAAGTGGCTTTCTGTATATCCGGGGGGAACAAATGTTCAATAAAACTTTTCCGTTTTCTATTGATTTCTATGAGAAAAAGATAAGTTTTGACCCCAAAATTAGCAATATTATGCAAAACAGATAAGAAATAACTTCATATTCTGATGGGATGCCGTATATGTATACATTTTACCAAAAAAGGTTCTTGAAATTTCAATTTTCAAAATTCCACTTTTCAGGGCTGATTTTACGCCTTATCTTTACAGCTCCTTTGAACCCCACTCTCTCTTTAACCTTTCATGTTCAATGTTAGGTGTGTGCTAAGAATTTGAAGGAAAATTCATTTCTTTTTTAGTATATAAAAACATGATACATCCTAAACGGGAATGTTTTGACCTTTTATTTTTCATAATTGTTAATATCATATTTCATGATGGAAGTTCCTAATTTTTCCGACGTATACAGATTTTATTTTGTGAAGAGGTGCAAAATAAGCCTACTTGAAGTAAGTTTTACGTTTCAATGATTCAACTTAATTTCTTTATAGATAGCACCGTTTCATTTATATATTGTCCACTAAAATAGATAATCACCTGGTAATGGAAAGGGGTTTCCAACACACTGTGTTCATCTCAGTACATACAGATGCAATTTTTCATTAGGTCATGCATGTACATAACACGACAGCTCGATTCATATAGATATAATTCATTGATTCAGACAGTGATCAGAATTTATACCGATCATGACCCTGAAGCAGTCCCAAGGTTCATGTAAACAGAGTAACATCGTTTATACATACTCAGTAGACGGGGCTCCCATGAGTGAAGAAATCAGGCAATCGTTATGTGCTATTCGCACAAAAAACCACTTCTAAATTCAATTGCGAAAGATCTAAATGATGAGCTTCAGATTTTACGGTGAAATTGTATAAATAGTATGTTGCTGAAAGTTTTCATCCATCATAATTTGATTCCCCTTTCAATTTCTTTGCAGAATCGTTTGATAGAATTCAATATGAACGTTTAAGGCTTATGATTCATATAGGAACCGCCTTTATTCAAATATACATTGGTGAAACATTTTCTATAAATGTTTACATTATTTTTTTTTTACTGTGTCATCAGATTAGAATAATTATTCCAAAAACAAATATAGAATAAGATAAACAAATTGAAGAACCAAATATACATGATAAATGATACCTTAAGGGAATAACTATTATTCTTTTTATTAAGAATTATTATTCGTTAAAATGTATGCAATCATCCTGCTCTGCGATATCAACCTACTTTTATTGAGATGAGTACACATATACCTATATTTTGTATTTTCTTTTTTCGATCATTTACTATCATTTCAAGAGAATTACATTGACATGACTTGAAATGAAGTGTCCCTGCAATTTCATTACAGCCCCCGTAAAATTCATATCATCAGTATTACATTACCTTCATTCATTAAACTATTAAATAATATTTGCATAAGTATGTGATTACCACAGATATCAAAGTGTCACAACTTTTTTAATGGAATTATTTACACAACAAACAGTGCTAGGCATTCAAAACATTTGATTGTTTAAAAGTAGAATGTGACATGTCTCACCACGGATTGCACCATCAATACTGTACTCTGGACAATCCCATCCTCCACCAACAAGTATGGCGTCTATCTTTGATAAAATTTCAGTTTTGCTCTCAGTGACGCTTTCGGTTCCATAGTAAACTACAACGGAAATGTTATAAGAACGAAAAACAGCATTTGGGAACTAAGTTAAGGGCTTCGTTGATTTAGACTCGATTAGTTCTCGTTCGCTGTCCTTCCATTAAAAGAAAAAGTTGGTTGGGATAGAAATATAATGTATTATGGGTATTCGTTGAAAGATTGTGCAATTACGGTTTGAGGAGAACTTCAAATAGCGAACAAAAAAAACAATATTTACTTAAATTTGATAAGTATTATTTCATAAGTAAAATATTTGATCAGAATACCATCAAAATAGGATAAATCCCAAAATTTGGAAACTTTTGATACCTCTAGATCTGTATTCCATTATACTTATAGAGTAAAAAACATGTTACATGTACATGTATTGTTTCAAATAAATATAATGATTTCTGGGATCATAGTATTTGTTGCAAAAGCAGAAGCAAAGTCTTTTCAAACCTTCAGTCCTTCTTTTTTCACATACTCTAAAGAATGTTTTCTTTGGTAGACAAATTTGCCTTTATTACATATTGATACTGAAAATTAGATTACCTGGATCATTGAATGTAACTAAGATAAAATTTTGTGGTAGATTGTCATCTGTTAGTAGTGTCACTTCTTTTGTAAGTTGTTCTTTAACTTCAACGATATCATCACCCATTGATCCAGTGTCATCAATTACTAACACTAGCGACGCTTTCTGTGATTCAGATCTACGTTTCATGCCGAAAACTTCTTCGAAAATGGCTTGGCCTAATATATCGATCATTCCATCTGTAGCGAAATATCAAGCACATCATGGGAAGAAATAAATTAGAAAAATGAATTGTCATTAGGCATTTGCAGATTATTGTAACATATATCTCTGTAAATAGCAGTTAGAAAAATGTTAGATACAATGTTTCATCAAATTCGATAATACTGTGGACGGTATCAGAAACAACCTGACCAACTTTCAGTGAGCAACATTCAATAAAAATACGGAAGTGTTCCAACTTTATACCTTCATTAAGAAAATTCCAAACCATTTTTTTCCTGCACCTTTTTCGACATAGTAACTTTCATACTTTTTTGGCATATAACATTGTTTAGATTTGAGTATCTCTGACGATGGTTAAGTACCCGAAACGTGCATGTCTGGTCCATGTTGCCAATTTATCTGTTCTTAAATGATGCTATTCAATTTGAAGACGTTTACATTTATACCACTTGGGGAGTGTCACTGCTGGTGGACCAGGAGTCCCCGAGGGCACATGTAGCCAAGTTCGATCAATTTCGGTTGATCGTTTCTTCAACGCATTCTAAACTTCTGTTATCAAAATTTCTTGAAATTTCTGAAAAGTGGGTCCTGTAGCATCATATCCCATCCATCCTGCCACGTCTTTCGATACGCTTTTTCGACATAGTAACTTTCATACTTTTTTGGCATATAACATTGTTTAGATTTGAGGATCACTGACGACGGTTAAGTACCCGAAACGTGCATGTCTGGTCCACGTTGCCAATTTATCTGTTCTTAATGATGCTATTCAATTTGAAGACGTTTACACATACACGTGTTTACGAATATTAAATTCTCATCAGTGATGCTTCCAGCGGAGCCACCAGAATTCATTTCAGTAGCGCCCTCTTTAATGTTTTGAATTTCGATTTGTACTTTTACTTTACAGAGAGTGCGCGGCTGCTAATTTCCAAATAAAATATATGTTCAAAATAGCATAGGAGGGATGGCTATTATATCTACCCGTATCATATGCAAAATAAGCTTCCAATGAACTTTCACACAAAAGTAAAAAGGCAGTTGATATATTGCGTCATACATTCAGTATTAGATCATCTAATTTTTTATTCACATTATTTCAGAAATGACCTTTTTCATTTTTCTGTGTATCAATGTATAGACAAAAACCGATGTACAAACGAAACATTATCCGCGAAGCGGACTATATTTCGTTTGTGCATCGGTTTTTGTCTAATAGATACATCGATAGACAGAGAAATTATCACAGTGATTTTTTTCATAATTTTATCAAATAACTATTTGATTATCTGGTTTATTTTGCAATTGACGTCATTTTAGCATTGTTGATTTTCAAGTTCATAACTGGTGGCGTTATATTTGAACAAGCCTAACTTTGCGGCGCTGGACGTTAGTGACGTCATAATAGGCGACATTGTCCATACAGGTGTAGGTCTCGCTCGCAATACCCCCCCCCCCCCTCTTTTCGGCATTTCGACTAGGTTTATTTTCGTAATGACCACTTTCAAGAATGGGTATTTTATACGAGGCTGCCTTATGAACCCTATTTGACCATACTTCATTTGTGAAATACTTTAAACTGGCTTTTCTGTTGAAAATAAACTGATCTTGAAAAACGAAACTGCTGGTGATTTGATGTGTAGCTACGTGACTTCTTGTACACACTCAAATGACATGTGGGGGGGGAATGGGCAGAATTGAAGTGTGAGTAAACATGTTTTTGACAAAGCTGCTGATATTGTGGAAAATTAATCTATGAATGTACATTGAATGTTGTATCATTTGAAAGAGCAAGATTTGTGCAAGAAATTGACAGGTTCAAAATTCTGGAAAAGTGTTATCTTTTTAGGTCAAAGGGGTCAGAAATGGGGTTACTTTGGGGATTTTTTTTTTTACTCATTCTCGGTGATATTTGATGCTAAGCTTATTGATTAGTATGTCGAAGGTAAGTAAGCTGTATATATGATATAGCACTATTATGAAACATTGTAGTCTTGGTGGTAATAAAGCACAGAAAAATAATTGCAAAACTGTTGCCATACCAACAATTTACAGAAAACCCAAACTGACCCTCTAATTTTTTGCAATTCTTGAGACGGGGGTGTGTTGCGAGACATAAAGATAAATTTGCGCTTTGGTATCGCGGAACACTTCTAGACTTTGCGATGTGGCAATTTTTCAAAAAAAGTGACCGCTGTCAAAATTCTTATTTTCAGTAAACTTATAGTTGCGTTGAATTTTAACAGGAAACGTTGACTTTTAAAGTCTAAATAAATTTATGAGGATTTTCTGCTGAAAAGAGTCATCTTAGACAGATCCGAAACTGTGTAGAAAATCCAATGCACCCGGTTTACTTTCTATTTGCTGTTTTGGCCATGAACTGAAAATATAGGTAAGGAAAATTGAGGGAAGATTAAAGTCTTGTTCATAGATGGTAAATTTGTGAGAAAATGAATCACGGAAAAGGTATTCAATTTGGTACTATTTGAAAGTTCAGATTTTATCTAGAGATCCATAGTAACCAAATTTAGATGAATTTATTTTTCCTGAAGTATGGCGACCTGAAAACATGTAAATTTGCATAATTTCAGTGTAATGTGGGTATATATCTATTCAATGTTCTGGCACATGGAAGCTAGAAGAAAGGAAATGTCCATATGTGTTCTAGTACTTTGAGGGTATATTATGAATATTAAGATATAAAATGTTAAATGAGTTGGTTGCCATGTTAGGAAAAACACCCGTTCCCTCGAAGCTACGTTACGAGTCAGGTGTTCTGCGAGACCTTTGTTTGTTTGTATAGGCGTTATGCGGACATTACGGAAATAATCAAAATATCTTGTTTTGTTCCTAAAAGCAACACGGATATAATCCTTTCTTAGACGCTTTCATTAAGGAACTTGCCTTTAGCAACAATATACTCTTGAACTGCGGATACTGCTGCCAAAGCTGCTTGGACATGTAAATGTGAATGGGGAGCTTCAGACGCTTTAGATCGTCCTTTGTAGATACCACCAGTGGCAGTTTGGTTTCTCGTCATGTCATCTGGCGATCCATGACTGCATTTACCTGTATTCTCAGTCTGTCCATCTGATAGAGAGAAAATATTTCAAATCACAATTTACAGCACAAAATACAGTGACTGTACGAAATTAGGAAACAATACATGCATGAAAGTAAATTTATTAATTCATATTTTATTTAATATCAGATTTAAAAGCGTGTTGTTTAAGATCTGTTGTTTTCAATGAGTGACTCTCAAGTCCAATGTATTAAATTGGCTCTGGCATCGGAATGTGGGGGTTCAAGCTTCCTTTCATTTCGAATATTTGACTCTCATTACCTTTTCATGAAAAGCTCTAAGAACCGTTTTCTGTCATAATTATGTATATACTAGTATATGTTAACTCACACAGCACCAGCTTCATCATATCCTGTCCTGATTTATAGCCACTCGTCAGTTTTCCTGTATCTTTCAAATTGTCTTTGCATGATCCGCCCTCTAGACTGTAATATAAATAAGATTTCGTTTTTCATTACAACAATCTATTATGCAACTGTGCATCGAGAAAACTCTTTGTCTGGATAATTAGTTGGCTAAGCAAACCGCTTGCTGTGTTCAGAATAGTATGTTCCGTTTCTTGTATCGTATCCTCAGTATTGTCATCGATGCGACGACTCTACAAAATCTACAAATTGTAAGACTATAAAAGATTCTCAACATAGTTTCATTGTTGTAAATTATTGTTTGGTCTTCATTGTGCTTTTGGCGTCTCTTGTTGTGCTTGTCCACTGTGTAATTTGGTTGTTTCATTGTGCTTTTGGCGTCTCTTGTTGTGCTTGTCCACTGTGTAATTTGGTTGTTTCATTGTGCTTTTAGCGTCTCTTGTTGTGCTTGTCCACTGTGTAATTTGGTTGTTTCATTGTGCTTTTGGCGTCTCTTGTTGTGCTTGTCCACTGTGTAATTAGGTTGTTTCATTGTGCTTTTGGCGTCTCTTGTTGTGCTTGTCCACTGTGTAATTTGGTTGTTTCATTGTGCTTTTGGCGTCTCTTGATGTGCTTGTCCACTGTGTTATTTGGTTGTTTCATTGTTTTTCTCTGGCAGCTGCAACCGAGTGTAGTTAGAGATCTCCTCCTTACGTCTATGCCGATAGCTAACTTTGCTACTTTCTCAGTCAATATTGGAGACATACTTCTTACAATGGACAAGTTACATGTAGCACATTTACTTGTATCTTCTAGAGAATTGTTACAAATGTTCAAGCAAAGCACACAAAGGAACGACAGATTACTTACGCAGCGGCCGAAAACCCACAATCAGAACATGTGGGTGTACTGTAGTCAGCAATATCCATTAGGACCACATTATCTTTCCCTATATAAATATTATATAATTGATTTTAAATTACTTCATATAGTTAGTAATGCATCTTGAACTTCATGTTTCGCTAAATTATAAAGAAATACCAAGGATGATAATCAGTCACTAGAGCATGTCGTTATGAAACAAAAATAGCTGTTTCGATCCTTTCTTCAAAGTTTGACACCACATTTGGAATACTGTAAATACGATGTTGAATATTTGGTACATTTTGTGAAAAAAATAGGATAATCAAAGTATATCGGATCAAAATAATCAAATATTGTCATTTAATAGAGGGAAGTGTATGACGCAGTGTTGAAGTTGGATTATTTAAATTGTAGCAAGATTTTAATACTGATATGTTGTTAAATTGTATATATCTAACAATAAATAAAGTTATATTAAATGTATGAATTGGTCCATGTTTAAGCTAATCGGAGATTACTTTCCAATTTCAGATGTTCATGATTACTATATTAAATATAATTTTCTAAAGGGTGAAAATATGTTGAACTTTCAAGAGTTCAAGATGGGTAAGTCTGAAATATCATGAGGAATGCTGAATTAAGGTTCTCATGTGAGGTATCCCCTGGATCTTAATTAATTATCCTGTTATGAATTTGTTATTATTTTCACTTGTACACTTTTTGGCCGGTTTTGCAATTCAGACGCTTTATTCAGACACTCTACAAACCGAAGTCCGAATATACTGTGTTTCCGTTCATTTCCACCCAGTTTGTATTGCTGTAGAAGGATATAATGGTATACATGGCCTGACCAATCTTCGTCCGTAAGATATCATTATCAGGAGAAGGTGTGTTCTGTATATGAGTCCTGATCTGAGATGTCAACGATCTTACATGGTTGTGTGCTATTGGATGAACAGAAAAAAATGAGTGGTAGCAAAAAGCATACAACATGTAATTCAAGTTGATATAAACAATATTAATATTTCTATTGTCACGGCAACCAATACTATTTCCATTACACAATTTAAGCAGGAATATGAAAAATAATTTCCTTGCAAAAGATCAGCCTTCTAGACAGACATGTCTGACATACCCATTTCTATTTGCTCCCCATTCGCATGGTGTAATGCAGAATTGGCTTTTGTTGTCTTCACCCCATTAGCATATTCCGCGAGTTCTGATATCGTCTCGTAAAGGTGTTCCTGAGAGTCAGAATCTGAAAATGCAATGTTTCTTATTCTGGTTTTTATCAAATTCTTCTAAATTGTTAGTAAAACAAATTTCAAAATCTAAAATTGAAAAAAATTAACAATTGTTTTTATCTTTTAAGAAAAACGAATTCAGTTCTAGATATATGCATAATGATGCTTATTTCCAAGATCCATTTGAGCGTTTCAACAAAAATAATACATGTATATAGAAAGAAAATCCTTTATTAGAAATATCCGAGGCGAGTAAAGACCATCAATATGAAACACCTCAAAATATATGTCAGTCTGGACTTGAGAAATACCATTCATTTTAATATTAGCAAAAAAAAAAAAAAAAAAAAAGAAAAAAAAAAAAAAAAAGAAATACCTCGTAGACATAACAAATTTTAAGTCAGTAAGGATTTCTTTCGTATCTTACTCATTGAAAGTTTTATTCTTCTTTTTATTTTTTTAAAGTTTGTTCACCTCATCGATCTTATCTAATGTATGTAGCATTTGGTAAATGTTTTAAATAAGTTGTATATGGAATTGCAATTTATTGTGCTGCTGATACCATAAAATAAGAATGAATCAAAGTTATATTCATTTTAAAATCTAGAGATATTCTAATTTACATTAAGGTCATTTCTTTGTTAGTCCCCTACCGGCAACGCCGAAGGGGACTCTTAGTTTCCTCTCGGTCTGTCTGTCAGTCTAGTCCGTCTATCCGTCTGTCCGAATATCAGTTTTCCGGACTTTTTTCTGCAACGGATGGAGATATTGAGATGAAATTTGATACACAGCTTGGTCTTGGATAGTTACAGAGCAAGTTCGACTTTCGTCACGCTTGACCCATTTTTCGAGGAGTTATGCCCCTTGATGACTTTGAAAATCCAGTTTTTGTCAGTTTTCCGGACTTTTTTCTGCAACGGATGGAGATATTCAGATGAAATTTTGTACACAGCTTGGTCTTGGATAGTTACAGGGCAAGTTTGACTTTCGTCACGCTTGACCTATTTTTTGAGGAGTTATGCCCCTTGATGACTTGGAAAATTCTGTTTTGGTCAGTTTTCCGGACTTTTTTCTGCAACGGATGGAGATATTCAGATGATAATTTGATACACAGCTTGGTCTTCGATAATTACAGAGCAAGTTTGATTTTCGTCATGCTTGATCTATTTTTCGAGGAGTTATGCCCCTTGATGTCTTGGAAAATTTAGTTTTTTGTCAGTTTTCCGGACTTTATTCTGCAACGGATGAAGATATTCAGATGAAATTTGGTACACAGCTTGGTCTTGGATGGTTACAGAGCAAGTTTGACTTTCGTCACGCTTGACCTATTTTTCGAGGAGTTATGCCCCTTGATGACTTGGAAAAATCAGTTTTTGTCAGTTTTCCGGACTTTTGTCTCCGACATATAGAGATATTCAGGTGAAAATTTGATACATAGCTTGGTCTTGGATAGTTACAGAGCAAGTTTAACTTTCGTCACCCTTGACCTATTTTTCGAGAAATTATGCCTCTTGATGACTTGGAAAATTCAATTCTTGTCAGTTTTCCGGACTTTTTCCTCCAACAAAGAGAGATATTCAGGTGAAATTTGATACTCAGCTTAGTCTTGGATAGTTACAGGGCAAGTTCGACTTTTGTCACGCTTGACCTATTTTTCGAGGAGGTATGCCCCTTGATGACTTGCACAATTCAGTTTTTGTCAGTTTTCCAGACTTTTTTCTGCAACAAATAGTGATATTCAGGTAAAATTTGATACTCAGCTTAGTCTTGGATAGTTACAGAGCAAGTTCAACTTTCGTCACGCTTGACCTCTTTTTCGAATCGATAAAGCAGATAAAACCTCAGAACTGAGCTGCACAGACAGTAAGTTTAATTAAAACTCATGTTTAATTGAAGAGTAATTCATAGGCAGAGTTGCAGGACATAAATGTATGCCGCCGGTAGGGGACTTATATCGCTCAGCGATCATAACATTTTTATTTTCTGTTTTGCGTCCCCGTGCTGGTAGGTGTTAGGCCCAAAGTCACAAAACAAAACAAAAATAAAATAATAGAATCATTTGCAAATCAAATGTGTTTTCTACAAAAATTAAAGAGAAACTGTATAATGTTTTAAATTTCATGTTAAAATGAAAAGTACTGCAGTGATTAAAGACATTACATTATCCATCATTCTTTTATTGACTAAACTCGGTTAATAACAAATGAAATAACTTTCTGTCAAATTTCATAAAGTCACATAATATGAATTTTCATCTTTGTTTTATATTCTTGTTTGTTTTCACCCTAGCTGGCTGGTAGGTTTCTCAATTTCAAAAGGACGCAAAACAGAAGAAAAACAAGAAATAGCCTTAATTTAATTTTTTTGCGAATAGCACATAGCGATTGCCTGATTTCTTCACTCATGGGTGCCCCGACTACTGAGTATGTATAAATGATGTTACTCTGTTTACATGTACCTTGGGACTGCTTCAGCGTCATGATCGGTATAAAGTCTGATCACTGTCTGAATCAATAAATTATCTATATGAATCGTGCTGTCGTGTTATGTACATACATGGCCTAATGAAAAATGGCATCTGTATGTACTTAGATGAACACAGGCTGTGTGTTGGAAACCCCTTTCCGTTACCAGGTGATTATCTGTTTTAGTGGGCAATATATAAATGAAACGGTGCTATCGATAAAGATGTTAAGTTGAATCATTGAAACGTAAAACTAACTTCAAGTAGGCTTATTTTGCCCTGCTTCCCAAAATAAAATCTGTATACGGAAAAATTAGGAACTTCCATCATGAAATATGATATTAATGATTATGAAAAATAAAAGATCAAAACATTCCCGTTTAGGATGTATCATGTTTTTATGTACTAAAAAAGAAGTGAATTTTCCTTCAAATTCTTAGCACACACCTAACATTGAACATGATAGGTTAAAGAGAGAGTGGGGATCCAATTAGAAAATAAGATTCTTCTTCTTTCGTTGTATATGGTATCATCAATCGATAGTCATATTGGGTTGTTGTATTTTTTAGGGGGGGGGGGGGTTTAGATTTAATGTGATGTTATTTAATTTTTATGTTCAATGTCAGACATCATCCTTCAATTCATTACGACAACATTATGGATTTACATTTTAGTTCTGTCTTTATAAGTCCATAAACTGACATACAAAGGTGTTCAGGAACAAATATAACTTTGAAAACACAATATTTAGTCATACATTATAAGTGATACATATTCTGGCTATTCGCACTCAGTACCTTCAGTGCTTTGATTATTAAAAGTTATCCTCCTGTAAGGCACGGTCCATTTGATATTCTGGGGGGGGGGGGCTTGGGTTTTTTTCGAAAAAAATAATTTTGCTCTCAATTTTGATGAAAAAAATAAATTTGCTTATGGTGTGACAGAAAAAAATAATCTTGCTCTTACAAATAATCTGAATTTGAAGAATTACCATAAAATTTCGCTAAAATTCTTGAAAAAATTTCCGGCTCGCTTCGCTCGCCGCAGTTTTCAAATTGTATCAAAAATTTTTGGCTCGCTTCGCTCGCCATAGTCTTCTATCAAAACATTATTTACTAATGGCAAAGTTCATAGATATTAAAAGTTATGCATGTATATGAATGAATAAAGGGCTTCCTTAAAAGCTTAAATATATTAGCAATATTTATGTATTGCTATTAATACATGTTGCATGTATCCCATAGAGTTTAATTTTATCTTCTTGTAAGCTTGGAAGGAGAACTTCAGTTATTCACCAATTTACAGACCTTCAATCCCTCTTATAACATGTTATATACGTGTACCTCATATAAAATATTGAGAATAATGTATTGTAAAAACATAAAAATAAACTAATATATTAATATTACGAGTTTTGAGTAAAAAAAAAAATAATTTCTATTGATAAAACACATGCGCATCACTTTGTTAGTCCCCTACCGGCAACGCCGAAGGGGACTCTTAGTTTCCTCTCGATCTGTCTGTCCGTCCGTCTGTCCGTCCGTCTGTCCGTCCGTCCGTCTGTCCCTCCGTCTGTCCGTCTGTCCGAATATCAGTTTTCCGGACTTTTTTCTGCAACGGATAGAGATATTCAGATGAAATTTGATACACAGCTTGGTCTTGGATAGTTACAGAGCAAGTTCGACTTTCGTCACGCTTGACCCATTTTTCGAGGAGTTATGCCCCTTGATGACTTGGAAAATCCAGTTTTTGTCAGTTTTCCGGACTTTTTTCTGCAACGGATGGAGATATTCAGATGAAATTTGATACACAGCTTGGTCTTGAATAGTTACAGAGCAAGTTTGACTTTCGTCACGCTTGACCCATTTTTCGAGGAGTTATGCCCCTTGATGACTTGGAAAATTCAGTTTTTGTCAGTTTTCCGGATTTTTTTCTGCAACAGATGGAGATATTCAGATGAAATTTGATACACAGCTTGGTCTTGGATAGTTACAGAGCAAGTTTGACTTTCATCACGCTTGACCCATTTTTCAAGGAGTTATGCCCCTTGATGTCTTGGAAAATTCAGTTTTTGTCAGTTTTCCGGACTTTTTTCTGCAACGGATGGAGATATTCAGATGAAATTTGATACACAGTTTGGTCTCGGATAGTTACAGAGCAAGTTCGACTTTCGTCAGGCTTGACCTATTTTTCGAGGAGTTATGCCCCTTGATGACTTGGAAAATTCATTTTTTGTCAGTTTTCCAGACTTTTTTCTGCAACAAATAGAGATATTCAGGTGAAATTTGATACTCAGCTTAGTCTTGGATAGTTACAGAGCAAGTGCAACTTTCGTCACGCTTGACCTCTTTTTCGAATCGATAAAGCAGATAAAACCTCAGAACTGAGCTGCACAGACAGTAAGTTTAATTTAAACTCATATATGTTTAATTGAAGAGTAATTCATAGGCAGAGTATCAGGACATAAATATATGCCGCCGGTAGGGGACTATATCGCTCAGCGATCATAACATTTTTAAAAAAAAAAATTCCTTGCTCCAACTTTGCAAGAAAAAAATAATTTTGCCCCGGTCCGGGGCGAAAAAAATAATCTTGCTCCGACAAAAAACCCAAGGCCCCCCCCCCCCTGAATATCAAATGGACCGTGCCTAATGCAAAATCGATAAGGAAAAGAAATATTTACTTCACAACAGTAACCAGAACTTTCACTCGAATAGATATGTTAGCATCAATACAATTCACATACACATATGTTTATCATTTTCTTTTTAATAATGAAATTCATTTATTTCTCAAAATACAAACGCTGATGAGGCATGGGAAAAATTTATGTTAAGAACAAAGGATTCTCATCTTTAATCAGTCAATTTAACCCTTGAAATTTTATTGTGTTGATTTTCTTTTCAAATTCATTATTCAAATTATCGCGCTACAATATCACTACGATCATCTTATAAATCTTTGCTCAAAAAAGTGAAAGCGTCTTCCTTTTAGAAAGCAGCATATTTTGCATGTGAAGAATCAAAATTTCACTCAGATCCGAAATTCTTATTTAATGTCTTTACCTGAGCCGAAGAAATCTTGAAGCATTTGGTAATAGCCTTGGCCGGTATTATTCACATAACCATATTGTTCAATAAATTGTATAGTAGATCTAAGAACGGCTGTTTTAATTATGTCTTTTACACTCCATGATGTTTCTCCCGGAACAATCTGTGGAGGAAAGGAATGCACAAAATAAGGGAGGAAAATTAAAAGGAAAATTTTCCAACTAGAACGTATCATTATGTATTTGTTATTTTTTGTACATGCATATGAAGATAGACATGCAAAAGTGCGAAATGACTATTATGTTTAATATATAACTTCCTGGTCTCATGGATGGGTTACTTTAATACAATCGTATACAATGCGATTTTTTTCAAAGTTCAAATAATAAAGATCATTGAAGATATGATTTGTGCATGTATTCATTTCATTAAACAATGACTGATTTTGCACTATTGGAAACATGGTGTGTAAAGTCTGTAATGTCTGAAATCTAGACCAGAATGTACGAGGTTAGATGAAGCGAGATAAAAACAATAATTTTTGATGAGCCTTTGAAATCTAATGTATTATACCGTTGAACTGTTTGACAGAATTATATAATCTTAATGATTGTTAAGCCATAAAAATATTTCTTATGTACGTCCCCTGGAGGGCACAGTACATATGTACCTATTATGGAGAATTGTTCAGAAAAAAAATAATAACCACACACACAAACATTCATGGAAGTAAAAAAAAAACTCAAAAATTAAATTGAAATCAATACAAATCTATTTTCTACATTTGAGGATTAACTCAATCTGATTAAAACCAGATCTCTACATGCTCCCGATTTTGTTATGTCGCGACATAACAAATAGGGAGCATGAAGAAATCTGGTTTTAAATCAGATTGGGATTAACTTTAACGATTTTCAAATGGATAGAGATGTGATATGGTTTGTGCTGGTGTAGACTCTAGACTCTTTACATTTGAACATCGTAGATCTACATGTAATAAGGACAATCAAATTTAAAAGAAATTAATCTAATATCTATGAAATTATTGACAGTCACACATACAAAAGAACTTTTCTTGTTTCTGTTATTCTATACAATTTTAAAATTCAGACTTTTTCTGTATTTTGCCTATAATGGGTTCAACTAAATTATTCATTGGTCATCTTCCACTTTCTATGTATAATATTTTGATGATGGAACCGATCTTGGACAATGATAAGTATTTCCATACTTTATTTGTTTTACTGAATGATGCATGTAAAATATTTGGCACATTTCGAATTCGTTTAGATAAGGATCCTCACTTAAACAAATTACAATAACTTAATGTAGGTCCTGATTGTATCTTAAAACAGAATATCCAATTGCCATTCGAGTTTCCCATCGTAGGGAAATACCCTCTGTAATTCTAACATTTGTTTTGGTGAGCGATAATATCGTGTGCGTAAGTTCCTCTGCACTGTTTGATATACAAGCTGGCTTGGCTTCAAAAGCCTTGTACATTGCATAACCTTAACTCACGTGTCGTTCTGTAATATTTTTCATTTAAAAATCTATTATCGCTAAATTTGCAGATAGCTGTCTTTGATAATCTTAAATAATAAGTTGTGTCGTCGGGTTTGACTATTCTGGTACATGTGTACGTGTACAATTGATTATTTATCACTTATATCGGGTAGATTGTAATTGGCAAGAAATCATGTCAATTTGAGGAAAAAGGGGAAGAAGCTTAAGAGAACGACGGATGTTGAAAAACATTATTCTTACTGCTTTGTTTATTTATTACTTTAATTTGACTTGAATTCTTAAATCTAGCAATTTCAATCATTAGTACTTGTATGTTATGTGTAGACTTCAATAATACCAGTTTTCTGTTATATATCATTACCTATGCTTTTTATTTGCAATAAATCATACTTTTTTATATCTTTCGTCACTACCTTGGCCTCAGAATCTGTAGTAACAGAATTTGTTTTTATGTTTGACTGATGCATAATTACTTGATATAAAACTGTACATACATTTACACATTGTATATATTTAGAAAAATTGAATTGCTTATGCTTCTATTATTCCTTCGACGGTCCAAGGAGGACACTGGATGGCACGTTCAAAAATCTGCTGGACGTGGTCGTACGTGGTATTTCTGCCATGGCTTTGCTTTGTACTGGGTATAACCACCTGCGGCTGTCCAACTGCTGAAAATCTGCCTAAGCACGGCTTGCCACGTCCAAACACGTTTAAGGCTAGAAGCGTTCGTGATAAGACGCTTTACACACGCTATTACCCGTGATACCAACGCGGATCACACGTCGAATGACCGTGGTCTGGCCGTGACAGAACGATCAAGCTTTCGCGTCTTACCCAAGTTTTTATCACAGCAGGAACACGGTTTATCACGTGTGTTTCGCGTGCGTTGCACCTCTTTACCACGTACACCGTCCAGGGTTGTCCGCCGAATAAATTTTGAGCAGTTCAAAACTTCTTTCCGCGTCCAACGCCGTTCAGATTTTTTACCGCGTTTAAATAGAATAACAACGTCTGCTTTACAGAAGACTTTTTGTGGACGTGTTTTGGCCGTGATCAAGCCCTAAAGCGCAGTGTGACCGGGCCTTATCGCTATAAAGCGTTCGTGATAAGACGCTATACATACGCTATTACCCGTGATACAAAAGCGGAACACCCGTTAAATGACCGTGCTCTGTCCGTGACAGACCGCTTAAGCTTTCGCGTCTGACCGCGTCTTCCCCAAGTTCTAATCACTGCCGGAACACGGATTATCACGTGTGTTTCGCGTAGATAGCACGTCTTTACCACGTACACCGCCCGTGGTTGTCAGCGGAACAAAATTTTGAGCAGTTCAAATCTTCTTTCCGCGTACAACGCCGTTCAGATTTTTTGCCGCGTCCTACCATGTTTACAAATGTACAAATCGTCAAACGGACAACAACGTTGGCTTCACGGGAGACCTTTTTAGGGCATTTTTTGCCGTTATCAAGCCTTAACGCGCAGTATGACCGGGCATTTAGGAACATATTGCTGTATATGCATTATTAATTTTAAACGATGCAAACACCGTAACTAAAATTGTTAAACGGCTTCCGGGCATTGGATGCGACACTTTATTTTTTTCTGAATATGTTGATGTAAAAAACTTTATTGGCCGTGTTAAATTCGCGGTTCCCACACGAGTTGAAAATTTGTAAGATTCTGCCCATAGGCCGTACTGTAATTTCATAAGAATACAGCATGATTTGGCGAGTTTTGGCAACTTCAATGTTCGTTTTCTAAGGTTTCTAGTGTAATAATTCATGTTCCGGGCATCGCAACTGAAAGTTTATAACAAATACTTGATGTCAGGCACCTTCAGTTTTTCCAATAACTGATTTTGGCGGTTCCCATGTATTTACAAATTCCGTCTTTTCTACGGAATTTACTCTATATTTCAGTATAAAGTCATTATATTTTCGCGTAGAATTGAAAATAGGCTAAGAATGATAGTTACATAACAAATTGAAAGTAATATGAAGATCAGAAATTGATTAAAACCGAGCTTTAATTGAAAAAAAAGCCAGGAGGTGATTTTAATAGGAGTTGCGCCGAACTACGTCACGTGACAGAGAGAAGTGGCGCTATTTCTCCATATGACTTTTTTTTAATTAGTTGTTGCAAATACTAAGTTGGTATCGCTGTTTCTTCTGAAAATATGTTTCGCCATATCATTGGAATACCGCTTCTTGATTATAAAATAGAATATATTCTTCGAAGTGCTGTTAAAAAACATGTAATAAAGATATAGCGAGTGCAGGCCACCTAGCGTCGAATTTTAACTTAAATCAGTATTGGAATCAATTATTTAAACTTCCTTCAAACAAAATTGGATCATCAAATACTATACTACGAACTATATTATAAGTCTGCTTTATGCATGACATTTCCGTCGTCGATTCTTAAGAATGATGTCGTTTTGGTTGATAATTCTTTTTATCATCATTGATACTTCAGGTTAGTAGTGTACAATTAAGTTTCATTCATTTATAAGGATTTTATCTTAAGAGTCTCTAAACCTTTCTTTCCGAAAATCATCACAGAAGTATGGATATATATCCATAGTTTTCTTTTCGGAGAAAAAGATACCAATGGATATATTACATGATTTGCAAGTCCCTAGAATTCACAACTTTACATGAGAATGTTTTACTATTTGGGTGTTTATATAAGCTCATTACGCTTTTATTTGAGTGAAAGAGACTCAAATACTTTCTACAAATGCAATACGAAAGAGAGGAAAAGAAAAACAGGAAATGATTCGTTTTTTATGGGACAAAATGTTTTATTCAAGCCTAAAAGTAGAAAATTACTTTTGGAATTTTGTTTTCTTTTCAACCTAAAAAAAAATCCCTCCTAGCTCAACAGCTTTAGGATTTTTTAACGGTACCTAAACATTTTGATAGCTTTTTTTTTAATTTGCCACTGACATTATTTATATTAAAGTTCGATCCTTTCATACATGTATCTTCAATGCATTCAATTCCGCTCAATAATTTTACTCACAGAGGCTTTGGACCCTTGTTATAACTATATTGCCATAAATGAAGATGCAAGATCTGCCGCTGTCGAGTTCGACACTACAGTTGTAAATGCGACGCTCTGTGACCAGTTCTTGAAAGAGGGTTGGTACCGGAGTATTGGACCTGCAGGGGGCGAGATGCCGACTTCTTGTCCAGCAGTAATGCATTGCAGTACTGCAGGGCCTATTTGGATAGATATGCCTGAAGGTAATGTAAATTTGAAATATGCATCTTCATAGAAGAGTTGTTTCAGCAAATGGAATCAATAAAAATGTTTGAACTCCTTTAACACTTTCAAAAATTATATCTTTAAATACGATTCGTTCTTTTTCTTTCGTTACAATACATGTAACAACACAATGTGTTCGAGGCATAGTATTCATCCTAATTGTACTAATTATCAATTTTCTTCAGTGTCTATGAGAATGAAATGTTTGACGAAAGCAGAACAATTAAAATGGTATTGAGAATAAACCTTTTATCTTTATTTTATTCACTTTGTTTTCAAAAATGTTTGTTAATTTCAAATCAAGACATGCTCTTGCATACTTGATGATATATGTAATTTGTAGAACATAGGACGAGAAACATAACCGAGAGCAAGTCTACATACAGGACACAGATATACTTACAAAAATGAATTTACAGTCGCTACTATATTTTGGTTACTTTGAATCATTGGTACTGCTGATGAGGTTAACATTATGACCTATGCATGTCAGGAGACCGAATACAGAGGGATGCTCTCTAGTTAAACCTCTTCTTTTTCTTTAGAAATGAAATATATTTCATTGGAAAATACAGTTAGATGAATATTTTAATTGCTTTCGCGAAACGGGGATGTTTCAGAATCTGTATTGTATGATAATGCTATTGTATGTGTTTATTATTTCTATTTTCAGCGGATAAGCCACCTGCAAATACGACAGTGACGAAAACGGCTTGTGCGTCAGGTTTGTCTGGTTGTTGCTCGACTAGTTATAGCATTGATGTCCGAAACTGCTTTGACGAATTTTATATATACAGACTTGTTCCAACTACTAGATGTCCACAGGCTTATTGTTTTGGTAAGTATAACATGTTAGTTTCAATCACTATTTTTACATATTAAAAGTTTCTAATGAAGGGAGCTTTTGTAATAACCCTCGGTTCATCATCCGTCTCTAAACTATATATTTTCATATTCGAGTCGATAGTTCACGAAACATGACCAAAAAGGTATATGATTCTCTGATACGTTTTTAAAGCTGCACGAAATTAAAAGGAACATTAGAGGAGGCAACTACACAAGTCATCTACCAAGAATGTGTTTTGAGAGCCGATTGGTCAACAAACATGACCTTCGAGAACTCGAATTAACCAAAGTATTTTAGATTTAACCTTAAACCACCGCTAAGAGAACACACAACAGCGAGTACTCGATGTCTTTGAAAAGTATAATATTTTCAAGCCGATTATTAATCCTGCATAGCCATCGAGAGTCTAATAATCATCTCTGATTTTTCTTCCGTATATAATTTCACCATCCAGGAAGCAAGTACTCAAGGTTCCCTAACATGTAAATGTTTTTCCGAACCAATTTGACGACATCCATGGCTGAGGTATTACATACAAACATTTTTGTGATAACTTTGTTCATTTTACTGTGACATGCCATCTATGAGGAAAGGGATATTAAAGAAAAGGGAAGGATCAAAAGCATGATCACCTTGCACTGAGGAACAACCCCGCAAGAAAGCTACACAAAATGACAATATAAGACAAAACTACAACCGACAACAGGACACAACAACGTGCACTTGAACATCATAAGAAAAAAACAGAGAAAAAAGTTGAAGCAGACGTACAGAAACATCAAACATTAAGGATAACACTTAAATGGAAGGAGACCGATTTTGGACGGCCATCTGCTATATTAGAAAACGGTGTCGTTATCCGGATTACATGCGCACATCCATCTCACTTGTCCGGATACACAGAGGTCTTCATAGACACACAATTGCTGTATTAAGACCAAGTAACAGGGTTTAAATGACAAATATGGACAATGACCATATCCTTGTAAACAGCACAAAATCGATAATTCAGAAAATCAGAAACCGAAAGCATACAAAATCAGGATAAAACAGGAACCAAAGCAAACAAACAAAAACTTCCACCACATGAAAAGAAGCGAACTCTCGATATGGGAGTGAGACCAGGTGCCCAGGAAGAGTAAGCATCTCCTGCTTGAATGCAACACCCGCCGCTTCAATTCGGTAGAACTGTCACATCCGGTTACTTCCAATCCTAATGATCCTAATGTCACCAGACGGACACTAGGCTTGGTACTTGACCAATCCACAGTCTTGTACAAGCGTATCCTTGAGACTTGCACTCTGACTGACTGTGACGACGGGACTCCATGACGGGCCCTGTCCAAACCTCTTTAGAGAAGACAGGGACCCCGACCACCTGTCCTCTCTGAATGTCAGTCGGACTCCTCGGGTGATTACATACATGAGCTCGCTACAGCCGGCAGAGCATGGACTGTATTACGCATGCACTCTTTTTATATCCATTTACATATTCATCTGTGTCTCTGGGGCCTCTACGTTTCGCGGTCTTGTTTGTGTGATGCCATCTTACAGTGAAGAGTTTGTTTTACACCACAATTGTACGTTCTTCGAGACCTCTTGGTAATTGGAGAGTTGTGCGCACGTGATCCAGGATAACCACACCATTTGCTACTTGCGTGACAAATGGCCGTCCAAAGTCGGCACCGATCGCCGATTGGTCTCGTCGGTTTATGTGTATGATGTTTACATGTCGTGTGTCTCTTTTCCGTCTCGTGCTGTACTCGTCTTTTGTGTTTTTGCAATCGGTTGTTTTGGTGTTTTGCTGTTGATGCTGCAACGGGGTCTTGTTGGAGATCTCCTCCCTCCTTCCAATTCGGAAGACATAGAGTACAATCTTTGGTTGGATGGCTCAAATGGTCTATGACACAATATCATCCACCATTCTGGAGAGCGGGACATCATAGTGTATATCCGAGAACTTCCTAAGTGACGATGTGAGTCGATCCTATCCTGTCCACCATACTACATCCTACATCCACCTTCTATCCACTCTATCTATCTTATCCTATCCTATCCCATCCCATCCTATCCTATCCTATCCTATCATATCCACCTCATTTCAGTCCAATTCTATCCTACATCCTATCCTATCCTACTTCCTATCCTATACACCTTTAACTATTTCTCATCACCTTGAGCAAGCTTATGATTAAAACTTAATGACTTGATACAAATTCATGCATAACTAGTAAATTATCTGTAATTATCGCTGTATTTTTATTTTATTAAAATGAAAATTATTTTGATGATTAAATACCTTTTTTGCACTTGCAGTGAACGAAACAAAATATCACAGCAAACCTCCAAGTTTGTTTTTAATTCAATTAAAATTTATATTACCCATTATGTCAATTAAGAAATTTAAATGAGGATAGGATGGGATGGGATAGGATAGGATAGGATCAGTGACAATGTTAGTCGGTCACAAACATATCCCTGACTAAGAAGCTTATCTGAAAGACGCCTAGCTCTCAGAACAAAATCCGTATATTTGGTACTTGCTCTGGCATAGCGTATCAACTGAGATATGAACACGCCATAAACTGGCGATGAAGGGATGTTGCTACTCAGAAAAGGAAAGTTTGTAATGCTGAAATCGAAGTCGTCACGTTTGTTATAGAGTGAGGTGACTGTTCATGTGACCATCAGTGTCGTAGGACAACATTATGTCCTAATAGGATGTTGAATTATTTGTCTCTGTAGTTTCTTTGTTTATTTTCACGAAAAATATACAAGATGACCAGTACATTTAGGTCATGCATAATATATAATCAAACTTTAACAAAATATTATAGAGGAGATGAGCTTTCGGACGAGGATCGCTAAAACACTCATCTGTTCTATTTGACTTTCGAGTTTTTTACCAAGGAGAAGGAAAGTGGCTATTATAATTTTAACTGAGCATTCCGCAAATTCTATGCAAGTCTTTTTCAAAGAGCTAGATAAATCATTTGAAAAATATTGCCTGAAATGTAACATTTGGTTCAATCATGCGAGACATTCACCGGAGATGCGGTTGTTATAATGTCTTTTTCTTCCAATTTGAACTCTGTGCCTTGAGCATGCTTATTTGTAAATTTAACATATAGATTTCATAATCAAAGTCAATCTTGTTCGAAATAAGGTTGAATCTAGACATTGGTTGTGAAACATTTCACTGATAAACTTTGGACAAATACATTTTGTATTTCCCGACAAAGAATCACTGAATGAAAGTTGAACATAAATCCGAAATCAGGTTCTTAAATTACATTCAATAGAACATATTTTTCTTCTTCACTGTTGCTTGTACCCTGTGAGACACATAAGTTGTCTCAAAGGCTACATCATCCCATCATCAAACGTCATATACCAATCAGCTGTTCCAAACGACCAATCAGAGATGCCGTACTAAAGACGCATGTGGCTTTTTAAAGTACTTCCGGTAAATGGCAATGAAATGTTGACGAAGCTTGAGTTTGACGTCAGAGGGCTATCATGTGATTTTGCAGACGCGGGACAATCTATTGTGAAATTCCATTTATTAGTAAGAAACGTACGATCGTCATCTAGTAAATCACTGTTCTCTACCGGTTAGCATTTTGTCTCAACAATGCGTAGTAACCGTTGTCAAGGAGTAACGACAAGATCGTAGCTACTTAGAAATGACGAAAAAATAGATTCCATCCCTTTCTTCTGAGTGAGACATAAAAATTTACACTCGTGACGGATTTTTTTTTCATCTTTTCCATCGTTCCGCTACGCTCCACTCGTAGAAAGACGAAATTTCCATTACTCGTGTAAATTTTTATGTCTCACTCAGTATATCGTGATAGAACCTATTATTCTTATTCGAAAAAAGAAGTGAAAACAAATCTCGTTGTTCAAGAGCAGAGAGTCAAAATAATTATGAAAATATTATTTCAGCAGGTATTTTCTTATTAGTACATGAATGAAATTAATTCTTTTCCTTTTTTGTACTATCTAGGCACTCAAGCACCTTGTCCAGTTGGTCAATCCTCTGAGACTGGTTATACTCCAGGATGCGGAAGTAAGTAAGACCAATTCGTTACTTTTTTGAATAACATTTCAAACCAATTTTAATGCACCAGACATGTGTTTTTGGTAGTAAATCCACGTCAGTGGTGCTTCAAGCCAAAATGATGGTCGGGGAACAGCGGAAATTTACCTCAGTACCGCCATCTTTTAAAATTTGTGTGGAAACCAATAACCAATATGCGTTTTGCCCTTTATATTTTGAGTTTTGCTCTTTGCTCTTTGTTAACTGCGGTTTGCTCTATGCGTTTTGTACTTTGCTTTTTGTGTCATCTCCTGCAAGAAGAAGGAACACCATTTTTGTAAAATTCATTACATTTGATCAAGTGGAAGGGCTTATTGTACTTATTGTATTTACAGTTAACCAAACCTTCTGCATTGCAGGGACCCCTCCTTTTTAATATTGATTCAGAAATGATATAGAGCGATAGATAAAAAGTGAATAAAGTGACTGACGGACACATATTTTTTCCCTTAAAATAATTTTAGTTTATTTATTAATTGTTTGTTGAATCATTAGTCAAATGCTCCCTGATTTGTCATTTATTGTAAAAACGAAAAATGCAAATAGTGCAAAATGTATCAAAAATGGAAAGCGAAACGAGCAAAAAGCAAAATACAGAAAACCAATAATTCTGCTCCCCATGGGGGGGGGGGGGACATAAAAAAGCAAGGAACAAAAAAAGCAAAAAGTATTCTCCTTCTCTATTGCATCATTTTTCCACTAATTGATATGTAGTCAAGAATCGGATTCATCTACTATTGATATCATCGGGAAGGGCATTTCATAAAAAGTATGAGCAAAACGAACAGGCATTGTTTAAATGTTTTTCCAAATAAGACAAAATTTCACTTCCGATTTCCTTTATACGCTGCGTATATAGTAAGTAGTGAACATTATCAATGCCAGTAAGGTAGAGGTTTATGATTATCCTTTGTAGAGAGATATTACCCTAAGATGTAAAATTATCTGAAATCATAATTAATGACAAATATGGCATACAAAATCAGGATAAAACAGGAATCAAAACAAACAAACAAAAACCTCCACCATATGAAAAGAAGCGAACTCTAGATATGGGAGTGAGACCAGGTGCCCAGGAAGAGTAAGCATTTCCTGCTTGCATGCAACACTCGCCGCTTCAATTCGGTAGAACTGTCACATCCGGTAACTTCCATTTTGGAAGACAATGGAAGCGTGACAATTTCAAATTCTGTATCTCAAAATTGCGATTTCTTATTTCTGTCTACCGGATATTCAAAACTGTATCTCAATTAAATTATACACTAAATGGCGTCAGCCTTTTGTCCAATAGTAAAATCTTCGTCAAATATCTGTAGGAAAATTAACAAAATTTAGGCAAAGAGGATAATTTTCTTCCTCTTCGCTTCATCATTTTTACCTCGTTGCGATATTTGTTTTAATTTGAGATTTGTTTGCTCTTAGGTCTATGGATTAGTGATGGGTCGATCCATATTTTTAAATTTATAATTTAAAAATATTCTAACTTAGTTTGTTTGCAAAAAAAAAATCATGCTTAACATTTATTTAAACGGAACTCGTTATCGTCTCTAGATGTAAAATTGTTTAGCCTAATGTCCTGTTCACAAAAACCAGATCATCCTGTTTTGGCGATTGTTTCTAAATGAACAGTTGCCATCTTATAAACGTATACCCAAGTGGCGGATTTAGAATGACGTCCCCCCCCCCTTTATTCAAAGAAATTGATTCAGATTATTCTTTTTTTATTCTCAGTCTCTGAACTTTTGGAAAAAAAAATTCGGCTCTCTACTTTGGCCACTTTTACCACACTTAATGTTTCGAATAATATGGGCGGGCAGAGAGAAACACGGGAAATTCCCGTAGACATTTTATTTTCCGTAAAGTAGCTTAAAGACAGTTGAATAGGTGAATTAATGCACATTCCCTGTTAATATGACTAAAAAGGGATCAACCCTCTGAAACGATTGAAATTGAAAATTCCTAAGATAGCAGAATAAATATATAAATCACGTTGCTCTGGATTGAGAGAACATGACAGTACGTTTTCATTTTTACATGTAGGCTATCCGACTTCGAATGTGACAGGAACAGTCGTTCCGGGATTACGTACACGTGATCAGTATGAAGGGCGATCCAATCTTTATTACGAGGAAGTACAATTTGAGTGTGAGTTTACCCCTAGCAACATTCAAGACCATGTGTATGATGTTTTTTGGTATATAAATGACAAGACGATTCCTATTACAAGTTTTCTAAAAGTAAAAAAGGAAAATTTGTCGTCATCAGTCTTGCTTGAGGAGCACTGGAAATCCAAACATAGGATGAATATGGTGGTGAGTATTAATGTAAATCAATCGGAATTAATCTTTGAAATTGAAGTAAGTAAGATCAAGAAGCTCATCATAGATTGGATATTACAAATTACAAAGAAAAGACAACTTTTCATATGATGTAAAATAAGGCAAAGCTAATGTGTGCATACATGTAATACACCTGCATTATGATAATATGAAGGCGATAGATGCCCAATATGCCAAAAAAGCATTACTTGTTAAATGACTATTAGGCACACTAAATTATTTACAATGGAACATATATACGATATATGATACTAATAAACATATGTAATACTTCTTCTCTTGTAATTCTCATTATCAGGTCTGGTGTTCAACCCGTGTAAGACAAAACGATACTTCATCTCCCTCTCCTTTCTTTTGGAGTCACGGTTTTACAGCAGGAATAAAGGTAACTGCATCATGTACATACACTTACTTTAACCTTACTGTAAACGGGGTAGGTAAGTAGGTGATGTTAATTCTTCTCGGGCCACTGAATTATTGAAAATCTCCATTTTGGGTTTGCGTTTTGGAGAATACTAAAGATGTGTAATTTTCAGGTTTTGCTTATCTAGGGCGTTTGTGTTTGAATTTCGTTATACAAACTCATAATGTGTGTGTCGTTTTATAATAACATATGATTTCTACAAGAAATGAGGGGATATCCAACAACACTTGGTTGTAGCACCCACAGACAGCAAAAACCCAAAATACCCAAATGGAAAACACAGAGAGACACAGAGAGAGAGACACACAAAAGGGACATCAACTCATATTATAGAAACATGAAAAACAAATAACCGCACAAAATCAACGAGATCGATGGGCAACCGATGCCGACTAAGGACGGCGATCTTCGACGTAAGAAGCATACGCTGTGGTTATCCGGATTTCGTGCGCATAACCATCTAAATGTTCCGAGTACCAAGAGGTCTCGACGAACGCACAATTGTGGTGTGAATTTTCCTCCTAACAGTAAGATGAACATACAAACAGACAGCATGACACAAAGGCCTAGGAAGCACTCAGATGCATATGTAAATGGATATTACAAACAGATAAACCGTGCCCTGCTTGATGTGGCTTGTGTTCACCCAAGATGCCCGACTGACATTCAGAGAGGACAGGTGGTCGGGACCTGTCTTCTCTGCCGAGATTTCGAAAGGGCCCGTCATGGAGTCCTGTCGTCACAGTCAGTCAGAGTGCAATTCTTACGGATGGTTTGGTACAAGGCTATAGATTGGTTAGTTCCAAGATAAGTGTCCTGTCTAGTTAGAGAACGATCATATCCACGGTATAAAAGGTGTTTGATGATTCTAACACAATTTCGATCGTAATTCTGTCTACCTTTGATCATTCTTATTTTTTTTAATATTGTCATCATAAGATGCAGGTTGTGAAAAATCTAAAGTAATATACTCTGTTATTTGTATGGGTCCGAATTTCAAAAGAAGCTGACAATATATTCTTTTTAATTTTGTAAATTGATGTGACTGCTGCATCAAGACCTATTAGAGATCCACTTCCTTCATTTGCTGTCACTCAGAAAATATATTTAACTTGGATATGCTACTGAATCGACCCTACAGGAAATTTGGAGCAACGTACTCTCTGTAAAGTAAATGCACAAATTTAAATTCAGAAAATAAAAACCATAGGGCGATACTGAAATGGATTTTGGTGGCTCCACACTTTGGCTAGAAGCATCACTGATGAGGATTTCATATCACAAACACGTGTCTGGTGCATAATAAATTAAATTGGCTCGGAATTTTCTTTTGGAAGATATAGAGTTGGATACCCAAAGTATACTGTGTTGGCTGTATGAGTCCGAATTTCAAAAGAAGTTGACAATGATTTTTTGTAAAATTTCCAGAATGTCTTTACTAGTTTTATGAAAATGAGAACCTTGACCTAAAAGTTTCTTGGTAATTTTTCAATATTCTTAAAAGTAGAAAAAATGTTAAAGCACCACAGAAACGATGTATTATTTTCACATATGTTATTGTTACACGTGTTTCGGCCGTATCAAAGGCCTCTTCAGATAATAATGTACGAAACAAAGTATTAGTACATGCAATATATTGATGAAAAAGCATGATAAGTAAATAAGATTAAGTACTAAGCACTCCTTGGTCACGTATGCTTACTTCAAGGGAAAAGTAAATAAATGATATTATCAGTTCTACCTATAGTAAGTGCTGAATCAGATAAATTGGTCAAGTGAACAAATTTTTAAGGAATGTGGGCGTAAATTATCAAGTTCTGTTTAACATAGGTTTAAATCTATCAATAAAACTCTGTTCTTTAATAGTAATCATAAAATAATCATCTGTTTGATAAATTGGCATAACTTTAAAATTCCCTTTACTACATTCAAACAAAAAGAATCCTATTTTGAGGGAGTTTAATGTTACTTTTATGAAGGAAAATACGTTGATGTAACTGTTAGGTGGAACCTATGTATTGTTCCTTGCATTTATCACACTGTAAAACATAAACATCATTTTTTCCCAAATAATTTTCTATTACAAAAACGTACATCATACATCTTACACGTCCCATTCATTCTATCATTCAATCGTTCATTCCTTCATTTAAGCTGTAATCTTGTCATCATAACACATTAATCATAACATTCCATATTATTTTGGTATAACAATGATACTTGATTTCTGTAATACCATAAAATCTAATTTCATATAATTTCTTATAAATAGTCTAGTAATGCATTCCATCTCTTCTTAAAAAATCTAATTTTATTTTGTTTCGAATACATAAACTTCTCCACTGCATTATATTTTTTCAGTCTTAAAATAAATGTATTTAATTCAGGCATATGCCCTATAACCTTCATATTAAATATATATTGTTTTGCAAGCAGTAAAATCAAGTTTTATTATATAGCTGTCATAACCAATCATTTTCATTCCAAATAAAATATTTATTTTGTCTATATTAAATGTAACACCTTTGATATGCAACCAAAATATTGTTTCTAAATCTTTTAAGAGTGCATTACTAGGATTTGGAAGGGATATAAAAAGATGTGTTAATTTGGATAAAAATAAAGTTTAGATAACTGTTATCTTCCCTATAGGAGTAAGTATACGTTTTGACCAACTAGCTTCAAGTTTTTTTTATTTCAATTATCTTTTGCTTATGCTGAAAGAAAAACAATATTGAGATAACAATAATCTATCAGAAACATATTAAAGTATGAAAGAGATATGAAATGCAAGGGTCATCATATAAAGGCGGTAGAGGAGTATAATTCGTTAATTTTGGGTAAGAATGTACATATTTATTTCTACGAAAGGATTGTTTTAGAGGACTTTATGTTTTTGATAGAAATCACTTTTCTATTTTTAATATGCATAGGCAATGAGGCTAATCTTCTTTCTTGTCCTAACAATGTACAGTAATTCATCTCCTATTACATTAAGAGTGCATTTTTCACAATTCTATTTTCTCCGGATATGTTTTTCTAACGACATTTTTTCTATGGAGAGATAATGATGATGAGTACAAAATGATGCCAGAACCACCTAAAGTATTTTGGTGAAACTTGAGATGGTGTACATGAGAGCACTGCACTTGACGCCATGCGGCATAATGCAGAATAAATTTGCGAGATTGTTTTTTATCCATACTCTTCAAATTTTTAATTCTTTTTATTTCAGTTGGACAAAGACGCATACAATGTCAAAGAGTCTGAATCAATTGAAATTGGTCTAGAGCTTACCGTTCCACTACCTTGTCAGAAAAGATCCAGTGCGACACCTTCAAGGTACGTATACATTCTTATTGCCAAAGCAGTAAATACAACAGGTTACATAAAAATGTGATCAAGAACTGTAACCCAGGACGAATGCATGCAGCTACATATTGGTTTCATATCTCGCGCTTTGACCCATTGTGTATCATGATGGAAATTAGACAGTGAGGTACACTCGGTAAAACAAATTCAAAGCTTCCGTGATTTGGTTGGCCAACAAATGTAACTTAAACTTTTATATAGATCGCAAGGTACCTACATCAAGCCGAGCTCGATGATCCCTTCCCATTTTTTTTGTTTCAAAAATTTCATTTCTTGCAGTGTCCTAGGATTAACAAATATCAGAATCAAAATGTGACAAAGAATCTAATTTATTATTTGCTACATATTCAAAATGTTGCAGTTCTTTAACAATATCTATTGACATTGTGAAGATATTAAAAACTATTTTTATACAGTTAACTTTGATTGTTTGGTACACGAAAATACCATTTGTAGACGATTACTGTAAGCATCTTGATGTTGAAAATTGATTTTGCTATTTTATCGATATAAATATTGAGAGCAATTGAATATTACATCGCTCATCATCGTGAGCTCATATTGTAAACCGGAGACCAATGAGAATGCGTGTAACAAATAAAATGAATTAGAATTATTACCGTTACTGACGGTACTCCGAAATCATTCGTGACCTTCTTGCATGGATGGAATATCTCTTGGCAATATGATTGGTGGAAAATTGCAAAAAATGCGAATATTCGTCTTCGTTATTCAAAACCTGTACATGATATTCCTTCATCAGGTCGGCTTAAGAGAATAGGTTACCAAACAATTTATTTAATTATGCCCCCCTTCGAAGAAGAGGGGACATATAGGTTTGCCGCTGTCGGTCGGTCGGTCGGTCGGTCGGTCGGTCTGTCGGTCTGTCGGTCGGTCCGCGACATCAGTTTCCGTTCAATATCTCTGGAATGGATTCACATATTGAAATGAAATTTTGTATACAGACACATCAAACAAAAATCTAGGTCAAGTTCATATTTGGGTCCGATCAAAAAAATTTTGACAGAGTTATGCCCCTTGCATTTCGAAAAACACCAAAATTTCAGGGTTTCCGTTCAATATCTCTTGAATGGAGTTACATATTGAAATGAAATTTTGTATACAGACACATCAAATGAAAATCTAGGTCAAGTTCATATTTGGGTCCGATCAATAAAATTTTGACAGAGTTATGCCCCTTGCATTTCGAAAAATACCAAAATTTCAGGGTTTCCGTTCAATATCTCTTGAATGGAGTTACATATTGAAATGAAATTTTGTATACAGACACATCAAATGAAAATCCAGGTCAAGTTCGTATTAAGGTCCGATCGAAAAAATTTTGACAGAGTTATGCCCCTTGCACTTCGAAAAATACCAAAATTTCAGGGTTTCCGTTCAATATCTCTTGAGTGGATTCACATATTGAAATGAAATTTTGTATACAGACACATCAAACATAAATCTAGGTCAAGTTCATATTTGGGTCCGATCAAAAAAATTTTGACAGAGTTACGCCCCTTGCATTTCGAAAAAAACCAAAATTTCAGGGTTTCCGTTCAATATCTCTTGAATGGAGTTACATATTGAAATGAAATTTTGTATACAGACACATCAAATGAAAATCTAGGTCAAGTTCATATTTGGGTCCAATCAACAAAATTTTGACAGAGTTATGCCCCTTGCACTTCGAAAAAAACCAAAATTTCAGGGTTTCCGTTCAATATCTCTTGAATGGAGATACATATTGAAATGAAATTTTGTATACAGACACATCAAATGAAAATACAGGTCAAGTTCGTATTAAGGTCCGATCGAAAAAATTTTGACAGAGTTATGCCCCTTGCACTTCGAAAAATACCAAAATTTCAGGGTTTCCGTTCAATATCTCTTGAGTGGATTCACATATTGAAATGAAATTTTGTATACAGACACATCAAACAAAAATCTAGGTCAAGTTCATATTTGGGTCCAATCAAAAAAATTTTGACAGAGTTATGCCCCTTGCATTTCGAAAAATACCAAAATTTCAGGGTTTCCGTTCAATACCTCTTGAATGGAGTTACATATTGAAATGAAATTTTGTATACAGACACATCAAATGAAAATCCAGGTCAAGTTCGTATAAAGGTCCGATCGAAAAAAATTTTGACAGAGTTATGCCCCTTACACTTCGAAAAAAACCAAAATTTCAGGGTTTCCGTTCAATATCTCTTGAGTGGAGTTACATATTGAAATGAAATTTTGTATACGGATACATCAAATGACAATCTAGGTCAAGTTCTTATTTGGGTCCAATCAACAAAATTTTGACAGAGTTATGCCCCTTGCACTTCGAAAAAAACCAAAATTTCAGGGTTTCCGTTCAATATCTCTTGAGTGGAGTTACATATTGAAATGAAATTTTGTATATGGATACATCAAATGACAATCTAGGTCAAGTTTTTATTTGGGTCCAATCAACAACATTTTGACAGAGTAATGCCTCTTGCATTTCGAAAAATACCAAAATTTCAGGGTTTCCGTTCAATATCTCTTGAGTGGAGTTACATATAAAAATGAAATTTTGTATACAGACAAATCAAATGAAAATCTAGGTCAAGTTCATATTTAGGTCCGATCAAAAAAATTTGGACAGAGTAATGCCCCTTGCACTTTGAAAAATACCAAAACTTCAGGGTTTCTGTTCAATATCTCTTGAGTGGAGTTACATATTGAAATGAAACTGTTACTTTATACCCCCATAGGTTGTATCAATGCAAGTATAAAGTTGTGACAGACTTTAATCACTGAAGGGGTAGGGAGGCATTAATGTTTTACAAACATGACTTTTAACTTGTTTCCAATGTTATTATTAAGAAACGAAGATTCTGATTGGCCGATAAATTGCGTTGTTACCTGCATCAACCCAAACCGGAAAGATGAGCTTACCAACGTCATAAGCAACGTCTTTGGCAACAAAATTTCAAAGTTTTCCCTCAAATTTTGGTGTTGATACCTCGATCATTAGCTGAAAATTATATCGTTTCTACCGAAAGAAGAATCGAAAAGTTATGATTTGTTTTCTTAGTAGAATTTACAACATTTTTGGAAAAGCTCATACTTGCACAAGGTAATGTAAACACTCTTTGGAGCAGCAACTTGAAACTTGACATGATGATAGACAATGACTTAGCGAATGAAACTTAGCACTGAAATTTGACCTCTTGACCTGAGATTTTGAAATATTTTGAAAAATAATAAACCTTGGCTATATCCCATGAACTACAGAGATACGGCTCTGATATTTCTTATGCAGAATTCTTATGATCAGACCGTTCATGCCTATCATTTGAAGTCACGACTTTTGACCTAGTGACCTTGGACCATAGAATATGACTAACTTTCTAACCTGGGACATTTTTATGTACTATAAGGGATAGGGCTTTGATATTTCAAATGTAGATTCCTCATGACCATACCATTTGATATCATGACTTTTTACCTAGTTACTTAGACATTGACCTTTGTTAAACTATTAGAGTTAGGGCTTTTATATCATTTCTCATGACCAATGTTTTATTTGATACTATGACTTTTGACCAAATGACATTGACATTGACCTTTAGCCTACTTTTAAACCATAAGAAATAGGACTTTGATAGTTTACTTGTAGATTCATCATAACCATAACATTTGATATCGTAACTTTTCACCCAGTTACCTTTATATTGACATTTAACCTAGTTTTTAACAATAAGAGGTAGGGCTTTGATATTTCACATAAAGATACTTCATGACCAATCTATCATTTTATATCATGACATTTGATCAAGTGACCTTGACCTTAACATTGGACCTACTTTAGAGCTATAAGGGGGAGTGTTTTGGTGTTCTCTATAAAGATTCCTCATGACCATATCTTTTTCATTTCGCAATAGTATTAATGACCTTTGACCTTTCTTTTCGCACACAAAAGGATATGTCATCTAATACAAACACTTCGCAATCCGGCCTTACCGCCTTCAGCGGTTTATGGTTACCTTAACCTAGATATTTGACATATTAAAAGCAAAACATATATACTGATTGCCAAAAGAAACGTTACATATAAATAAATTGAAATAAATCTAATACATACGAACGCAAATTTATAATTTTTTGGATGATTAAAATTCAGATCAAGAACAGAACATTTCATGAAACAAACGTCCCATTTCATAACATGACTATAACGCAATACCTTTGCAAAAATCAAGGATTGCATTAAGAAATTTACAAACCTATCAACTTTTGGTAAATTTGATTCCTTTGTAGGAACAAAGAGTCTTTATTCCGTTTTCTGCAAGTGTCCTTTCGGTACCGCTCACATTGACTCTATTGTTAGTGTGTTTACGCTACTTTTGAATGAGCCGTAGAGAGATTACGTAGATTTGACGTCACATTAGGCGGTGGCGCTTACACAAGGTCTTATTGGCCGATGAGTGATTCAATAATTCGGTGACGGTTAGCTAAACGTAAAATAATGATTTGCATTACTCGAAATTACGCTGTAACGTCAGAATGACGTCGTTCTGTTTCTAAGTTTCCGACTGCTTGACGTAGCTGATCTTTTATTAATTTTGACGTTTTTAAGAACAAGATTTTTTGAAAAGTTTTATGATTTTTTTTATATGTGAGATCATATTCTATCGAACACGATGTTTATGTCACCTGAATTAAATCAATATATCTTTGTACTGCGTACTGCATGAAAATGTAAATATTGGCGTTCTGGATGAGTGAACAGCACAATAAGTAGTGTATACTGAAGTAACTAGACTAACAAAACAATATTATCATAAAAATACACTTATTTCATATTTTGGAAAACAACCATGTTTCATTTCTTATAAATAAATCAATAATCATAACTGTACATAAACTTACGATACGATTTCTGACATATCTAAAATCTTATTTCATTTCTGCGAAATAGCGCGAGGTAAATTTATTATCGAATTGCGACTTTTAAGACTATCATGGAAAAATGAAGTACTTTTTGTGTCACCTGCAAAGCATAGTGACTCTTAGGGATCATTTTGTTCTCTGTCCGTTCGTCTGTCCGTTCGTCTGTCTGTCTGTCCGCCGTCCGTCCGTCTGTCTGTCTGTCTGTCTGTCTGTCTGTCTGTCACACTTAGGGTGCCACAGCCCATTACTTTTGAGAAATAAGTGGTTGGACTTTGATTTTTCACATGTGTATTCCTTGTGACAAGACCTTTCTACACATACCATACTTTTTGACATTGTGACCTTGATTTAGATTTTCGAGCTACTTTTTCATTCAAATTAGAATTGGCTATATCTTGGATTGGTTAGTGATAGGGCTTTGCTATTTTACATGCGTATTCCTTATGACTTGAGATTTTAACATGTACCATAAGTTTTGAACTCGTGACCTTAACCTAGATATTTGACCTATTAAAAAAGCCCATTAGATTGACTATATATATTTTGATTGGTTAGTGATAGGACTTTGGTATTTCACATGTGTATTCCTTGTAATAAGCTGTTTCTGAACATTAAGTAATTTGTGACATTTTGACCCTGACCTAGATATTTGACCTACTTATTGAAAAAATCAAGATAGGTAAGGGATAGGGCTTTGATATTTCAAATGTTTATTTCATGTGACTAGATCTTTTTTAACATACCATAATTTATTGAATTATACATACCTTATTACCTTGACCTAGATATTCGACCTATCTTTCAAAAAAGATAAGTTTTGCTATATCTTTTGATTGGTAAGATATAGGCTTTAGTAATTCACATGTATATTCCGTGTAACACGACCTTGCTAAACATACTATCACTTTTGACCTAGTAACCTTAATCTAGAAATTTAACATACTTTTCAAAGAAACTAAGACTTGCTTAATCTTTTGATTTGTAAGTGACACGACTTTAATATTTCACACGTGCATTTCTTAACATGAAACCTTTTTGTATGAATGCATAACACAAATGTTTCCTCGAGTTTCAGATTTGGACAAAAATACCCAAAATTTTGTGGTGATCATTTTAACTTATACATTTAGGGACGTGAGTGACAAGCTTTACTACGAAATCATTTTCTTTTTATATTACAGCCTTACCGACGAACTTCTTCTTTCACTTTGTGTCCTTGAGCTACTTATAACGGTACCGATATACCAGACTGATTCAACAAAGACTTGCAATGCCGATGGCACATCTATTGATCCAGACGGTTTGGTGTTTCAAAATGCCAAATGTGGAGTATATTTTACGGCTAGTGACTGGAGTTCAAGGTCATTCCTTAATGTCACTGGCAAAGTGGATAGCTTATACAATCTGGAAAGTAGGACCACGGCAATTCGACTAAATCCCACGTATTTCATACAGGATTCAGTCTGGAATTACTGGACGATGCCCGACATCAAGGTACAACCCCTTAATGTTCTCAATTCTGCTGCTAGAATGAAGCATCTGGGCTAAATTTGAAAGAACAAGTTTTATCATAGTTCATTAATCAAGTTAATAAACGGTATGAAGGACGATTTGACGTAGGCAGAAAAACATGGTTGACAATAGGTAATGCGAGTTCATGTTGCTACAGTAGAAATACATGCATATATATTTGAACCTAGTATAATGAATTTATGAAAACAAAAATGAAGATAAACTAAAACTTACTTCTACCTGAAACATGCTGGATTTAGTTTAGCCCTGTCCGTCTGTTTGTCCGAGGCAAAAACTTTATATCGGCCCCTTAATTTTTGCGAAAAATCCTTGAATGAAAATTATGATTCAGCATCTCTTATTTTATCTCAAATACCTGCCGAAATAGAAAGTAAATATTTTTCATTGTCAAAACGTCACGTGCGTTAGTTATGACGTCACATTTTGACGTCATTTGCTCTGCATGACGGAAAATAGAGGAAAATCGCCATATTTTTTGCAAAAAATCTTTAAAATTAGTATAGGCGCCAACCAGGCCTAACGCAAAATACATTTTATGTAGATCGAAAAATAAATTGACAATCTGACTTCTTATATGTAAATTATTTTGGGTGAGAGCTGGCTCAATAATCCAAAAATTCTTTGTCAGAGCAAAAACATTTATTCTGTTTATTGAACATTGATATCTGCTTTATATTTGTAATTAAGATATTATAAGATCGTTCAATATGGATTGATCTTCTGAATAAACATGTGTAAACCAATTCTCCGATCTGTCGCAAAACAATGAATTTTCATAGATGAATACATGATATATTGATTATAATTCCAGATTGAAACCATTCATGTATTTTTTTTCACAATAATATTATCAAATATGTATATTTCTTTGATAGATAATGCTTTCAAAGAATGAAATAACTAAAACTGTTCCACAAAAATTAATTTTGTGTACCACCACCCAAATTGAAAATCTTTAAAATAGTACCCAATACCTTTATTAGACATCAAAGTCATAAGAGGTCTTTGCCAAAAGTTATCTTCTCTTACATATTTCTCAATGACAAACTCTGTTTTTCGAAAAAAAAATATATAGATATATATATAAAAGCACGTTTATATCTTTTTTTTCCAAGCGACGTGCATTCGCCCTTTGTTGGGCTGATCCGACATTGTCTGAATAGTGAACGTGGTTGTTTTCACCTCTTTTGTGGTGTCTATATATATATATATATATAAGCACAAAAAAAGGTACAAGCGACCACGACACTAAACGTGTTTAAACCCAGCGGCAGGGACAGTAAATCCCTTAGGCCGTCTGGACACACGAATATGTACTTGTATCCAGACGGAACAAGGGGCAGTACGTCCCTCATTCCGTTCGGACACAAGTACATAGAAAAAAAACCCAAAAAAAAAAACATACACACAGTCTCAAGCTAGTCAGAGCCTGTACTGTACTGAAGCTCAAAAGGCTATAACTAGTACACAGGAAGGTAATATTCTCAATCCATGAACCAAAGCAGACCCCGCGAGGGGTGAGACCAGGTGCCTAGGTAGAGTCAGCGTCTCCTGTTTGCATGCACCACCCGCTGCCAAAAGGTCTAGATGGACTGATCGATAGAAACACGTCCAAGACTTCTATAGGTTCAAAATAAAAAAAACTGAAAAGATGCTCCCTGATTGATTAAGTAACATATTATCAAGTGAGTAAAATCAAACAAAATACCTCCCCCCACTCTAGATAATCGTCCATATTGAGGAAAGGGAATCGATTGGCTAAATAAAATTAAACGAAAAATCCCCCAATTAAATGAGGTAAAGAAGATCCTGACGATAATCTCAACAGCACTCACAATAGAGCACAAATTTAAGCATCGACGGACCCCTAGCAAGCTAGAGGTGGGACCAGGTGCCCGGGAGGAGCAAGCATCCCCTGTTGGCTAGCCGCACCCGCCGTCGATGTTTAAGCACGAAACTGAAAACAATATATGAAATTCATGCACTGTCTTACGTCGTGTCTATATAGAAAGTGCTATGGCAACAATGTCAGGGAAATATATTCAAAACACTTACTGTCAAACCCCTCGCGGGGAACTTTTTTACGAGCTCCACACGGTAAAGGGCAAACACGTCCGTCCTGAAGAGAGATACTCACTGAACTGACAACGATATATATATAAAATAGTACTTTTTTAAAATACTTGGTTGTCATAGTAACGATTTTGTAAAACTTTGCAACAAGTCAAATCAAAATGCCCTATTCCCTTAGTTGATATTATAATGGTGAAAATATTTGTTAAGGTGCGTCATTGGTCACGATTTTGGACTATTCTTGTGCATCTCCGGCCAAGTTTGGAAATTTGATCTAAAATGAATGAAGTATGCGCAAGAAAATGCTTCGCGGAAATTTCTGTAAAAATTGACGTGGATGTACTTTTTTTAATCGTTCGGATTTCTTTTACGTTAGTAATTACACATGAATTTTGTTTTACGTATGTAATATTATTGATTTTAGCTTTTTTATAAGGTATGGATGATGAATACCGAAAAATTATAAATTGTTTAAATTCAACCAAAAATAAACCAAATTTTCAGCTCTGACACTTTTTCGAGAAAACCACAAAATGACACTGTTTGTGAGCGTCTGTGCTCTCTTATTTGAACACGGACATATACTTTTTCTTCAATATTTTAAAAAGTCTTCCCTAGGAGCACGTGTTACTGTGTGTTTGGAAAAATCGTTGAAATTCGGTATCACTGAAATTTTGACCTAAAGTTGGATTATTTTCGTTAATTTTGTGTAAAATCCAGAAAATTTTAAATTATCGGTGAAGTTGGTACCTAAGGTAACACTTTATCAAATTCTACGTTTAAACAAAGTTTCAAACCTGTTTTATTGCGTAATAACAAAGAAAAGTAAAATAAAAATCAAATGAGTGCATTTCAACACATTTTGTATTTTTTCACAAATGTGCTATTTTTAGCAACAAATTTCCGGCATTTTTTACCCAGTTTTCAAATAACCATTAATCTTGAATTTCATCACGGACCTATTAACTTACCTTCATAAAATGATTTAGTGACATGAATACTATATATTCATATGGTTATCATAAAATCGTTGAAATTCCTTCATTCAGAAATGACATGCCTTAAAAGCTGTTATAATTCTGTCAATTATTTCTAATTCAGATTCCAATATTTTTATGGAAAAGTACAAGGCGTTCCATTTTATCTCATTTCCATATTGTAAAAGTCTACTTGGTTTACGCCGGATGGCTATATACATTATGATAAAACCTACATGACCTGAAATGACCTACACTATTGTCAAACATTCAGATCAATACAGAGGAAGATATTTTCAAAAATATTTCAATTTCTTTTTTACAGGTAGCAGTCATCGACTCAGACCATTTAGTTACTGGCAAAATGTGTACATCAGTTAATGATCCACATATAATTCCTTTTGAAAAATTGCCATCCAGGTAAAATTTGCATCGAAACGTATTTCGTTCTGTTTTATAGAGGCATTCTATCTTGAAATTCACGTAGATTAAATTTACTCACCTTTCGAAAAATCGCATTATCTATTACTTATGAAGAAACTAGTAATAGTAGAAGGTTTATTATTCTTCCTAAGTACATGTACATGTCGTTTATTTAAGAATTAACTTTAACAATTGTGCAATTTATTGAGATATAATACGGTTTGAGGCGGTGCACACTTTATAATCCGCGAAACTTCGATTTACTTCTGTTCATACTTAATTAACAAATTTGAACTACAAACAAAATTGAAACAACAAGAGCGGAGGAACGTATTCGCTCAGATGGTTGCTTTTAGCAACCATGGCAGTGTCCTGGTCAGAAAAAAATACGATTTTAGAAGGGAACATATTCCTGCCCTAGTCCCATTTATATATCCAACTGTCTTGCGTCGCAGTCCCTCCGAAAAGAAGGACGGCTTTCATATAATTGGGAAGATATGAGTAGTACACAGTATCTCAACGGAAACAAGTCGCAATTTCGTGTTGAATTTAACCGTCATTTGGAGCGAAGATATTGACATCACAATGGGTTTTACGTCACGTACACGTCAGTTTGTACGGGGAATTAGTGCAACTACAGTAGTTTTAGGTCAAAATTAGTTCAGGTTATCATTCCCGGAAGTGGGCGTGTCCAATATTAAGCAAACCAATTTATGAAGGAAGGGAGGGGATCTCCAACAAGACCCTGTTGCAGCATCAACAGCAAAACACCAATACACCTGATGCAAAAACACAAAAGACGAGCATAGTATGAGACGAAAAAGAGACATACGACATGTAAACATCAAACACAAAAGACTACACATAAACCGACAAGACCAATGGGCAACCGGTGCCGACTTTGGACGGCCTTTTTCACGCGAGTAGCAAATGGTGTGGTTATCCTGGATTACGTGCAGGTATAATATGCTTCCAACGACCAATCAAAATCCTTGATACGATTGAAATTAAATTATTATGAATTCAAGGAGATGTAACATTTTACCACTTTGTGATTGTCAATGCTTGTGGACCAGGAATCCCCCGAAGGCACATGTAACCAAGTCCGATCAGCTTCGGTTGATCACTTCTTCAAATGCATTCCACAATGATTGTTCACAAACCTTTCTCAAAAGGAGTATATATGGTTTACATAGTTAAGTGGCCCCCTAAAATAGACTTTTCCAAAATAAATTTTGTTGTCATTCGTAGATAGTTAAATATCTATATTTTGATAAATCTAGGCATAAAATTACTCCTCTCTTTATACGACATTATAAATTGTGCTTAAATATCATGAAAACTGATGATTTTTTCAATTGTTCACGAAAAATAGCACAATTCTTGGCTATTTTCATTAAGCTAACATCTAGCGGAATCTTGAACAACTATTTCCTATTGAATGTACTTCAAGACGTGCATAAGTAACAACATATCAAAATATAGATGTTGTCCAGAAGCCCGCTCGAAAATAACTAATGGAAAGTTTGCCAAAAATAAGCCCGAAAATGACGTTTTCCAGAAATTAGGCAAAATACACCATTTTTGACTTTATCGCATGTGTATACCTTGTCATAAGTCCTTTCCCTTGGTAACAAAACAAAAGTTTGGACCTTTTGACCTTTTCTTTGAGTTTAATCTTTCATATTTAGAATGTTTATAATATATGAGACATATTATAAAAACCTAAAAATGGGGGGGGGGAGGGTGTCTGTAAGCATTTCTTTAAAGACAAACACCAAGAAGCGGTTGAACACAATTCCTTGAATTTGATTTTACTTCTTGGCCTCGATTAGACCTGAGTCGTAGAAACGTTACCTTTCACTAAGCCCGTAGAGTTAGACCTACGTGACAGAAGATGGTGTAAATACCGACAAAGATGCATGTCCATTGGTATCTGATTTTCACAGATACAGTTTTTATTCATTCTATTTCAGTCATCGCTATCACTTCTATGACCATTTCATCATCGGAGAATACGTTCTATTTAAGAGCACACGTTTCCAATATCAGGTACTATGTTGTTTTTTAACGAAACTTTGATTTTTACACTACTTCCTAAAGTACCGTTGGGTATTTTGTCACATGTAGCCTAGTTCGATCAACTTCGGTTGATAGTTTCTTCAACGCATTCGATAATTTCTGTTATCAAAATGTTTTAGAATTTCTAAAACGTGGGTCCTGTAGCATTCATATCCCACTAATCCCGCTACGTCTTTAGATGCATTTGTGGACATAATAACTTTATAACATATTGCATATCTTTAAGACTGAAGATTACTGGCGAGAATAAAGTACCCGAAACGTGCTTGTCTGGTCCATGCTGAAAATTAATCTGTTCTTTAATGATGCTATTGAATTTGAAAACGTTTAACACTACATCCTATCTGTTATGATGATATAATGATTAACTTAAAAAGGACAAAAGTTAGACAAAATGGTATATCACATCCTTTTACCTTTAGTTTTTGTTTGAAAGCTCTCGAAATGAAAATGACAGCTTCATAGGGGTAGCTAAAATGTGAAATGAATTTTCCTTTTTATCCATAAGTCTACAAAGTATGTGATCGAGTAAATTCGTCTATAATTCAGGTAAACGCTATGTTTCGATCATGCAATGGCGCAGCAACATGTCACTGTGGCGTAGCCGTTAGGAATATGGATGGCCTATTTGTTATCAACATGTGTCCACAAAACCTTGCATATGTATCATCAACTCCCATGAATAGATACGTGGAGAAAAGATTCTGTGATGATACACACATGACAATGAGACAAGAGGGAAGTGCATTCAGAGTAGGAAACTTTTTTATTGACTTTTTAAACTCATGTCGTTAATATTTTATCTTTAACGTCAATGGAGATTTTTGTCACGATTTCTTTTACATTTCAAAGGAAAACTTTCCTTTTGAATCATATTGAAAAAAAATCTTTTTATAATTAATTAAAGATAATGTGCTTGCAATTCATTTGTTAATGGATTATAAGATGGATGACAGCACTGATACCATAACATAAGGGTTACTTAACCCATAACCAGACTTGACAGAAATACAAAAATTATGTCAATGCAAATAATTTGCACTGAAATCATATTCAAAGAAAGAAAATATCAATATTGATGAATTCAATCACAAAGTAAGTATAACTGTAGCATTACCGATGCACCGATTTAGATAATATCTGTAAAACTACTGTCACTTAATGCATAATGTAATCTTAAAAGGAAGGGATATAAAAATAATTGTGTTGCTCTGTCCTTCTCTAGGTAAATGTTAGAATTTTGACTTTTCATTGTTTGATAATTACCAAAATGTGTTTGCTTATCCGAATCTAAGCATTCTGATTGGTCCATTGCATTTATTGTGACTTCCGTTATGACGTGATAAAATGTCAAAATTGTCGACCGTAACTGCTGATTGTGTAACACAGAAAAGAAACAATACAAAGCATGAAATGGTCCCAAAATGAAACGGATCAAAACTTGAAATTGTAACATACGTCGAGTGATGAATATAGCAGTCTAATACTGTGAATATTAGCAGTGGTTATACATCGGTTGCTACGCACATGATATGAAAACTGCAACTAGTGAATAGACGTTGAATTCAAGTTAACAAGTCGTCGGGTGTGACGTCTTTCATGAGAAATTATTATTGGTAAACTAGAAATACATATTCCTTCATTTGCTAACACAAAAGGAAATCTAATACACATAAATATCGGATGCATAGATTTGAAAATATGTTGATTTTAATATATAAATCCTTCTGGTTTTTTTTAAAAGCGACTTTTGAACTGCCTATACGGAAAACGATTTTTGTTGTATTATTTCCCCCCACTTCCACCGGAAACCACAGGTGTCCATCGGAAATATATTTAGAATTTTAGTAACTTTAAAACATGCTACGCTCGCTCGTAGGCAATGCCCAGTTTCATATTATCCCCTTTCTTTTAGAAGAATAAACACTACAGACGTACCTGTCAGTTATTCGGACTTATAGTCGAGAAGGCAAGGCAAAATCATTAGATTTTCCATTGGAACGGTTGAGAACCTCGGAATGAATACAATTCCGAATTGAGACCAGTTGCCCGGGGAGAGTCAGCGTCGTTTCCTGATTGCATGCATTCACAATCAAGAAATTCACTGATCATTCTGGAAAGGGGGATGTGATTTCCTTTAAAGATATCCCCATAGCGACCGTATAACTTTATCAAAGATGATTTCAGCCGTCGTGAAATATAACCCTGAACAAGTAGCTTACTTGCAAGCCGTCTGGCTCTTCATATTTGGAACATGCCCTGGCGTACCGTATGAGCATGGAAGCAAAAACGTCGTAAGCAGAAGTATTACTATTTATGAAAGGAAAGTTAGTTTTTTGGAAGCTGAAATCATCACGCTTGTCATACAGTGAGGTGTTCAAATGGCCGTTTGCTTCGAAAGATAAAAGTATATCAAAATACGAATCGGATCTGTTGCCCCGGGTGTTTCCTTGAACTCTAGATAATGAGGATAGATTTCATGTATATGAACGATTATTGATGGACAACACATCATCTATATATCTGAAGGTAAAATTGAACTGAGGTACGAGGTGCTTTCACCCATTCGAGAGGAAAGTTTCGTATAAATATAAAAATAAGTCCGCAAGCGGTGGGGCGCAATTGGTTCCACTGGGGATGCCAATTATGTGCTTGAATACAGTTCGGAGGACGTGGAAGTAGACACGCTCTCCGAATCGATGAAATCCATCGGATAATTACTTAAAAGAAGAATTGGGCGTCTTCGGCACTCAGTTAAGGTCCCTTCACATAAAGACGAATCCATAGAACGAAGTCTTGCGAATGCGTAAAATTTGTCAAACTTGACGAATTTTGAACGAAAACGGTCTTCAAAAATATGATCATAACGAAATGCAAACGTATAGGAACTGCTTATTGCGAATAAGAAACGAAGCACTGCGAATTGTTACGACTTCGCGCTATGATACGTTAGAATGAGCATTGTGTATTTGTTTTTTCACTTGCGATTAGGAGCGTTAATATACGAAAGTTTACGCAGAGTTGCGAATTTATACGACCTCTTCCGAAGCTAGCCGCGACATTTCCACGTTAGTACAATTTTGCCAAGTGGAAAAGGGAAAGGTACGTGTAGAGTATCGGGAAGGAAACAGCCAGAAAATCGGCCTAGTAGTCCGTCAGAACTATGTGGCTTTGTAATATACACTTAACGTGAAAATAAACTCCATGAACTATTTGTTGAAAACAAATTATTGATGTTTTTATGATCACCGAAAAAAAGCTGTCCTTGAGTCCATCATTAAGTCCACCTCTCTATCTGTCCGTCTGAGCTCATACATGTACATCTTTATATAATTCATGTATGTATACATCAGAATTTGATTTTATTTTCAGAAGTTCATTTGGATAACGCAAGTTTGGGTTAAAGGTCACTTAATGTCGTTCAGAAGTCAATGTCACTTTATAGCATTTACAGCATGAAATATTTCAAACATTCATTAAAATGTATTTCTTGCCCAAATGATATGAAAGAATATATAATTACCATGTTAGAAAAATACATCCATGTGTTCTATACATGTAATTATATAAGGGTTATGATTATCATCAAGAGGGGATCACACTCAACTTCTTATGTACAGGCTGTTCATATTATCATCATACATCGACAAATTGTTTTTGATTGTGAGCTTTCGGGCATGCCACTAAAATGGGCAATTTCTTAAAGATCAAGGTCATTTGTTAACCAATGTAATATAGGATATGAAAATACTAATTCAGCAGACTTCACAAAATATTTTACACGATCTGAGCTTTCCCTCAAAGGTCTACAAGGTAATAATAGGATTAAAGGTCAATGTTATAAATATGAACTTGTCGTTTCAGGTTATTAATATGAAAAATAAATTAACAAAGACATGAAATTCTTACTAATCTCTTATAGGTCAAGGCCACTCAGAAAACAGAAGTTCATATTTCTTTATCAATTCTATTTTTTAGGGAGGGGGGGGGGTTTAGAAGCAGTGATAAGCAGACAAAAAGTCTAATTTCTTGAAGGATCTAGAATTGTCTCTCCTGAGATCAACCATGAGTTGATCATAAATTCAAAATTGGCGCCACATGTCGTGATGCAGCAATGGTCTTCTCAAGATCTTCTCCATCTGATACGGCGTCTGATATACTGAGTTGAGTTGTTGCCGTAGCACTTCCTAATGGGCTATTTCAGTCGTACACAAAAGAACCAGACTGTGTATCTTCCATTTTGAACAAATAATTCCAAGAATAATTCCCTTTTCACAATAAAAATAAATAAATTTGTAAGATGTTTCAAAAAGCAAAGTTTTCGTTGCTATTCGTGTGGAGTAGTAACCCTTCGTAATGATTATTACTTAAACGTTTGCTGTTCGTTTCGTATCATTAACCTATCGCAATAATTCGTTTTTATTCGCCATTTAATTCCGATTGAATTATTTACGCATCGTCGCTATTCGTTACAGGTCGCACCAATAAGTAAAATATCGCAAAGGTGCGCTTTCAGTCGCCTGGAATGTAAATACGTAGTGTAATATGCAAAACAGTAGGTCACATTCTAGTCCCTTGCGAACGTCGACGAACATATAACGAATACATACCGAATGATTAACGCATTATAACGAATACTTACGAATGATGGACGAAAATTTAATTCGCTTAAATTAAATGAATTTAATTGAACATTTTCAAAAATTAACAACGAACAGAACTAAGCGGAACGAATCAAGACGTACACAAACGAATCCGCGCGAAGTCGACAACGAAGTATAACGTTGATATGCAAACGGAAACGAATTTTGCAAAAACCTTATTCGCCAGTTTGCGCAAGTTGACGTCGGAGGGCTTTCGTACATATGTGAGGGGGCCTTTAACAACAGACACGAGTCAATTTTTCATGACCCTGTTGTGGCCAAAGAACATTCTGACCTCCATGAAAAATATATAATTGTTCCTGCTGACAAAGGGGCTAACAATTTTTTCTTTCGTTTGCAAGTCATACTATTTCAAATGCTTGAGCGAGGAACTAGGACTACATTGAGAACCTGGAAATCCAACATACACACTTACAGACTTATCTGTATCTGAAATACTTGACAACCACAAATCTGTTCTTTAGTCCTTCGGTATCCATACTGATGACTCTGATGTTGAACTGCCTTATCTCCTCCCTTCTTTTATATTTACTGGATTCCAAAAATGCACAACAATCCTTACAAACACCGATTCATTGCCTGTTCGTCCAGGTGTTCAACAAAACCTCTTTCCATTGTGCTTACGAAAATATTAACACGCGTCAAGCAAGGTCTTCAAACATACTGCGAGACAACAAATTCAAGAAATGGAATCAATCAGATGTGGATCCGAAAGAATCAAAAGGAACTTTTGGAACATTAAGAAGCAACCAATTTAAATCATATTACCAGCATAAAATCTTTCCACTTCTCTACGCTCTACACTACCATTCCACACCAAAAGCTCAAAAACAGACAGGCCAATATTATTCGCAACACCTTTCTTTCAAAAATGGTAATAGAAGGTACAACTACCTATTAATTGGGCGGAAGAATACATATTTCGTGAAGGAACACTCTGATTCAAACAAAAAGTATACCGAAGACGATATCATCCGAATGCTTGAGTATTTGATTGACAACATTTTTGTTGCGTTTGGAGCAACCGTATTCCAACAGATAGTCGGCATCCCCATGGGCACCAATTGCGTCCCACTGATTGCGAACTTATTTTTATATTCATACGAAGCTGATTTCATCCAGACCTTGATCTCGACTGGGCGAAAGCACCTCATATTTCAGTTCAATCTCACCTTCAGATACATAGATGTCGTGTTGTCCATCAATAATCCGAATTTTGCGGATCATCTACATGAAACCTATTTTCATGAACTAGAGATCAAGGAAACAACAGAGAGTGACAGATACGCTTCGTACTAAGATATACTCCTATCTTTAAACGCAAACGGCCATTTGAACACCTCACTGCATGACAAGCGCGACGATTTCAGCTTCCATAAACTAACTTCCCTTTCATAAGTATCAACATTCCGTCTTCTCCTGCTTATTGCGTTTTTGTTTCTCAACTGATACTGTACGCCAGGACAAGTTCCAAGTATGAAGATGTCATCGTTAGAGCCAGACGGCTTGCAAGTTGGCTACTTGTTCAGGGTTATATTACACAACGGCTGAAATCATCATTGAGGAAGTTCTTTGGTCGCTACGGGGATGTAATTAAAGCATATCAGATCCCCTTTCCAGAATGATCAGTGACATTTACATTGTGATTGATTGGCTGCCATCATCACCAAACAAGACAAACTTACCTGATATGTACATCAAAATGTACATCGAGACAATAGCAGAATTTGACAGGTTTCCATGGAGCTGTTGCGACGGGTGTTGCATGCAAGCAGGAGACGCTGACTCTCCCCGGCACCTGGTCTGTTTGTTCATTCCGAGGTTCGCAACCGTTCCTGTGGAAAATCTAATGGTTTTGCCTTGCGTTCTCGACTATGAGACTGAATAACTGATGGGTACTTCTTTAATATTTGTTCCTCTAAACACCACAAAATGTTGTCAGTCAAAAACACCGTCATCGGTATTTTTATCTTCTTTTCCCATTTTTTGAAAGAGAGGTATTGCAAATAATATTGGCCTGTCCGTTTCCGAGCTTTTTGTGTTGAATGGTAGTGTATAGTAGAGAAGTCGAAAGATTTTATGCTGGTTATATGATTGAAGTTAGTGGCTTTAAAATTTTTCAAAAGATCCTTAGAATTCTTTACGATTCACATCTGATTGATTCCATTTCTTGAATATGTTGTCTCGCAGTATGATTGAAGACCTTGCTTGATCCCAGTTAATATTTTGGTAAGGATAATGGAAAGTTTTTGGTGCACGAAGCGGCAATGAATCGGTGTTTGTAAGGGTTTTTGTGCATTTTTGGAATCCAGTAGATATAAGGCAGATCAGAGTCATGAGTATAGATACCAAAGGACTCAAGAACGGATTTGTGGTTGTCAAGTATTTCAGATACAGAAAGGTTGTAAGTGTAAATATTGGATTTCCAGGATTGGTTCTGAATGCAATCCTTATTCCTCTCTCTCTCTCTCTCTCTCTCTCTCTCTCTCTCTCTCTCTCTCTCAGGCATTTGAATTTCATGAGAATGAATAAATATTTGTTTGAAAGCAGTAAATCGATCAGTAATTATCCAATTTTACCTCCTTCGAGTTTCTTTGTCATGCACAGCTGAATAAGATTTACTAAACCGACCTTAATCTATGCTTCTTGGAAAACGCAAATAATGACGTACCGATGTCAGTGATCAAAAGGTTATGAGGTCACAATATGTTCGACTTAGCGAGATCTTCTCCTTTGTTTTAAAATTTAAATGAATTGGTAGATGATCAGAAAAAGCGGTTCTTCAAAAGTAAGGCAATTACTTTAAAATATGCTACGCTCGCTTGTAGGAAATGCCCAGTTTCATATTAACGTGGTTTCTCTTCAAAAATTAGATCTACAAATGCAAGAAATGCTGTCTGAAAGTAAGTATTAATCCCAAAACAAAGTGCTTCCAACTGTCATATGTGTCGATAAACAACGCGCCACAAATTACGCCACCATATAGTTCTAAATGCAAATAGGTGAATTGTGCTGAGATTCAGAAAGGGAAAATGACTCAAGTTGAAACAAATGAAAATACATATTTCATAATCTGAATCCTTTAATTTTGCATATTCCTAGGGATATGTTTGACTGGGGGTTGATAGATAATAATTAAAGAGGGTATCTCGTCGCAAAGATATATTGAACTCGCATCGTCTGCATTGCGAGAGTCAGTCATCTCAGTTTCCTTAATTGCACTAATAGACAAGGAACGTCAACGCACAGCAAAGAGACATCAACCACAAAGGACAACACATAAACCAATGAGACAAATGGGCAACCCTAGCCGACTTAGGACGGCCATCTGCCACGAAAATAGCAGAAGGTGTGGTTATCCTGGATTACATGCGCACAACCCTCCCACTTTTCCGATTACCCAGAGGTCTCGATCGAAGAACGTACAATTGTTGTTTAAAACAACTTCCTCACTGTCAGATGACCACACACAAACAAAACCAGAAAACGCAGGGGCCCAAGATGAATGTGTAAATGGATATAAAAAAGAGGGCGTACGTTATACAATTCGCGCTCTGCCGCCGCGAGCTCATGTATGCTATCTGTATTTTGCCCGTCTCACACGTTGTTCCTATTCCGTTATTTTTGTGTGCCATACTACGTGTTAGAAGGGTGAACTATTGAAGCTAATTTCTCACTCCCTTATCGGGAGTTCGCTTCTTTTCATATGGTGGAGGATTTTGTTTGTTTGCTTTGGTTCCTGTTTTATTATACCCCCGCCATAAAATGGTGGGGGTATAAAGTGATGCACCTGTCCGTCCGTGCTTGCGTCCGTCCGTCCGTGCATGCGTCCGTCCCACCTGTGGTTTCCAGACGTTTAAAGTTAAACCGTTATAGATAATCAATTCATTTCTTGGATATAGCTCTGACACCATGAAATACAGGTAAAATTCGAATATGGGTCATGTCCTTCTATTTTGTGCAGAGTTATGCCCCTTGAAACTTAGAAAAATTCACAATTTTGTGGTTTCCGGACGTTTAAAGTTAAACCGTTATAGATAATCAATTCATTTCTTGCATATAGCTTTTACACCAAGAAATACAGGTCAAGTTTGATTATGGGTCATGTTCCTCAATTATGTGCAGAGTTATGCCCCTTCAAACTTAGAAAAATTCAAAATCTTGTGGTTTCCGGACGTTTAAAGGAAAACCGTTACAGATAATCAATTCATTTCTTGCATATAGCTTTTACACCAAAGAATATAGGTAAAATTCGATTATGGGTCATGTCCCTCAATTTTGTTCAGAGTTATGCCCCTTGAAACTTAGAAAAATTCACAATTTTGTGGTTTCCGAACATTTAAAGGTAAACCGTTATAGATTATCAATTCATTTCTTGCATATAGGTTTTACACCAAGAAATATAGGTCCAGTTTGATTATGGGTCATGTCTTCAATTATGTGCAGAGTTATGCCATTTGAAGCCTAGAAAAAATCAAAATTTTGTGATTTTTGGACATTAGAAGGACAACTGTTACAGATAATAAATTCATTTGTTGAATGTAGCTATGATATAAAAAAAATACAGGTTAGGTTTGAGTATGGCTCAATTTCATGCAGAGTTTTGTCCGTTCTAACTTGGAAAAAATCAATATTTTGTGCTTCCCCGACATTTAAATGAAAACTGTGACAGGAAATATATTTATTACTTACATATACATGTAGCTTTACATTGAGAAATACAGGTCCAGTTCAAATAAAGGGTCATGTTCCTCAATTCTGTGTTGAATTGTGCCCCATCAAACTTTATATACATTGCTTATATGTATAATATGCCGGGCGGGGGTATCATTAATCCTTAGATCAACAATAAATTTTCCTGATTTTGTATGCCTTCGGATTCTGATTTTCTGAATTAACGATGTTGTGCTGTATACAGGGGGCTATGGTCATTATCCATGTTCGTCATCATATTTCACCCATCATGCTACATGTAGTCTTTCGGTACATTATCCATATTTGTCATTTGAATGTGTATGTAAATGGAGAAGACGCCTCTCTTTGTGCATCATCTTACCTTTGACCTTGTCCTTGATCTTTGATCTACTTTTTCAATATGAAAGGAAAATACTTCAATATAAAAACTATTTCACCATGAAACGCCTTCTAATTATGTATAGTTCAAGTGATAGATAAGTTTTTTTTTCATGTATATTGCGGGTTTTTCAAAATTTCATGTCGTTTTTTACCTACTTTTGAAAAAACTTCAACCTTGGCTATATCTCAAGTACTACACGTACCAAGGATATGGCTTTTTTGTGCTCAGCTAAATGTCTCACCCCATAAGCTCATTAACATTTTCAAAATGCATTGTACACTAGTATTTCTAATGTGCAGTGCGTTTTGTCAGTTTGTTAGTCATTTAGATTCTATCCATATGTATACATTTTATTGAGCCATATCATCATCGCACAAATTCTTATTTCTTATTTATTGTCAATATCTATATAGGATATGGCTTTGATATTTCACATGTGGATACATTGTTTTGTGTACCTCATGAGTAAACCTTGACCTTTCATTTGAAACCAAGACTTGTGACCTAGCGGCATTAACATTGACTACTTTTGAAAAAAAATCATATGTGGACTATATATCATGTACTACTAAGAGCTATGATATTTCACATGTTGATATCTCATGACCAGACTTTTCATTTGATACATTGACTTTTGACTCAGTGACATGTGCTTAAACTTTGACCTACTAGTAAACTAAACAGGTCAGGGGATTAGAATTCCACATATCGATTCCTTATGAAAAAAGCTTTCATTTGATTTATGACGTTTGACCCAGTGACCTTGACATTTACCTAGTGACCTTCGCATTTGATCTGCTTTTATAATATAAGAGGTATGGCTTTGATATTTCACATATATCTTCCTCATGACCCGAGCTTTCATTTGCTACCATGACTTTTGTCCTAGTGACCCTAGCCTTGACCCTTAACCTACTTTCAAACTAAAAGGGGCAAGGTATTGATACTTAAGATATCGATTCATCATGACTAGAACTTTTATTTGATATCTTGACTTTTGGCCCAGTGACCTTGACCTTTGCCTTCTTTTGAACTAAAAGGGGTAGGAATTGGATTTTTCACATGTTGATTCCTCATGACCAGAGTTTTCATTTGATACCATCACTTTTGACTTAGTGACCTTGACAATTATGAAATTGCCTTTAAACTATCAAAAACCTGCAAGTCTTATATAATTTTTCAAACTTCATTTTATCTCTTGAATTATTACTGGTATGGCTGAAATATTTTACATAAAGATTACTTGTGACAAAATCATTGAAAAAATAATTTGACCTATTTTTCTAAACTTGCCCATAACTTTTGAATGGTAAGTGATATGGCCTTTATCTTTTATATATGCATTCCTTTAGGAATTACCTTGCCATAAATCTCAAAAGATAACAGCTTTTATTTAATTTGAAGACGGTACATATTTTATATTCTCAAAGCTGCCTCCGGGGGCATTTATCTTTCGCAAACACAGAGCTTGTGTTCATAGGTCAAATATTTTGGAGTTGTAATTTATTACTTTTATGAGATAGGTGCTGCCTGATATTCCCTCACAGGTACTTTTAATAACACGCTCTAGTGTTTTTCTGATTGGTAAATTGTCGAAACAAGTGACGAGAGCGAGACTCCTTCAATACTCCTCATTCAACAATTATTTTCTTTTCCCTTTTCACTGTTTGAATTTCCCTTATGGTTGTCGACAAGCCATTTTTCTATGCACACTTACCCAGTCATAGCCAGACCATAGATTTCCTTTGTTCAACATGAACGTTCAGTTCAATGGTCCAGTACCATGCCCAGTATTTTTATGATGACTTTAGGATCATATCCTCGGTAAAGCAGGCGACCGACTGTATTGTTTCATTTGTGATTGAGATTTGATCTGCCTTTTCTCCTTCTGATTTTGTTTATTATATCACCGTAAAATGAAGGCAATGAAATGATACATACTCTGAGGCTGGAGTCGTCCGAAATTCTGAAGGAAGTTCAGAATAGTAGTTGTAAAATTTCCAAAAAAGGTTTTACAAGTTTATGATATCTAAATTCTTGACTGATAAGTTGTTTTTTGTTATTTGCATATTTTTGTCGTGGAAGTCCGAAACATGGGAGCAAGTTCTAGAGTATCTGATGAGCTGAGAGATGCAAATGCAGTACGATGTCAATCTTTAATCGAGATAATCGAGTTCCTAAATGTTTCCATCGCCCTGTCCGTCAAGGCTTTTGTACATGTAGAAATGTTGCATGCAAACAGGAGACCCTGACTCTACCTATGCACCTGATCTCGCCCCTCGTGGGGTCTGCTCTAGTTCAATGAATAGGAATATTACATAGATGTACGGAAGTTATACCCTCTGGAATTTTAGTACATAGCAGTGTCCGACTAGCATGAGAGTTTATTTGAAATGAATACAGTACATGTGTTCTTCTTGCATAAGGGACGTACCGTTCCCTCCGCTTGGTTGAATATGTTTTAGTGTCATAGTTACTTGTTCCTTGTCCCTTTTACGTCTCTTACTGTGGGTGTCTGTTCTGTGTGGTATTTTTGCATTGGGTGTAATAGGGTTTTAATATTGGTGCTGCAACCTAGTGTTGTTGGAGATCCCCTCAAATATAAATTCTCAACTCAGTGATGCTTCCAGTCAAAGTGTTTTTATTTCGCTAGCGCCCTCTGGTTTTAATGTTTAGAATTCAAAATTGTACATTTACATTACAGAGAGTGCGCGGCTCCAAATTTCCTGTAGGGTCGATTCAGTAGCATATCCAAATAAAATCTATGATCAAAATAGCATTGGAGGGATGGTGATAAGATGTTAAGCTCCTTTAATTTCGAAGATATTTTTCGATGAAATGGCATGTTTTCGAAACAGCAAAAAATATACATGATGTCCAATTGATAAAGCGCCAAAACAGCTAAGCTTCTTTCGGGCGACAGAGCTGGAAAGACGTATTTAATCACTTTTAAACAAACATCAAGTCATGGAGAACGATTTTTACTGTTCTACACTGCAACAAGAAAAAAAATGTTTATATTAATAAAAATGGGAGTGGCTTAATTAGTGAAGTGAAATATTTATTAATTGTAATCATCTTATTTTCATGTCTCACCTGCTTTGATTATAATTATAATTATCCTTAATTCATTTTTACCCTATATATATTCCTAATTTTCCTGAATATATCTCTCATTTTCCTCATTTTTCGTTTTCCTAAATATATTTCTCATTTTCCTAATTTGTTTTTTTTCTTTCATTTCGCTAAATATTTATCACATTTTTCTAAATATATTATTTATTTTCATAAATTTTCCACTCCATTTTGGAAAAACAATCCATAATGGATCTTTTCATTATTTATCCATGCCATTCTGGATCAATCGCATTTTAGAGCTTGTCATTTTGGAAAATTAGGAGCTTAACAAATTTGCTGTTTAGACTCAGACAACTTTGATTCGTTGACTAGTCATAATATTTGACTGATTCATTGACACTTGAGTATCTTATCAAATCTAAAACAAACAATCGTATTGTTAGCAGATTTAATGATAATTTTAATTATTTTCAGGTAACACTACCTACGGGAACGGATATTGTAATCCAAGTTGGAGACGTTTACATATATTCAGTCGTCATCAAGCCATCGGTTCTTGATTATAACACTACAGTTGGACTCTGTGGCCATTTTGGGTTTGAAAATGTGGGAGAATACATTCTTCTGAATAAAACATTTACACCTAACCTCAAATATTTCAATAAGCATTATGCGTAAGTATATTTCCATCATAGTCTCTTATTTGTTCTTTGTATTTTAGGTGTATGATAATGATGTTACTTGATCCTAAATATCAAATGTATAAACGGAAAGATTTATACAAGTGTATATGACAAAATTGATGATTTTGGATTCAGCATAGTAAATTTCCCCTGGGTTGACGATGTTCCTAGATTACCGTGATACGACATTCTCATATCACAGCTCATCAGGTACGATAGAGCATGTACTAATATTTTGGTTTTTCACAGTAGAAATTACCAAGAAACTTTTGGGTCAAGAATTCCGTTCGCAACGCTAGTTAAGACTTTCTGGAAATCTTACAAATATTACAGAAAACTTCTTTTTAAATTCGGATCTATAAAAGCAACAGAGTACATTACTTTTGGTATTACACAACCTGTCTTTTACGTTGATTTGATAAACAAAATTAGAAGGATCAAAGGTAAAGGGCATAACCATAAAAATGCGTCAGAATCATAAAACGCCTTTTATATTGTCGATATGATCCAAATGTCACCAGACAATGACTAGACTTGGTACTTGATCAATCTACACGTATTCCAGGCTAACCACATCATTTGCTACATGTGTGGCAAATGACCGTCCAAAGTCGGCACCGGCTGGTCTCATTGGTTTATTTGTAGACTTTTTTGTTTGATGTTTATATGTCGTTTGTCTCTTTTTCGTCTCTTCGTGTGCTCGTCTTTGTGTTTTCGCATCGGGAGTTTTGGTGTTCTGCTGATGGTGCTGCAACAGGGTCTTGTTGGAGATCTCTTCCATCTCGGATGCGCCTTAGTGTATTTCTAAACTGGAATTGGTTATTCACCATTCTATTTTGCAAAAAAAAAAACCCAAAACCAATATATCAGTTATCAAGTAATTCGTTTTGTTTTCACATTTCAAGGTATTTGATGTACAATGAATGAAATTATAAAATATTGAAATTTACGTATAAATTTTTTCACCATCGCTTTTGATGCTGCAGCAAACGGATTGGATTTTTTTTCTAATTAGGGTTATATTTAGAATTATCTCCATATGACAGGGAAACATCTAAAACTATTTGCGAAAGATGAAAACGATGAAGTTGAGATTTCTTCAGTGAAATATGATAAATTTCATTTTGTAGAAATTTTTCAGACATCTATCTTTTGAGCTCCAATCATTTTCTTGTAAAAGGGGAACGGCCTGGCTAGAGAACTCTGTAACGAGAAGTTGGCGAATGTGTTCCCCGGAATATAACATCAATACCGCAAACTGACCCAGTAGAGGGCTGCTGGGTGCCTTAACAGAAAGAAAGAAAACTATTGCTGGAATATTAGTTTTTCCCATATACTTTAATGTAATCTTTGAGGGCCGCTAACTCTTAAAGGAAATAACTTTTGTTTTCAAAACGCATAAAAAAGCATTCAATTAATATTTATATGATAGCTATCTCATAAGATTAGAAGAGTACACAGAATATGGGTGAGTCGATTATCCGTCATGATACATGTACATATAATAGCTATATAAAGGTTTAAGGGCATGACATCATTATTTTAATGTTGAACGTATTCAAATTAATAGCATCATTGAAGAACAGATACATTTCCAGCATTGACCTGACATGCACGTTTCGGGTACTTCACCCTTGTCAGTGATCCTAAATGTAAATAATTTCATATGGTCAAGGAGTGTGAAAGTTTTATGTCTAAAATGTAACGAATGACGTAACAGGATCGGAAGGATATGATGTTACAGGACCCACGTAGTAAAAATCTACGACATTTTGATTACAGAAAATTTCGGAAGCGTAGAAGAAACGATCAACCAAAGTTGGTCGAACTTAAAATATTTTAGAAAATTAGATCATTTGCGCCTTTGTTTTATTACAAGGTGGGGTTTTCAATGAAAATATATGTTCATGTCCTTTTTTATCATTCGTGGTATCATGGATATATAAATCTGAATACATATTGTTCACTGTACACTTTAAAAATTCAAATTTATAGTCACACTCTATTTTGTGGTTAAAATGCTGAGGTTATTTATGCATAATCATTGTTCTATTTATATGTTTTTAATTTGCTCGAAAACTAAGTTTGGTACATTTTTACTGCTTTAATGTTTAGCTTTATCAATAGAATATCATTTATGCAGTTTTAGGCCTTCTTGCCAGTTACTTTAAAACGACAACTGAAAATGCGGATATATTAGAATGCCAGTTTTTACGCATTACAGAGATATTTTCGCACAGAAAGAACCTAGCATTCTCAAGTAAGAATTCAAAATGATTTTTGGTGGCTCCGCTAGAAGCATCACTGATGAGATTTTAATATTCGAATCACATGTCTGGTGAATAGAAATGCGTTTGGAATTTTCTTCAAGAAGGTATAGAGTTGGAACCCTTCGACATTATTCATAGATTTAAGCCATAATCGTATGTATGAAGCAATAAAACATGTCGGATTTTATTTAGCTCACCTGAGCGAAGCTCAAGTGATCATGGGGAAAAGTTAAGAACTTATAAATGTTTTAAGAATGAATATTGTACAGAAAATTATATTTTATATATCGTTTATATATTATGTCATATGCCGAAAAGATATTGATCAGCATTTGCACAAAGTTTAGATATGCTGTTGCTCTCCTTAGAATTGAAACAGGCAGATATTAAAGGTTACAGGTTAATGAAAGAGTATGCTTCAATTGTAATAATATGACAGAAGATGAAGAACATGTCTTGCTGCTTTGCCCACTTTACTCCAGTGAAAGATTTATGTTGTTTGAATATTTAAGAGGCCGTGTCAGTAACCATTGAGCTTTGAGCTATATAAACATGGAAAGTGCAAAAAATTAGATTTTCCTAATTCTTTTAAATTTTGTTACCCTTTGGTTGTACTTGAAAAAATTGATGAAGTTTGCCTTAACACCATTTCGTTACCATGGTAACGGGCAATGAAAATACATAAAACATGATTTTATCTACTTTTTCAAATAATTGCCTAGAATAGAACTTTATTTATATAATATATAGAATTGTATCCAAAGACAACTACCTTACACCAAAAGGGACTATTTTGATGCACCAGAAAGTGATTTCGTAGTTTATAGACTGTATTGAGAGGTACAATGGCAACTGAATGTAGCGTAAAATGGACAAATTTTAGACCTATTCGGAACATATTTGTTCAAATGCACAACACTGCTGATGCATTTCGGCAACATCAACTGAAAGACCATATAATAAACTGTTTGTTTAAAAAGTAAAATTGGGTATACACTAACGCATAATCGTTGTATAAGTTAATGAAATAAGCTAATCATGCAATTTGGTGTTGAACTATCTAATGTGGAGAATACGAAATGTCATGTTGCGGACAAGAAGAGTTGGGACAAAGAACGCAAGCAAAATTAAAAAAGGATTATTTACTATTTCAAAAGGTTGACTTCTGTTAAATTTCTCACTTTTTAAGATTCAGAACTTTAATATAAAATAATTCATGAAGCATTCAGGAGTTGGCACATGTGTATGTCTACATGTATTGCTGTATCATAACTTAGTTCTCATTGAACCCATCATATATTCTCTAAGATTCCTACCTTCACAGTATGTTCGCCCTTATACTCAACAGTCTAGTTTGTTTTTTTTTTAGTTTCGACACAAGAACAGGAGGGAGGGTCATTTTGGGCAATAAAATATATTTCATTTTTATTGTTCAAAGTGTTTAAGCTAGTTTTGTAATATTGTTTGCGTATTCATTTTCGATATGAATAAAACAACATCCATTTTTTAAATTTTTTGTTTAATTATTGTTTCAATACTTTTACTAGTAATTCAATCTTTTGATTTATATTGACGCATTTACAGAGGTATACATCTTTCAATCTGTGATTGCTTCTAACTCAGGGAGATAACCCAAATAGAAAAACGAAAAAATCGGAGAGGGGTTATTCTTTTTTTATTGTTTATTTGTTTGTTGGTTTATCGGGGTAGTTTGTGGTTGTATGTAAATGTTTTTGGTGCCTCTTTTGTAAATCAGCTCCAAATTATATTAAGTAAAAAGAAAAGGGAAAGACGGGGGGGGGGGGCTATGAGTAATCATTGTTCTTTTATGATACACTTGACTACTTGTTTATTTGAAGTAAGTGTAAGACTGATAATGTTGATTCTCTTATCAAATTGAAAACATAACCAAAAGCTAAAATATTCTAGGGAGGCAAATGAGGGACTGGGGAGTGATTAATTAGTGTTAGTTGAATTTCGATTATCACTGCATTGAAATCAAAGACAATAGTTTTTGTTTTTGTCAAAATATATAGTATTGTACAAAACACATACAGATCGCGCAGCTCACTTCTGAAATCGGAAAATTGAAGTTTTGTTTACTTTGTCGACAAATTTTCAAATTGAAATTTATATAGTTGGATAGAACGGTGTAAGATATATGTCCGTATGACTAATATATTACGCTCGAAGTGAAAGAAAATAGATGGGATGTTTAACGTGACGTCGCCGATGTTTATCATTGATGCCTCATTCACACGGTTGCGCAATTTTTTTTTCAAAATAACGTATATTGCAGACAAATTTGTTTCGCAATAAGTTTTTTGTTTTTTGCGTTCACACGAGACCGAAACTATTGCGCAAACAAAGGGCAATGAACATGCACAAGAATCATGAATTAAAATGTACAACGGATAACTTAATGAAATATTGATCGAATAATTTTCCTAAAGTCCAAAGGGGTAAGGCCACGAAGCCCCTAAATCGGCCCTGTTTCTTAACATTTGGATTGGTTGAATATTTTTTTGTGATTTGATACTTTGTAAAGTTCTTTCTTAAATTACGTGCTGAGATTTTGTAAATAGTGCATTTATCAGTAGCTTTAAGCCCTTTTAAAACCCCAAAATCGGCAAATGTCCGTGAAATTGCTACAAAACCTACATGTTTCTTTAGAATTAGCAGTGGCCACATGCATCGAGAAACATGCAAAAAAATACAAATGAAAGATAATCACTATATCTTACTGTCATAAAAGTTTTATGTTTCTCGACGCATGTGGCCACATCGAAATTCGCCACCAAAGACACATTTTTGAGCATTTTTTACCATGATTTGTCAACAACGTCAAAAGGACGTTATTTGATGACGTCATAAGACTTTGTATGGTGCTTCGGTTGGTGATACATGTATGTTCCTTTCATTAAGAGCGGGAAACATTCGCTATATTCGCTATAAAAAGGATCAAAGGTAGGCATCATAACCATCGAAAATGAGTCAGAATCATCAAACGCCTTTTATACCATGGATATGATCCTAATGTCACCAGACGGACACTAGGATTGGTACTTGACCAATCTACAGTCTTGTACAAGCGCATTCTTGAGACTTGTACTCTGACTGACTGTGACGACGGGACTCCATGACGGGCCCTGTCCAAACCTCTTTAGAGAAGACAGGGCCCCGACCACCTGTCCTCTCTGAATGTCAGTCGGACTCCTCTGGTGATTACATACATGAGCTCGCTACAGCCGGCAGAGCACGGACTGTATTACGCATGCCCTCTTTTTATATCCATTTACATATTCATCTGTGTCTATGGGGCCTCTGCGTTTCGCGGTCTTGTTTGTGTGATGTCATCTTACAGTAAGGAGGTTGTTTTACACCACAATTGTACGTTCTTCGAGACCTCTGGGTAATTGGAGAAGTGAGAGGGTTGTGCGCACGTAATCCAGGATAACCACACCATTTGCAACTTGCGTGACAGATGACCGTCCAAAGTCGGCACCGGTTACCCATTCGTCTCGTCGGTTTATGTGTAGTCTTTTGTGTTCGATGTTTACATGTCGTGTGTCTCTTTTCCGTCTCGTGCTGTACTCGTCTTTTGTGTTTTTTCATCGGGTGTTTTGGTGTTTTACTGTTGATGCTGCAACGGGGTCTTGTTGGAGATCTCCTCCCTTCTTTTTACTTAAGGATTTCTTGAAAGAGTAGAAGTTGACGTTTAAAACCTAAATGTTATGGTAAATGCCATACTCTTATTACATTTGAAAGGATTAAATTGGGGAGGGGATAGATGGCCTCATCATAGGCGGATGAAAGATATTATTTCGCAGGGACAGTCTCATCGTGGGGTATCACGTGATACGCAAATGTTATGTTCCACGGGAATCTCCTTTTATGAAACCAAGTAAATACCGTCCAAATCTACTTTATATGAATTTATTTTAGGCCTATCATATGGTCATTATTATCAATTATATGATGGTAATCTACTCTGGTCAAGAATAGACATATACAGTACTGCAACCCACTTGTTTGACAATTCGATCCTATCCTGTCCACCATACTACATCCTACATCCACCTTCTATCCACTCTATCTATCTTATCCTATCCTATCCCATCCCATCCTATCCTATCCTATCCTATCATATCCACCTCATTTCAGTCCAATTCTATCCTACATCCTATCCTATCCTACTTCCTATCCTATACACCTTTAACTATTTCTCATCACCTTGAGCAAGCTTATGATTAAAACTTAATGACTTGATACAAATTCATGCATAACTAGTAAATTATCTGTAATTATCGCTGTATTTTTATTTTATTAAAATGAAAATTATTTTGATGATTAAATACCTTTTTTGCACTTGCAGTGAACGAAACAAAATATCACAGCAAACCTCCAAGTTTGTTTTTAATTCAATTAAAATTTATATTACCCATTATGTCAATTAAGAAATTTAAATGAGGATAGGATGGGATGGGATAGGATAGGATAGGATCAGTGACAATGTTAGTCGGTCACAAACATATCCCTGACTGAGAAGCTTATCTGAAAGACGCCTAGCTCTCAGAACAAAATCCGTATAATTGGTACTTGCTCTGGCATAGCGTATCAACTGAGATATGAACACGCCATAAGCAGGCGATGAAGGGATGTTGCTACTCAGAAAAGGAAAGTTTGTAATGCTGAAATTGAAGTCGTCACGTTTGTCATAGAGTGAGGTGTTCATGTGACCATCAGTGTCGTAGGACAACATTATGTCCAAATAGGATGCTGAATTATTTGTCTCTGTGGTTTCTTTGACTTCAAGCTCCGAAGGATAGATACTGCTCAGGTAATCCGCGAATTTTGGATTATTGATGGACAACACATCGTCTATGTATCTGTAAGTGAAGTTAAAGTCAGAAGCTAAGTATCTTTTCCCTTCAGAGACCAAAGATTGAATGAATTCAGCTTCGTACGAGTAAAGGAAAATGTCGGCAAGGAGTGGGGCACAATTGGTCCCCATTGGAATTCCGACAATTTGCTGGAAGACCTTTCCTCCAAACACCACAAAAATGTTGTCGATCAGAAAGTTTAACATCTGAATAATGTCTGTTTCAGTGTACTTATTTTCAGAATCGGACTTTTCTTTTACAAAGTAGGTTTTGTCATAGTTAACAACAATAAATTTGTATTTGCGATTACCGTTCTTACTTGTAAACGCATTACTTATAATTTTTGCGAGTCTTTCTTTCAATTTAGAATGTGGAATTGTAGTGTAAAGTGTCGAAAAATCAAAGGCTTTGATCGAATGGACTCTACTAAAATGAGTGGATTTCAGATGTTCTAAAAGTTCCTTCGAATTCTTTAAAATCCACATCTGGTTGATACCACTGCGAGAATACACTGTCGAACAATATTTTTGAAGCCCAGATTTGATTTCAGATAAAACTTTGGTGAGTAAGATCGATACAGATTTGGTAGAACATTTTGAGGAACCAGCGATGAAACGTTGTTTGTACGGATTCTTATGCATTTTAGGTATGCAGTACAAGTATGGTAAATCTAAATCTAATTTGGTAGTGTCGAAGCCAAAGGAAGTAAGAGCTGATTTGTGGTTATCTATTATTTCAGAGGCAGAAAGGTTTGTTGGGGTGTAAGTGGGATTTCCAGGTGTCGAATTTAAACCCAACTCTTTAACTAGACTGTCGAAATAGTACTTTTTGCAAGTAAATGTGTAATTATTTGAGGCTTTGTCCGCTGGTGTGATGACATAATGTTCTTGGAGGTAGGTGAGCTCTGTGATAACATCAGGGTCTTTAAATATAGACACGAATCTGGTGTTCACAATTGATTTTAATCGGTTAATTCTAGATAAAAGTAACCCTCTGATTGATTTTATCCATTCGGAAAGGGTGTCGAGCTGTACATCCTCTTTCTTTGCCCAACGTCTTGCATATTCCTCACAAGAGTCCATGATAATTTTGACATTTTGGTTCCATGTAAAGGACATACTTTCTCTGTATTTGGGACCCTTTTTTAACAATTCTCTCAACTTGTCGTTCTTGACTATACTAAGTTCACCAGTAATAACGATGAAGAAATCCGACGAAGAACATTCGCAGGGAAGTGGATGTAGTGAGGGATTACTTAAATCAATACACTGCAGGAATCGTTTGTAATTGTAAATTTTATATGCAACTGTTGGTGTGTAGCTATAGGAAATACAAGGAGTTTCTTTTCTTTTGAAATATGGTGGGATTTTTTCTGTGACAGTTTTGTGATTCAAAATTTGACCAAGATTCAAGTTATCAATACCTTTGTTTGCAAATCTTACTTTAATGAAAGGGCGGTTTGTTTTCTCCTCTGATTTATCTGATCTAACTGCTTGAAATAAACGAAAAGTAGAAATGTCCAATATGACTCCTTGTAGTCTGTATTCTGGGGAACGTGTATCGGTATATGTGAGGTCCTTCGTATAATCGTAGATTTCGTGCAACTTCCGTAAAGGAACAGAGAATAATTTGGTACGAATATAATGCAGGCCTAGAGGCTCATTCAAAAATGGAACCAAGTCATCGAAGGAGAAACTATGTATCTCAGGCCTATTGTATTTTCGAATGCCATGACTTCGAGGTCTTCTTTGTTGTCTGTTGAATAAGCTAGTCACATTTACCGATTGACAACCGGGACTTGTTAAGTTTCCTATAGTGCTGATGTTATCGTTGCACCCATAGGGCGCTGCAGTGTTAAGATTTTTTATCCAGAACTCTTCTCTGTTGCGACGGAAAGGTGTGCTCAAATTGGGATTGTTAGTGGGGTGATATATTTTCTCCAGGATTCTGACTCTCATAGATAAAACCGAATGATCGGCCTGGTCAAAATGTCGGTAAAGGAGTTGACTTCCTTTATTATTTATTTTTGACCGGTGTCCTGACATTCTGGTTCGGAGCTTACCTTTGGTTTCACCCACATAAATCAATCCACAAAGTGAGCACTCTATTCCGTACACAACATTAGATGTCATGCAGTTAAGGTTTTCAAAACTATGCGTGTTAAATGTTTGTTTTGTGAGATTACTTGAGAATGAAGTGTCTGTTATTAGGATGTTACAAGTTTTGCAGTTCTTCGTGCCGCACTTAGAAACTGAGCAATCGCTTGGTGAAAATTGGTGCTCTTTTAGAATATCGACCACTTCAATCTTACAGGGCTTGATTTTAATATACCCATCTGCATGTTTGTACCAAAACTCATGATACTACTCACTACAAATGTCTCGTCTCTAATGTCATTTAGACTAATTCTAGGGACACCTAAGTTACCTGTTGCGTATGTGTCCGTAGACGCAACAGGTTGGGGCCTTTTTATAGTGGGCGACGCCCCAGCCACTTTGTAGGTCTCTTGTGTACTATCCATTGAGGCAAAAGACTGCCCGACAAGTGCCCTCGGGGACAATTTGTCCACCAGCAGTGACACATGGACAGTGGTAAAAATGACAAATATGGATAATGACCATATCCCTGTATACAGCACAAAATCGATAATTCAAAAATCAGAAACCGAAGGCATACAAAATCAGGACAAAACAGGAACCAAAGCAAACAAACAAAAACCTCCACCATATGAAAAGAAGCGAACTCCCGATATGGGAGTGAGACCAGGTGCCCAGGAAGAGTAAGCATCTCCTGCTTGCATGCAACACCCGTCGCTTCAATTCGGTAGAACTGTCACATCCGGTTACTTCCATTTTGGAAGATATAGAGTGCAATCTTTGGTTGGATGGTTCAAATGGTCTATGACAGAATATCATCCACCATTCTTGAGAGTGGAACATCATAGTGTATGACGAGTTCCCCATATCGACCGTAGAACTTCCTCAGTGACGATGTTAGTCGGTCACAAACATATCCCTGACTGAGAAGCTTATCTGAAAGACGCCTAGCTCTGAGAACAAAATCCGTATATTTGGTACTTGCTCTGGCATAGCGTATCAACTGAGATATGAACACGCCATAAGCAGGCGATGAAGGGATGTTGCTACTCAGAAAAGGAAAGTTTGTAATGCTGAAATTGAAGTCGTCACGTTTGTCATAGAGTGAGGTGTTCATGTGACCATCAGTGTCGTAGGACAACATTATGTCCAAATAGGATGCTGAATTATTTGTCTCTGTGGTTTCTTTGACTTCAAGCTCCGAAGGATAGATACTGCTCAGGTAATCCGCGAATTTTGGATTATTGATGGACAACACATCGTCTATGTATCTGTAAGTGAAGTTAAAGTCAGAAGCTAAGTATCTTTTCCCTTCAGAGACCAAAGATTGAATGAATTCAGCTTCGTACGAGTAAAGGAAAATGTCGGCAAGGAGTGGGGCACAATTGGTCCCCATTGGAATTCCGACAATTTGCTGGAAGACCTTTCCTCCAAACACCACAAAAATGTTGTCGATCAGAAAGTTTAACATCTGAATAATGTCTGTTTCAGTGTACTTATTTTCAGAATCGGACTTTTCTTTTACAAAGTAGGTTTTGTCATAGTTAACAACAATAAATTTGTATTTGCGATTACCGTTCTTACTTGTAAACGGTAAACGTTCTTACTTGTAAACTTGTAAACGTTCTTACTTGTAAACTTGTAAATATCATCCAGATACCTAGAAGTATTATTAAAACATTTCAGCTCATCAAATTTTCTTTGCAACTCTCAGGAACTGAGATATCAAAAAGCAATATTAGGCAGATTTTGACTTTACGTAATCGGTCTCGGCGACATTTTCCCTCTATACGGCCTTTTTGTGAGTTCATTAAGATATTTTTTTTTTTCGTTTTGATTCGATCTGTTTCGTTTCGTTTCGATTTGATTCGTTTTGATTTGTCTCGTTTCGTTTCGATTTGTTATATTTTGTTTCGTTTTTGTTTCGTTTCGAACCTTACAGGGACCAAGAAAATAAATGAATAATGAAAAAAAACTTTATTTAGAAACAAGATCGTAGGGGTCGTCTTCGAAATAATACGAGTAACCTGAAATGCTTGGCTTGATACATTTACAATATTACATCAAAGAAAGGAAATTCAAGCGATCTGTAACTAGAACAGCCCGTTTCCTCTGCACTAGACTCCTCCCTGCGAAATAATATTTTTCATCCGCCTAGAACGAGGCCAAATCAATCTACTACACATGCGTCCGATTTCTTCACTTGGACATCTACCTCTGCCGTCATCGCCTATTGTTTGTCTGCAAGATTCATGCTGATTGAAACTTGGGCTTCGTATTTGTATATCAAATTTTGCAAGTATATACCACTATGTATAACTACAGTTATGAGGTATATAATGTACAAGAATTGTCTTAGTTTGTTTCAATGCAATACGATGCAGTATTAGGGATTCTTTCTTCTTTCCAACGTTGCCAACACGATCAGCTGAGTAAGAAGACCCCTATAAAAGTACAAATTCTGGCCATAAATCGAAACCTACCTTCTTCAGACGTAAGTCTTGTAAATTTTACTACATCAAGATAAGAATCGTTCCCTTCATTGCCCATTTACTCGCACCTAACACTCAAAGATGTGCCTCTACCTTTGAACCCTTTGCAATGTTTACGTCAGAAGTCCGAATGACGTCACTGTGACGACATACCGTACCTGCGATGCCTCTCGGGTTTATCATTGCGTGAAATGGTGTAGGAAAATAGCCATGACGGCAAGGTTACATGTATATTGCAAGCCCGTGCCGCCTATGACCTTGTTGCAAGTTGGAGGCCATATATCTCTTCTACAATTTAATCCTCTCAAATGCAATAATGTTATGGTATTTTTTTTACCATTATCTTTATGTTTTAACTTTTACTCTTTCAAGAGATCCTCAAGTCACTATCAGGAACTGAATTATTAAAAGGTAATAACATGTAGTTCTTGACTTTACGTAATCGGTCTCGGCGGCATTTCCTCCTCAATATGGCCTTTTCTCTACGTTCTTTAAGATATATGTTTTGTTTCATTTGGTTTGAATCTGTTTCGTTTTGTTTTGTTTCGTCTCGTTTCGTTTCGTTTGTTTGTTTGTTTGTTTTTTTTTCATTTCGTACTTTACAGGGAACCTGAAAATAAATTAACAATGAAAAAAAACCCACTTTATTTAGAAACATAATCGTAAATGTTGCCATTGAAATAATACAAGTAACCTTAAATGCTTGGCTTGATACATTAACAATGTAACATCAAAGAAAGAAAAAATCAAGCGATATGCAGCAACCACGGCAAAACACAAAATAACCCAAGAAATACCTCGTATTAGAGATCTTTCGTTTATGAATGTAAGTAACGAAACGAACCTAATGGTACGTATCGAACCTAATAAGAAATAAAATGGGGAGCAGTCATTATATTTCTATCGACATCAGCTAGTATAACATAAAATATATGCACAACCACCGTAATTGTCTGAGATAAAGCTTTCAGGACGATTCTTATTGATTTCCGTAAAAATGACAGTGTGGCGTAATAACGTCCGACGTAGCGGATGAATTTGAATTGAATATCAACAAGTTTAAAATCCTTTCCAATGCCATGTAGAAAGTGGAAATAACATGTTATAAAAAGACGAATTCAATATTAAAATCAACCCAAATAGATGTTGGGCTGTGCAACAAGCGACAGAGGCAGGCAAATTACTATGGCTGATGCATTTATTTGATAAAATGCGCTAACGCGCATTATATCAAAATAATGCATCAGCGATTGTAATTTATTTTTGCATAAACACACAAAATAAGACACTTATTATATAAAGAAAAAACTGGTTTTAAACACTTTTATATTGCTATCCCATCGCGTGTGTAAGTGTGTGTGTGTGTGTTAGTGTGTGGGCCAACAGAAGCTTATGGATTCTCTAGCGGTTACGGTTCTTTTCTAGACTTCGTCAGATATTGCATGCAAGTAAGCCATGGTAAGAGAACAACATCTATTGATTTTCGAGGTCAGGGATCAAAAGTCAAGATCACAATAGGTGATAATAGAAAAACACTCTATAGGTCACAGTTTACTTCTTATCGTTATCAAACTTTGCATTTAATTTGACAATGTCAAGAGAAAGACATTTAATTGATTTACAAGGTCAGAGATCAAAGACAAAAGTTGATCAAAAAATGACAGGAAAATCATGCGGACAATCTAGAAGTCACAGTTTGCTTTCATCTACATCAAACTTTGCATGCAAGTTGTCCATGCTAAGAGCGTAACACATACTGGTTTTCGAGATCAGAGATGGAGGCTAACGTCACGATAATGAAAAACCTTGTGGACGGGATGGAGATCACAGTTATCTTTTAATCTTCATCAAACTTTGCAGATAAGATTTCAGTTGTGAGAATACGTCACCCATTGATTTTCAAAGTGAAAAGTCAATGTCACAATGGTCAATGCCAGAAAAAAGACTTACTCCTATTCAGCTAATTGGATGAAATATATATAAATATAAGACATTGTGTTGCCATATGTGGGGATGCTACGCTTTGCGTGGTTTGTGCTTTCATTTATCAAGTGAATCGTGTAAAACTGAGTCAATATGAAACTTACTACTTTATGGACAGAAATGCAAAGCCGTCAAGCCCTTTTGAACTGAAAAGATATTGAAAAGAATCATTTCATTTCTTGTAAAGGCAGAAGTAAAATATTCAACGTCGATTATCCATACATGTTCATTTCTACAAAACTTTGTAGTGGACAGACATTTTAATCGGTAATGTTCATGCATGAGAGTACATGTATAGTAGCCCGTTGCTTTCAAGATCTAACATTCAGTTTGAAAAGGAAGTTTCAAGACATACAAAAGAAAACAAATCACATATATATTTTTGTTGACCGTATATTTGCGATCTACAAATGGTCCGGTTACACTATGAATTGTGACAGCTCTAAAAACTAATGCTTTAAATCGATTGAACTGCTTTGCATATATAATCATCTGTAAAGACATTTCAATTGCATGCAGCTAGAGGGCGGGTACTCCTCTGAGGCACATGTCCCTTCCTCCATTCGGGTCGTTTACGATTGTTATTAGTAGACTTACATATATATTCCACGATCTTCTACTCTTGATCTACAGCTTAATACTTAACCATATGCTCTCCCCAACAATAATTATGCAAATTAGTTAATTTGGTCTTTAATTGATTTTCATTTATTTTGTTTATGGGATATTTCCAATCATCTAGGAGAAGATAGCTCTAATTTCAAACGTTAACTTTACGATCACGTGCTAAATTGATGTAATAGAAATGATTGTCATTCCCGCCAGTGTGTGTCAATACGAGGTGTTCTTGGGTCAATTGACAGCAATAGGAACTATAACGGATCGCCTGTCACAGGTCTTAGTGCAATAGACGAAATTGGCAACTTTGTTTATTCGTCTGAATTCCAATTTAGTCATAGATTTCGATAGCGATTTCCACCTGATTGTGAAATATCCCAGGCTCCTAATATATGCTGTGCGCATGATTTTGTATGTTACACTTCATTCTCATACTGCTTTAATCAACATGTTACTTTCGTATGTTAATAAACGGTAAAACTTATTACCATGACTTTTTATTCAGAGTTACGAAAATGAATAAGTAAAATACACAACGCGAAGTACAGGATTTGTAGAACCGAGAGGGCTACAATACTTCGTCTATGGTATGCCGGTTAAGGGGTCAAGATTGCTCTATGGAATAATAAAGGGAAAGTAGATAGGGACAGGGATGTAATACTATATAACATTTTATATACGTCGTTTCATTGAGGTTCGTTTGCGTGGAGCTCCTGTCTGACATTTCCAATTAATTAAGATACCTCAGTTCAATCCAACGAGTACTCCCTATTCTAAGTTTAGATACGTACAGTTACGTTCGTTTAAGTAAAAAGTTCAGGTTTGCGTTCTTAAACGAAAGATCTCTATTAAGTAGACTGCATAGGAAAGGAGAAGTTCAAAATAGAAAACAAGAAACGGTATCATAGAAAGGCGACGAAAACAATTTAAATTTCTGAATATTTATTTAAGCTATCGAAGGAACATCAGGGGTTCTGTCTCCCTGACAATGTAAACACGTAGTAGGATTTCAATGTGTCAAATTCAAACGCAACTCTTTTTAAGCCGGGCTTCCACTGTCGCGAATGCAAAGGCGATAGAGCTACGATATGGTAATTTTGTTTAATCACAGCGTAATCTCCTCTCCATCGCGGACATTCTTGTCTAATCGTATCACAATCGTGTCATGTTCTCCTGCATTCTCCTCTGTTCGCGGCACCGATGCGAATATTTCAAACTGTTTAAAACATTTGCGTCTGAATTCTTATTCGCCTCATACTCGCGGCACATGCACAGCGTATTCGCGTTGAATTCCCCTCCATTCGCAGCGCGTTCTCCTCCCAAGGTCGAGGAGAATGCGACACGATAGAGCCGCGACAAGAAATAATCTGACACAAATGTGCTAGGAATGTGACGCGAATGAAAAAAGCCGACGCCAATCAGCCATGATCTTGCCACGAAAGCACTACAGTGATACCTGTCTAAACCGATACCTGTCTAATCCGATAACCTGTCTAACCGATAAAATTTGTTGGTCCCAAAGAATTTCCTACATTTTTCTACATGAAATAACCTGTGTAAATAAAACACTGCCTATTCCGAATAACGATATAAATTTTTGGTCCAAATGCAATTTTATACATGTATTTCACACCGTATAAACCGATATGTAAAACAACACCTACATCACCACAAGCTGATCAATTAAAGCTTTATCTGAATGGACTTTACCTCTACTATTATTAACAATGCCCAAGCGATGGACAGTGCCTTAATTGTTTGTATTATTATAAGTTTTTAATCTGTTTATAAACATATCACCAGGTACAAAATATCAAAATTCCTTAGCCAATTAAAGTTAACTTAAATCTTTTTCATGGAGATATTGTATATTTCAAAATTTAATTCATTATCAAAGAGAAGGGAATCTTTATTAGAAATAAGACTAAAACAGCTAGTTTGTCATAGACAAGAAAGTATTTCTGTTTCAGTTATACGATGAAGATTTCCATAGGAGTATAAACCTATGATAACTTCAAGAAATTATGAGGAAACTTTAATTTTGTTAATCCTGTGTAATCCGATCAGCGGAATTTTTTTTCTTGGTCCGAGTCGAAATCGGTTTAGATACGTTTCACTGTACATACACAAACGACAGTGACACGAATAATTATCTGTAAAAGTGTGCTGATCAATATTTTGAAAACTTGGACAATGCTTTTCAAGAGAAAACAACATGGAAAGAGGTCAAAGTTAGCTAAGGGCATTGACGCTCCTGGATATGTCAAATGATTTTGATTTTGCTCCTCTCACATTCGTGTAATGATCTGCATCGCAGCGCTATCGGGTTAAAGTCGTGTATCAATCTCCTGCATTCGCTTCTCATTCGTCTCAGTGTCTTTTTATCGTGGTACAATCGTGTCGCATTCTTCTCTTATCTTGTCACACTCGCCTCACTATAGTAGCGGACGCGTAGCATACTCTTGTTGCATTCATTCGCGGCGATATCGTGGGTCTATTGCGCCAAGAAATACTTCATGAGAACAGACAAGAACGTGACACGATTGTTCATTCGCTTCTGATCGTAGCTCATTCTCCTCTACATTCGCGACAGTAGGAGCCTAGCTTAAAGGGTCAAATAGCACAATAAGAGACAAAGAATACAAAGTTTATTTTCCAATATTAGGATGAACAATATAACCATGATTACAGAAATTGTCGAACGATGTTTAGGCATTCTTTTTTTCAAATGGTCCAGCAAGCAAGCATTGTAGGCAGACACCTATGAAATCGTATAATGATAAGTTTTGTTTTGTGCTCATTTCAGAGTTCAAATAGTGACAGCCTTTTTGCAATCGACTGGCAGCCTAGTCCTTCTGATCTGTTTGCTAGTACAGAGACTTATTGCGTTTGTAGAGAAGAATCACAGAATTATCCGATTACCTCAAATTATATTTTGTGTAATTTGACAAATCCGTCTGAAACTTGCACAAGCAATTCAACAGAAGTGAAAGATGTATTCTTCACAGAGTGCTCTTCAAGAAGAAAGAGATCGATAGACAAGGTGGAAGTGGAAGTGCTTTCTACAAAGGAGGATGGTAGAAGGCGGAAGAGAGAGACGACGTTTACGTACTCTATTACAAAATTTCCCATTGAACAAGTCAATACTAAGGCATTTGTAGAGCCGGTAAGCATCTGAATTTATTATAATAATTGACAACCAAGATCATAATTTATTGGAATTATCTTAATCGACAAGAGGATATTGAAATACTGGCGTAAGACTAAGAGTGTCATAAGAAAATGTGAAAAGCATATCGTATTAGACCATGTTGCATTGACAACGGGATACACATTTATCAGCATGAAATCACAAACTAACAAATACACGGAAATAGATAGTGAGCACATCAATGCAAAGGTTTGATTTGATGACAATTACGCCAATTATTTTAAAAAATGAAAAAGTAGGTATGACACATATATTGGGAGGATTGTGCGCACGTAATCCAGAATAATCACACCGTCTGCTATTAACGTGGCAGATGGCCGTCCTAAGTCGGCACCGGTTGCCCATTGGTCTCGTTGGTTTATGTGTAGTCTTTTATGTTTCATGTTTCTATGGTGTGAGTTGGTGTTCCTTGTCCCTTTTGCGTCTCTATTTGTGGGTGTCTGTACTGTGTCTTTTGCATAGGTGTTTTGGGATTTTGCTGTGGGTTCTGCAACCTAGTGTTGTTGCAGATCCCCTCCTTTCTTAGATATATAGATATTAGAAAATGTGACCATGAACCTGACATGGCTTGTTGTGTTCAAAGCAAATGGTTTTGCTACCTTAATAACTTGCCCACACCAGCTAAGGAGAAATTCTGAAGACTTGCACTCTGAATGACTGTGAAAACAAGAAACAAGACCTGTCCAAATCTCTTTAGAGAGGACAGGACCCAGACCACCTATCCAATCTGAATGTCAGTCGCACTCATCGAGTGAGCACATTCATGAGCTCGCTACAGCAACCAGGACTGTATCAAGTACACCCCCTTTTTATATCAATTTACATATTCATCTGTGTTGTTTGGGCCCCTGCGTTTTGCAGTCTTCTTTATGTGGTCATCTTACGGTGGAGAAGTAATTTTACACAACAATTGTGCGTTCTTCAAGACCTATCGGTAACCGGAAAAATGATAGGTTTTACATGTATGCAGGTAATTCGGATAACAACACCATTTGCTACTTGCGTAGCAGGTGACCGTTCTAAGTCGTCACCGGTTACCCATTGGTCTTGTTGGTTTATGTGTAGTCTTTTGTGTTTAATGCCGTGTGTATCTTGTACTCGTCTTTGTTGTGTTTTCGAATCGGATCTTTTCGTGTTTTGCTGTTTTAGAAGAAAAGAAGATTCTGATCTGTTGAACAATTTGGTTGATAAATCGATCAAAAAAATTTTCACGGAGGTCTATTAATACGACTATTTTCAGAACCGGGGATTCCATCAAATACGAATGTGCTAGCATCTGAAATTTCAGTTTTGCTTTTATAATGATTTATTTTGACTTACGCACAAAATGAACTGTGCATGTTCGATTAAACTAATTCTTTTTCCAGAGATATAGAGAGACGATTGTTCGCCTTTTGAATCATTATTTTTGTCTAGGAGGGAAGTTGTATAACTGCGCAAACTTAGTAAATAAAGTATAGGGGTAGATTTCAAAAGATTTAAGAAACATTCCGCTTTAGCATAGCATAAGAAGAAGATATGAAATGATAAGAAATGAATCTTAATTTTTTCACCCTCACGGAATCTTTTTCGTCCAATCTATCGGGTCATACATATGGCATGCCAAAGTAACAAAAGATCGAAAAACTAGATTTCACAATTATAAACCCTAGTTTACACTTGCAAAACCTAGTTTCACGAGTGGAAACAAGGGTTTACGGATGATAATGATAATTAATTTTAAGTGTCACAAAAAAGATAAAATTTGCATCTACAAACGTAAACCTATATTTGCATACGTAAAACTAGGTTACACGCTTGGAAATGTATGTTTTCATATCATTATTTAGAGAAGTTAAAACTATTGTGAACATAAATAATTCTGATAATGATGATTATAATTGATGTTAAAGAAAATTTAGATAATTTAGCTAATGATAATTTCTAATTTTCTGTAACAAAAGTTTTAGCCAATCAGATAACGCGTTTCGTCCTGGTAATGGTAATTGTATTCCATCAAATTTGCATGATACAGTCTGATAATGGAAATTTCCTATTTCCGGCACCGACAAGTACATGTAGTATCCATTTAATTAAATTTCCATTATCACGAGTAAAAACTATCCTGATTGGTCAAAATTATCATTATTAAACAGAAGAGAAAAATACATGTACCTGCATCAACAGAAATATAAGATTTAATTCTTCGAACAAGAAAAACGAATTATCTTGACTCTGCAGTCAAAATACAGCATTATACACAGAAAGTAATAAATGCAGAGCAATTGCATCTTTCGGATAATGAGTCTTCATCTGTGGTACTTGAAGCTAAACCGACTCAACAAATAGTTGACATAAGTGCCCCCTTGATCCATGTATATATTTGTAAAGACTGGCTGGGCCTTAATTGTTGGTAGAGTGTATTAAAGGCCAAAAGGATTCGAGGGTTTCTGGAAGGGTGTTTGCCTCCTATACTTTGATGATGATTAGAATCAAACCGATATTTTTCAAATGAAAGGACTTTGACATATGTTGTTTCAATGATTTTTGCCCAAACTTGAAGAAAACATTAAAAGAAGAATCAAAGATATACTACAAACCGTAGGCATATTTCGATGTCTGTATATTGGTACGGTATTTCGATTGAATGGGAATTTTCACCTCGATATCTACATCCGAGAATAACAAACTTCTGCAGCATATCAAATATGGATAATGACCATATCTCAATACACAGTACAAAACCAATAGTTCAAGAAATCATAAATCGAAGGCATACAAATTCGGAATGGAACAGGAACCAAATTAAACAAAGGAGGGGATCTCCAACAAACACAAGGTTGCACTCACAGGAAAACTCCAATGAGTTAAAGAAGATCCTGACGATAATCTCAACAGCACTCACAAAAGAGCACTATGTTGAGCATCGACGGACCCCTAGCAAGCTAGAGGTGGGATCAGGTGCCCGAGAGGAGTAAGCATCCCCTGTTGGCTAGCCGCACCCGCCGTCGATGTTCATGCACGAATTCAAAATGAAAATATATAAAATGCATGCGCTGTCTGAGGCCGTCTATATAGAAAGTGCAATGGCGACAAACACCCTATGCGAAAACGCAGAGCAGACACGCACAGAAAGAGACGCAAAAGGGACAAAGAACACCGATGCAAACCATAGAGACATCAAACTCAAAGGAGAACACGTAAACCAACGAGACGATGGGCAACCGGTGCCGACTTTGGACGGCCATCTGCCACGCAAGGTAGCAGACGGTGTGGTTATCCGGATTACGTGCGCACAACCCTTACACTTTTCCGATTCCCCAGATGTCTCGAATAACGCATAATGTTGTTGTAAAATAGCCACCTCACTGTAAGATGAACTACAAACAAACAGCATGACACAGGGACCCAAAACACACAATTGGATTTGTAAATGGATATGAAAAACAAAAGGCATGTGAAAAAAAAAGACTATGCTCTGCCGGCTGTAGCGAGCTCATGCATGTGATAACCCGAGGAGTTCAACTGAAATCAGAGAAGACAGGTGGCCCTGTCCTCTCTAAAGAGGTTTCAACAAGGCCCGTCATGGAGTTCTGGCATAACAGTTAGTCAGAGTGCAATTATTAAAACTGTGCTAGTAGAAGACTGTAGATTGGTCCAGTACCAAGTCAAGAGTCCGTCTGGTGACAGAAGGATCATATCCACGATATAAAAGCGTTTGATGGTTATAACACAATTTCGATGACAATTTTGTCTACCTTTGATCCTTTTTATTTTGTTAATCATGTCAACACAAAATTCAGGTTGTGAAATACCCAATGTTGCTTGTATGGGTCCGAATTTCACATAATTTGACCAAATTTTTAGTAAAATTTCCAGTACGTTTTTTCTACTTTGTGAAAGGGAAAAACTTTCTACTATGAAAATTAAAAACATTAGAACATGCTCTAGCATAACGGATGAGCTGCGAAATGAAGATACCGTATGACGGTAATTTCGGAACATTACCGTCAAGCCAGGGAAAATTAACAATGTTGAATCCAAAATCATCTCGTTTGTCGTAGCGAGAACCTCCAACACACGAAAATAAGCGAACTCCCAATATTGAAGCGAGATCAGGTGCACAGGAAATGATTATTAACACCATTTTGTATGTTTAAAGGTGTTCTATTGGACAAATGGTTGGACAGAGGAACTTGCTTGGGCATTTTGTGAGTTATCATTCAATAACAGCGCAGTATTTGAAATATGCAGCACTTGCGTTCCAGAGATAGATATAACTCCTTTCATCGAAGCATGTGTGATGGACATAAAGGTATCTTTATAACCAACTAATTGAAAACTTTCATTGAGAAAGAATCCCACTCTACTGCCAGATCGTCGATATTGAAATTTATCACATGATTCGCCCGTTATGCAGTTTCATAAAGCCATTTCATAAATATATGATATGATAACACGTTACATATCTTTCTGCTTGAATGCGATTGGTCAAGTTTGGAACCTAATCACATAAACCTTGACAAATGTGACCTTTCAAATATCGGTCAACTGTTAAATTTAGACCCGGAGTCAATATCAATGATTAAAATTGTTGTTGTTGAATTAATTTTTGCATTAAAATACTATTCAAAATTGACTTTTCACTTACGCATAGAATATCTATACGATGGGGACACTACTTCTCATGGCGTAGCAGACGACTTCTAGATCACTGCGTGATTCGCCTCTGTAGTTCTCGGAAACGTTGATTTCACGTTCGAAATACACATTTTTAGGCAATATCATGTGATAAAAAGAATCTCAAATGAATTTTCATTTCATACGATGTATTATGAAACTCTTTGTGCGTTTTATATCCCCTCGCCAAGGCTCGGGGATATAAAACTCACAACTCGTTTCATAATATATCGTATGAAATGAAAATTAATTTGAGATCCTATATATACGTACTATTATAATACACTTTTAGTGCATTATATACGCATTTTAACAAATCATGTCTCATCAATGATGCTTGAGGTCATAAAGGAGAAAATTCAAAAATGTAAGATATTTAAGAAGAAGAGCAAAGATAACAACCATCTTAACATGAACCATAAACCGCTAAAGGCGGTAAGGCCGGATTGGGAAGTGTTTGTATTAGATGACGTATGCTTTTTGTGCAGACAGAAAGGTCAAAAGTCATTAATATTATTGCGAAATGAAAAATCTATGGTCAAGAGGATTCTAAATGTGAGATATCAAGGCCCTACCCTTTATAGTCGCAAAGTAGGTCAAAGGTCAACGTCAAGGTCAAAAGTCATGATATCAAATGAAATATCTTGTCATAAGGAATCTATATGTGAAATATATAAACCGTAACTCTTATAGTTTAAAAGTAGGTCAAAGATCAATGTTAAGATCACTAGGTCAAAATTCATGATAGTCAAATGAAAGGTCTGGTCATGAGGATTCGACATGTGAAATATGAAACCTTTACCTCTTATTATTTAAAAGTAGGACAAGGTCAATGTCAAGGCAACTATGTCAAAAGTCGTGATATCAAAAGAAAGTTCTGGTCATGAGAAATCTTTATATTAAATAACAAATCCCTACCCCTTATAATTCAAAAGTAGAGCAAAGGTCAATGTCAAGGTCACTAGGCAAAAAGTCATCATATCTAAAGAATGTTCTAGTCCTGAGGAATCTATATGTTGAATAACAGAACCCTACCTCTTATAATTCAAAAAGAAAACAAAGGTCAAGATCAAGGTCAATAGCTAAAAAATCATGATATCAAATGAAAGGTCTTGTCATGAGAATATTCCATGAGAATTATCAAATTCATACCCTCTATACTTCATGAGATATACCCCGACTTTATTATTTTTAAAAGTAGGTCAATCTTTTGGTATCCTTGGAAAGGTCTTGTCACAAAAAATACTAAAGTGAAATATGAAAGCCATATCACTTGTCATTCAAAAGTTATAGCCAAGTTAAAGTTTTTCAAAAGTAGTTCAAACTCAAAGTTCAAGGTCAATAGGTCAAATTTCGTTGTTGTGTTTGATTCGCCTCATCATGGACTATCACCAGTTTCAAGTTGCTCTTCCAAGCAGTTTTCTCTCAACGGAATTAAACGCAACACTTTAACCAAAATGTTGACGAACTGACCGACAGACGGACAGACAGACTTCGCCATTTTATAGACCGGATTTTGCTTCGCAATCCGACCCAAAATATATATTAATGATACGACATGTACAGAACATTGTTTCGGATGATAAATGATCCTCAGAGGTCCTCTATCATCGAATCCCACCCATCATGGTACGTCTATTGGTATTTGGAGACATGACTTTCATAGTTTTGGTCATATTTCATTGTTCTGATCGAGGATCACCCACGAAAGTTAAGTGTCCGAAACGCACATTTCTAGTCCACTGCTGCAAATTTTTCTGTTCTTGAATGAATCTATGAATATGAAGATGTGGAATATTATAGACAACCGAAACCATCCCCCTCCCCTCAGAAAAGAAAACTATTCTCATTTAATTTCGTATGTTGTGATATCTATATTGGAAAAAGTAAGTATTATGTCTATTCAGATGCACAATAAAGGGGTTAATCAAGGGTCGGTGTAAAGTCGTTGAAAATCACTATTATTAGAAAAAAATGCTGACCGAGATCAAATGAAAGGGTTTTTGAGATACAAATACATCAGCTAAACTAATGATTGAAGTCTGATTCCTTAAACGTCGATAGGGAGAGTTGATCAAACCTCGATATATTTGGCCCTCTGCCTACAATAATGTACGTCAAGTTTGCTAAGATGTATTCAGCTGTTTTTATTCACTTTGAGGTGGGAAAAACAAACTGGTTTTACATTTCTAAGAATTGGAATGTTTAACGTCTTCAAATTCAATGGCATCATATAAGAACAGATAAGTTTGCAGGATGGACCAGGCATGCATGTTTCAGTTACTTAATCCTCGTCAGTGATCCTCAATCTAAACAATGCAGTGTGAAAGTTATTATGTTCAAAAATGTACCGAAAGACTACATGTAGCATGATGGGTGAAATATGATGACGAACATGGATAATGACCATAGCCCCCTGTATACAGCACAAAATCGATAATTCAGAAAATCAGAAACTGAAGGCATACAAAATCAGGATAAAACAGGAACCAAAGCAAACAAACAAAAACCTCCACAACACGAAAAGAAGCGAACCCCCAATATGGGAGTGAGACCAGGTGTCCAGGAAGAGTAAGCATCTCCTGCTTGCATGCAACACCCGCCGCTTCAATTCGGTAGAACTGTCACATCTACAGGACCATGCTACAGGACCAATGTTTTAGAAATTTTAAGAAATCGATCAAATCTGGCTTCATGTGCCATCGGGGACTCCTGGTCTACCAGATTTGACACTCATTGAGTGGGAAAAATGTTAAACGTCTCAAAATTCAATAGCATCATTAAGAAGAGATAAATTTGCCGCATTGGCCAAACATGCACGCTGTATAAATTATCTACTTCTTTGATAATGATTAACTTTCTTTTCGTCGTGTAATATGTGCATGTACCTTAATGACGTATGAAAATGTACTAACCAGAGATGATTGTTGAATGATATTGAGAATGTTTTTCTTCATGATTTAAGCACACCATTTAGACTGTTATTAGTTTGGAAATAATGATAGATAATGATTTTGCCGTACTAGTCCCATGTACAATTTATTAATTGTTTTCCTTGTAATTCACAGATTGGAGGTGATACATCATACGCAAAAGTGACTTTAGATTCGTACAAAGCCACTTGTTTCATCGAAGCAACTAGAATGGAGGCATTACACAAATCTAATGCAACTGGTCAATGTAAACTTCATGAACTTCTAGGGACCACTTGCCCTAACGATTGCTCTGGGAATGGAACCTGCCAGTTTGGTAATGCTTAATTCATTAATGATCTATTTTCATTCTTCGCAAGAAACATACAAAACCCATTTGCTTCTCCAAGTTTAACAGGTAAAGAAGTCACAAATATAAGCGTGTGTACCAGTATATACATACTAACAATGTTTTCGAGGTCTAAAGTCGCAAGAGAAAATGCTAAGATGTATTTGATACTTTTGAGGCGGTGGCTACATATTTCGTTTCACAAAATTTATGACAAGGACAATTAATTTTAAAAATGAATAATAGAAGACACCAATTATAATTTTCTGGCGTTTCATTTTAGGAAGTGTAAAGGAATTTGTGGACTATTTGTTTGGTCGATCAAGAAATCAATGTTTTAAAGGCCAAACTGCATTTTCCCCTCATTTATGGTGTGGTGTTGAATCCTCGATCAACCAAACTATTACATTGATTACTTATCATTTCAATTTGTCGCTTTTTAACGTGTGTTTGCAGACAACAAACAAGCGACAGAGTATATAATTTTGAAGCTAAAACTGCCCTAAAGTGGACGAATTATACCCCCGCGGGACGTTTTCCTCTAAACGGATTCATTTATATATCACATGAAAAAACCCGCTCCAGTCAAAAGGAATCTATATGTGAAATATCAAAGCCCTATCCCTAATAGTTTTAAAGTAAGTCAAAGGTCATGGTTACTATTTCAAAAGTCATGGTAACTTTTGTCATGAGGAATATATATGTGAAATATCAAAGTCTAATCTCTTATAGTTTGAAAGTAGGTCAAAGGTCAAGGTCACCAGGTCAAAAGTGTGATATCATATGAAAGCTCTAATTATGAGGAATCTAAACTTTCGTCATGAGGAATATATATGTGAAATATCAAAGCCCTTTCTCTTATAGTTTAAAAGTAGCTCAAAGGTCAAGGTCAAGGTCACTAGGTCAAAAGTCATGATATCAAATGAAATCTTTCGTCCTCAGGAATCTATGTGTGAAATATCAAAGCCCTTTCCCTTATAATTCAAAAGTAGGTCAAAGGACAAGGGCACTAGGTCAAACGTCATTGGATCAAATGAAAGCTTGCGTCATGTGGAATATATATGTCAAATATCAAAGCCCTATCTCTTAAGGTTTAAAAGTAGGTCGAAGGTCAAGATTACAAGGTCACATGTCTCCGATTAAAACATGTGATGATGAATGTCTGTATGAAATATTAAAGTCTTATCACTTACACTTGAAGAGATATTCACTTCAAGAGAATATTATGATAAGGTAAACGTTCAATGTCAAGGTCGCTAGGCCAAATGTCTCGGTATCGAAATGTAGCACCTGTTATGTTGAATAACTGAATAAAATATGAAAGCCCTATCACTTATGCTTGAAGAGATATTCGCTTTAAGAAATTCTTAACAAAATACTACTACAAGGTCAAAGTTCAAAGTCAAGGTCACAAGGTCAAATGTCTTGGTAATCAAAATGTAGTACTTGTTATGGCGAATGTGTGTATGAAATATTACAGCTCTATCACTAATATATGAAAAAATATATGCTTTAAGAACTTCTTAACCAACATATTTCCATAAGGTCAAAGTTCAAGGTCAAGGTCACTAGGTCATATGTCTTGGTATCAAAATGAAGTACTTGTTATGGTGAATGTATGTATGAATTATGAAAGCCCTAACACTTATACTTGAAGACTTATCTGCTTTAAGAACTTCTTAACCGGAGAGATTGACAGACGGACAGGGTGTTACCTATATACTGTACCCCCAAACTTTGTTTGCGGGGTTTAACAATGTAGTGAAACGAGTGTAGTTACAACACGTATCAATCAATTCCAGGATTAGAAAAAAATCGTTTTTGATTATACAGAATCATAGCATCGTATTAATATTATATCGCAGGAGAATGTCATTGTTACTCTGGATACTTTGGTTTGGACTGTAATAAGGAAGAGAACTCGAAGCCGTCTGTTCAAAGTGAGTCTATGTCTGGTTTATGCGATTCATCATCAGAAAGATGTGAGACGACGCTTATTTATGGGTCTGGATTTAACCAAGATAAAGTGCTCTGTGCTTTTAGAGAAATAGAGGTAAATATGAATATATCTGATCGTACTTTTCAGTGTTAAACGTCTTCAAATTTAAAATAGGACGAAACACACGAATCATTTGTCCCAAAAATAGCATGTTAATATTCACATAGGTCAATAACATCACAATTATAAAAAGTTATCTTCATATACCTGTATAAAATCAACATTATAATATATATGTTCTATTGTAAAATTTTAGCTCATACCTACGTATAGTGAAATACCCTCATTACAGAATATCGTTCATCATTTTATTCCGCATTGGTATTTTTTATGACAAATCTTAACCTACGGCCCCAAGGAAATTTCCAACTTTCCGACTTGTCATTTATTTATGTCAAATTGCAATTAATTTATGTCACATCCTATTTATCTATGTCAACGTGCAATTTATTTTGTCAACGTACAACATATTATTCTTGCATGTTAGCATAGTTATCTCAAATATTAACATATCGTAATCATGTCAACATATTCATCTTTGTTGTCAACATATATATATCTTGCATGTTGACATAAATAACTCGCATGACGACTTTATCTATTGGAATATCTCACATGTAGGAGGCAAACGAATGCAAGTGTGCCACCATATACAAAACCCACAAGATAAAATTTGTGAATAACACATGTACAATCTCGTAATAAAACATTTCATTTTAAACCTCGACTTATGGCAAAATGAACCTTGACTTTCGACAGTGTAATATAAATGAACCTTTTCTCCAATTATAAGAATGAACTGTCTTATCAGTGCCGACTTAGGACGACCATTAGCCACAGTTAGTAACAGATGGTGTGGCTATCCTGAATTACGTGCGCACAACCCTCCCACTTTTCCGGTTACCCAAAGGTATCGTAAGAATGCACGATTGTTGTGTAGAATAACCTCCTCACCACACAAACAAGACAGCACAACGCAGGGTCCGAAGCAACACAGATGAATATGAAAATATATATAAAAATGGGGTAGGGGCGTACGGAATTCCTATCATTGTTCTGCCGGCTGTAGCGAGCTCATGCATATTACCACTAGAGGAGTCCGACCAACATTCAGAAAGGACAGGTGGTCATGGCCCTGTCTTCTCTTAAGAGGTTTGGACAGGGACCCGTCAAGGAGTCCCGTCGTCACACTCGGTCAGATTGCAAGCCTTAAGAGTGCGCTGGTACAAGGCTGTATATTGGTCTAGTACCATGCTAAGTGTTCGTCGAGTGACATTAGGATAATATCCATGGTATAAAAGATCATCTAATGATTCTGACGCATCTTCGACTGTTTTGCTGTCTGCCTGTCATCCTTCTAATTTTGAAAATTATGTCATCATAAAATGCAGGCTGTGAAATACCCAAAGTAATATACTCTGATGATTGTTTTGGTCCGAACAAAGAGTCTTTACTAAATTATTAAAGCGGACCAAAAATCTGTAAAAAAAAAATCAATGATACGTTGGCACGGCATGTAAGAGATTCTTGCGATTTTTTTTGTTTGGAAGTCCAATATGAAGTGCTAAGATGAAAATTATCTTTCATATGTAGAGAAAGAATGTCATGGTAACCATCTCTAAAGTTTGAAGCATTAGGACATTTTATAAGACTTAGCGTATATGTGACATTTGTTGCCACTGAAATGGGTACATTTATCAATTGCAATAACTACAATATTTTTTTTTTCTTTCAAACCTCTTTGTTATAATTATCTGAAATGGTTTTCACATTAATAAATCGCTATGCCTCTTGTATATGGGGGTTAAAAAGAGTGCCTAAATAAGGTTTTAATATCAATTCTCTGTAAGGACCAAACTATTTTGGGAATAGCATGTCATGGATTTTTATGATTTTCTCTATAAATGGTATGTATAATGACATGAATCTAGAAATAACAATTTTTTTTGAAATAAATATTTCGGTTGCCATGGAAACGAGGTATGTCTATTTATAGCACTAAAAAGTTGTCAAATAAGTCATCTTTGGTTATATGTTCCATGAAAACCATTGTCAGAGTTTATTGGTATTGACAACTTAAAATCTTTAAAACCTCTATTTTTAGACAAATAAACAATTTTTTGCAATTTCTTTCAATTAGCCGAATCCTATTAAATCAAAATCAGTCAAAAATTGCCATAAAAGAAGGTCAAAATTAAGGCCTATTTTTGTCAATTTTTAACCATTAATAAGCAAAAATAACACAAAATGTCAGGCTGATAACACCATCACTGTTGTCAGAACAAAATAGATTTCATGTGACAAATATAATCACGGAAAAAAATAAGTGGGACCTAGTTTTGTTTTCCTACATTTTGAGGTCAAAAATGGTTGCCATGGCAACTTATCTTAAGGTTGGTTTAAATAACTTATTTTGCTTAAGCTTAATGTAGGGACAACAGAAGAAACTATTCTTTATTTGATCACTTCTTAAATTTGTAATTTGTCAAGGTCATTGACTCTAAGTTCAAGGTCAATTCAAAATATAGGTTCCAATTTCAATAGAATTTGCATTTTTGTTGTTATTTATTGTTACTAAATTAAGGCTTGAGAGTCATATATTTGTATCAAAAATTCTTCTTTCTGAAATTAGGACAAATAGATGGAAAAACATTACACAATTTTAAGTTCAGAACATTTCTCCTAAAAAATAACACCAGACAAAAATCATGATAATCTCACATTTTTCATATGTATGTATGAAATACTAGGTACAAATCAAGGATGTCATTGATTTTGAGATTTTTGTAACTTTGGTCAATAAATAGGGAATATATCCATAATCACTATGTATGTGTTTGTTTTACTCAATACCACATGATTTTTGAGTAAGTGCTTCTCATATTTTTGAAAAATCACAGAACTTTTATGAATTGCATTCAAGATGACCTTGACATTGGGTCCTGTAACCTTGAAAATTTTAAGGGGATATTTTAATCAATAATGCTTTTTTATTTACACTGATAAAAAATGCTTAAAATATATAACGGACAGCTGATAATTTACCAGTAAATTACTCTTTGTGTAATAGTACTGAACAGAATGTCACTATGGTAACCATTTTTATACCCTTTTGAATAAAATTGTGAAGAGGTTTCACTCAAATTTTCACATTTTCGTAAAGATCGAGGATTATACTTTAGATAATTGGCAGTAGAAATCAAGTGAGCCTGACATTTTAGATGATTTGCCCTTAAATTAGAACTTTTTTCGGTCTTAAAAATACCCTGTCTTCAAAACAGATTTTGCCTACATTTTGATCATATTGACAAAAAGAATAGCGGGCAGTAGCATATTTCTTGTGTAGTATTTATACTATGAAAGATATAAAGAGAAAAATTAAGGAAAGGACTAGGTGCGCTAACCCCTCATATCGGTCCTATAATTTCGACGAAAAATATCTTTGATAAAAGAATCATTGATTATCACTTTTTGCAAAGTTGAAAGTTTGAGTTAATACCGCGTCATAATTTTGAGCCCTCGTAACGTCACGTGCGTGATGTATGACGTCATGTTTTGACGTCATTTACCCTGAATGACGTAAAACTCAAGAAAATCATCGCATTTTCCACACAAATCTTCAAAATTCATCTATGCTTCAGGCCTCGCCCACGAATTTTTTATGCAAATTAAAAGGCCGATCAGAAGTCAATCTATGGCACACCAAAGTCGCAAAAATTCGATAAACTAGGTTTCACAGCTGTAAACCCTAGTTTACACATGGAAAAACTAGTTTTCCGAGTGTAAACTAGCGTTTACAGATGATAATGGTAATTAATTCTAAGTGTCACAAAAATGATAAACCTTTGTTATCGTATGTAAAACTAGGTTTTGCACCTGGAAAAAATTTTTTTTATATCACTTTGGGTAGAAGTTAAAACTATTGTTAACATAAATTAATTTTGATAATGATAATAAAAATTTGTGTTTTAAAAGACAATGAAGAATAAGTGTAAATGATAATTCCCAATTTCTGTTAACAAAAGTAGCCAATCAGATAACCTGTTTCTTTCTGGTTATGGTAATTTTATCCAATGAAATTGCTTGATACAGTCTGATAATGGAATTAATCCTTTTTTCTGTTAACAAAAGTTGTAGCCAATCAGATAATCTGTTTCTTTCTGGTAATTGTAATTTTATCCTATAAAATTGCTTGATAAAGTCTAATAATGGATTTTTTCCTAATTTCTGTTAACAAAAGTTTTAGCCAATCAGATAACCTGTTTCTTTCTGGTAATGGTAATTCTATCCGTTGAAAATGCTTGATACAATCTGATAATGGAATTTTCCCTAAATTCTGTTAACAAAAGTTTTAGCCAATCAGAAAACCTGTTTCTTTCTGGTGATGGTAAAGTTATCGAATGAAATTGATTGATACAGTCTTATAATGGAAATGTTTCTTTTTTCTATTAACAAAAGTTATCATTGGCAGAGATCTAGTTACAGTGCAACGAAAACGCTAAAAAAGTTGTTCGGTTATTTTCTGAAGACAGAAAATAACCGAATAAGAAAATAGCGTAGAATTTCGTTGCACTGTACTAGTTACTAGTATAGGAGAGATATCCAGTCTCTACCTCTAAAAGCTGTAAGCGGCAGCGGTAGATACCGGAATATTTAGTCTTGGAGAGATCTAGCTAATTTTTTTTTTCAAGCCGGACAATTTAAAGCCTTATGTTAATATCGCGGTATATTTAATCAACGACGACAGTAACTGTAAATAAAAAAAAAACGCAAACTAATAATAAGCAGAGGAATTTACTGATATATATCGAAACTGTTTGTTTAACGCATTCTGATTGGATAAAATTCTCATTACCACAAGTAAAACCTATCCTGACTGGTCAACATTTTAATTCTCAAACTTGAAAGAAAAATCCATCACCACGAGTAAAAACTCATTTGATTGCATGAAATTATTTAGAGAAATCTAGTTTCACATATGCTAATCATAGTTTCATGCAGTAGAATAGGTTTTTGGCGTGTAAACTATACTTTACACGTGCTAATGATCAATAATTAGAATTCTTGTGTCGATGCGATGGAAATTAGAAAAAAACTAGGTTGTACGAATGAAAAGTTAGGTTTTCGCTCGTAAAACTAGGTTTCCCAAGAAGAGAAAAACTAGGTATCACAGCTGTAAACCCCAGTTTACACTCGGAAAACTAGGGTTTACAGCTGTGAAACCTACTTTATCGAATTTTTGTGACTTTGGCGTGCCATACCCATGGATTGACACAAAAGTATTTATGGGCAAGGCCTGGATAACCCCTTGATTTTATAGTTTTGTATCGAAATATCGCTCAATTATTGATATTTTCAATGATTTCAGCGTTTTTAGACGTTTTCAGCGACGTATTATTCAGTATAGGACTGTGAAATAAAAAGGAGCTTTCATGATTTGGACTCGCCATACATTGGACATTTCATAAACTAGAATATTATGGATATATAAACAACTTTGAAAATAGGGCCGAAATGACAGGTTATCGCACCTACTCCTTTCAGTTGACTATAGTAGCTGTGACCATGGAAACGAGCCTTGTGAAAATGCTATGTTACAAGTAGTCTACTGATGCGTAAAATTTCAAACATGGTTTCCATGGCAACGAAAACTTAATTTGTAAAAAGGAAGTTTATTTTTGTCTCAGTACATCATATACACCTGAAAAACTAATAAATAATCCTATATTGCAACCCAAAACATTTCTAAGAATTTCCTATACTGAAAGCCAAATTCACTCTAACTTTTTGGCGCCATTTTTAGAAGTAAACAAGCTAAACGAAACGAGCAAGCGGGCCCCGAAGGTCCCATTTGATCTGAGCAAGCTTTAATGGTAACACGCATATACCAAACAAATGGAAACATGGTAGAAAAAACAAAGGAAAGATTCATACTAAGCCTCAGACAAAACGTTAACAAGAAAATTAATTCATGGGAGCCGCCATTTTGAAATATCCGGGTGCTTTTGACGATTTTTTCACGACAATATAGTATTCAAGTAGATTATTGAAAGCAATAGTCTAAGTAAATGAACATCTAAAGAAGTCACCTTAAATCTTAATGCAGTATTACAAATTTTCTGTCTTTTTCATACGGTTAATAAAAATGTCTCTGCAGGCAACGTAAATGTCGTACTAATGCCTGTTCTGACGTCGCGATGTGCATCAAATATACCGAAACATGTGACCATGCACGTGATTCTCCGTGTACATATTTAATTTACAAAGACTGAAAGCTAAACGCAAGTGTTATGCAGTGTTCTACCCATACAATATTACGATCATTGATACAGAACGAATTATTGAGATAATGGGCCAAATTTGACTTAATGTTATTGCAAGAATAGACCATTTTCCGACGTTGTTAGAGAACACAAAATATCCGAGTCAACATCTTTTGGTGGTTTTTTTACATTATGACGTCACCGTTAAACGACGCAAATCCATTGAAAAGTGCACAAAAATTTCCTACCTCGGAAATTTTTCGTCATTTTGTCATCCACTATGAATTTTGGCAAGTGGCCCATTGGAAAAAAAAAACACGAGACTTAACTTATCACTGTTCATTTCAATTTTCTTCACAATGTTATTTCTGCGATAAAGCGCTGTTTCAACTGACTTACAAGTAGGTAAACGTTGTGGTTACTGAATTTTAACACTGAGTAATTGTAATGTCTCAGGACGGCTTTCGGAATTTACTCATTAATTAAATTGAGATAAAGTTTTTGGAAATAGATTTGCGGCAAAGATTTATCCATTGATTTTTCTTTATATTTGAAATAATTTGAAAACATGGTATGCAAATAATATTCATGCGTGTCTCTCCCAACCCCATGCGCCCACACATTCGCAAGCTTATAAAATATATTGTGAATTTGAAATTCACCTTGCTTCTAGGGCATACTTACTTTACTGCTGGAAACTGATTCTGTCGGAAATCACGCAATATCATCCCTAGCTTCAATAATTTCAAAGCTGTTTCTATCTCAACAAAATAAGATGAAAATATATGAAAAGACAGGCATCAAAATTTTAAAATGATAAAATCTACTGAAAAGAAAAACGACGTTCCGCATGCAGATATAAAATTCATACGATCAAATTGTTTCAAATTGTTTATTGTACATGTTGCGGATGCAAAGTTTGAACTAGTCCAAACGTGTAGTACATTCTAGCAAAGATTCTATGGTTTGTCGTCTCCACCATCCAGCATTTTATGGCATTGAGTTATTTCTTAACAGTTTACAAAGGGGAAGGGGGTACCGGTACCAACGTACATGTATCTTCCTGTACAGGACACGTCCTTTTCTGGACTGGAGCCCGGGTCCTTATAGATTTGAGAAAAATAGTGGCATTTTCTCATTAATTAGGAAAATATATAAAATGACTTCCACTGTTCAAGGATGCATTTTCACTTGTGCTGCAACCTAGTGTTGTTGAAAATCCCCTCCTTTCTTGTAAATGAAAAAAATTAACTTATTATGTTGAATTTCCATGAGGTGTGAGATTGGGAAAAATGTCAATATTGAAGAAAAATTTATTTTGCATATGGACTGGGACCGAATATGGACCCCACATTAGGCTGATAGAGAGCCCTGCTGTATAATGGTTAATAAAGTCAAATTCTTATAGACATGTTGATTAAATCTCTCGTTCTCTCTAGATAAGGTATGTACAACAGCTGAGGGAGATAAAGTAGACAGAGAGGGGATCAAACCTGCGTTTTGAAAATCGGAGTTCTAAATCTGAAAGATATTTCAAATCCAAGTTACGTAATTTACATGAAAAAATATGTCTTCGCGCCTGCAGACAAAGCAGCCAACAACACCATAATTATTTGATAAAGCTTCTACATATCGACTTTAGTTTCTGAACTTTCTTCTACTAATACTTTTATTGAAAGCAATGAAAGTGTTCCCAATATTTTAAACAAGCATAACAGTGACATTTCTTCTTTTAACATCCCTTTTTCTAAATTGGATCTCCCTACAATATACTGTATACCAAAACTTCACAAGTCTCCGTACACGTTTCGATGCATTGCTAACTCTAGCAACTGCTCAACTACAATTTTGTCTAGAAATCTGACATCAGCACTCACGGCTATAAAGGAACACGTGCCAAAATACTGTGAAACTGTCATGAACAGGAATGGTGTAAACTTCTTTTGGTCTATTAAAAATTCAGGGGATGTGATTGATAAAATGAAATCAAGAAAGTTTGAAGCAAATACGATATCTTCATACGACTTTTCTAATATGTACACAAAGCTTCCTCACGATAAAATAAATGATCGACTGTCCAAGCTCATTAAATGGTGTTTTGATAGAGAGGTGAAAACTTATATTTGTACATCTGAATCGAAGGGTTTCTTTTCCGCCACAGATTACAAATCATACAAATCATGGACATGTGGTGACCTGTGTATTGTCTTGTCCTTCCTCTTGGACAATATTTATGTAAGATTTGGTGAGAAACTCAACATGCAAGTTGTAGGGATTCCTATGGGTACTAATTGTGCGCCTCTTGTTGCAGATTTATTTTTATGCACGTATGAGAAGGAATTTATCCAAAATCTTCAAAAAGAAAGAAACAATGATGATGTGAAATGTTTCATTGGTACTTCTAGGTACCTGGATGATATTCTTACTATCGACAATCTTGTTTTTGAAAAGTATAAAAATGTTATTTATCCACAAGAAATTATTCTAAACAAGGCAAACGTTTCAAACACAGAAACACCATTTTTGGACCTAAATATCAAAATTGTTAAGGGAGAGATCCATACAAGTGTGTATGACAAAAGAGATGATTTTGGATATAACATAGTAAATTTCCCCTGGCTTGACGGTGATGTTCCTAGATAACCGTCCTATGGTATCTATATTTCACAGCTCATCCGGTATGCTAGAGCATGTACTGATGTTTTGGATTTTCATAGTAGAAATTTAAAACTACCAAGAAACTTTTGGGACAAGGTTTTCGCTTTTACAAACTAGTAAAGACTTTCTGTAAATGTCACAAAATTTTATTGTCAACTTCTTCTGAAATTCGGATCAATACAGGCAACCGAGTATATTACTTTGGGTATTTCACAACCTGCATTTTTATGGTGACATAATTAACAAGATAAGAAGGATCAAAGATAGACAACATCACTATCGAAAATGCGCCAGACTCATCAAACGCCTTTTATACCGTGGATATGATCCTCATGTCACCAGACGGACACTAGGCTTGGAACTTGACCAATCTACAGTCTTGCACCGGCGCATTCTTAAAACTGACTGACTATGACGACGGGACTCCATGACGGGCCCTGTCCAAACCTCTTTAGAGAAGACAGGGCCCCGACCACCTGTCCTCTCTGAATATCAGTCGGACTCCTCGGGTGATAACATACATGAGCTCGCGGCGGCAGAGCACGGATTGTATTACGTACGCCCTCTTTTTATATCCATTTACATATTCATCTGTATTGCTTGGGCCCCTGCGTTTCGCGGTCTTGTTTGTGTGTGGTCATCTGACAGTGAGGAGGTTGTTTTACACCACAATTGTTCGTTCTTCGAGACCTCTGGGTAATCGGAAAAGTGGCAGGGTTGTGCGCACGTAATCCAGGATAACCACACCTTCTGCTATTTTCGAGGCAGATGGCCGTCCTAAGTCGGCACCGGTTACCCATTGGTCTCGTTGGTTTATGTGTAGTCCTTTGTGTTTGATGTTTCTGTGTTGTGCGTTGACGTTCCTTGTCCCTTATGCGTCTCTTTTCGTGCTTGTCTGCTTTGTGTTTTTGCATTGAGTGTTTTGGGGTTTTGCTGTGGGTGCTACAACCTGGTGTTGTTGGAGATCCCCTCCTTTGTTTCATGATTGCCTTGGATTTTACTTTTTTTGGCTACGTACAATACACGTCCTTTAATATATATTATAAAACTGAATGCATTTTGCGAAAAAAGGAGGTACCGAGAACTCACATTGACCGGAAACCTTAATTTGTGCAATAAGGACATGACAATTACTTAATATGCAGATAATAATGAAAATCCATGACATGGTGGCGCCAGAATATGTGTGATCTTAAATAATTCAAAACACTACAGAAAATTGTAGGACAATGGATTACTGAAAATGGCACAAAATACTCTTGTTTTTGTTGGTTCTGATGACAATGAATCTATTTGTCAAAGGGTGATTATTTATGAATGGTCTCGACAAAATTCAGAAGATCGTCAAAACCTTGGTGATATCGATAATGCATGTTCATGCCTCATTTTCAGCTTCTTCATCAAGTATTTCTCTTTTTGATTAAGGTCACTAATAACGGTACAGACATTTCGAATTCTTCCGTCATTGAGGAAGGACAGTATTTGAACGAATTCTATATCCAGTGTATACTCCCAGTTTCGGCAGCTTCAAACAGTAAAATGGCTTCAGGTTACATGATCAGTATAGGAAATGGAGACGGATCTGGAGGCTTCTCGGATGAGGTTCCTTTCATTATCTTCGATTCACTGTGCTATGAATGCAATGTAACTTATCTGCAGTGTGTAGAAAAGGTAGGCATCAGACAACGATAATTATTTAAATCAAATGTTATAACCTGCAAAATCAGAGTGTCGCATACTTAGCAATGCCGACTAAAGACCGCATGACTTTTCATTTGGGTTTTGTTACATTGAATTTGAAAGGGATATTATAAATGTAATAATTGAAAACATAAAGTGTAAGAATTGAATACTCCCAAACTTCAAAGCAACTTCTTCTTAATATTTAGAATAAAAAATTTAAGAAGAAGTTGCTTTGAAGTTTGGGAGTATTCAATTCTATTTGGTCTATGTAATTATATTTAAAAGTTTGACTATGGAAAAGAATTTAAATTTCATTCCACAATCAAACTTTTAGATATAATCACATAGACAATTAGTTTCAATCGTCGCAAAATATGAATGATATTGTTATTAGTGACGACAATTTAGATAAATAAAACCATTTTCATGCATTACTGAGAAAGAGAATTTTGCTGTCCAACATTCTTAAATTGTATAACACTTTCTATTACATGTACATGTAATTATTAAGGATAAGTTGATAAATTAATTTTAAAATGTATAGAATTCACAGTATACGTCATTACGTAATACTGTAAATGTATTTCAGTCAAATTGTCTCACTACCACAGACTGGACACCATCAACAGATTCTCGGACTGCTTTAGTAACAGGTAGGACTCAAAAGTTTTGACTTTTTTATTACAAAATTCTATCAGCTCATCATATCTTCTTATATACAGAATTGTTCTCTTAGAGAAGCTACATTGTAGTGGTATTATAATAGACTTTTTTCACCGTGACGAACTTCGCACTTCGCACTTCGAACTTCGCACTTAAATTTCATAAGTTGATTGCCGAAAAAAAGCGCGCCAGTTGTACAGGAAGTCCAATATATCATTCCATTGAGTATACTAATCAAAATGTAGATGACTCCGCTTATGAGTTTATTCGCGAACGACAGCTACGTCACTTTTTCTTCAATGTGCGAAGTGCGAAGTACGAAGTTCGGAGTGTGAAGTTCGTCACGATGAAAAATGTCTATTGGAAACCACGCTTAACACCGAAACAAGATAAATTCGTCACTACTTCAACAACTCATGTAATAAGTTTCCATGGTTTTGCCTTTGCATTGTTGTGAGCATAACATTTGGTCAATATAAGGTAAATTATTTTTGAAGGTAGGTGAAAAAAAATGAAGTGTTATAATTGATGTTATAACAGGAAATCTTTTGAATAGAGATGACATATATATCTTTATAACATCTACTATGAATCCTGTTTACATTTATTACCGTCCCCAATTTGTACATGATAATGTTAGTCATTACATTTTTTTCTGTGTGCCTTTATTACAAATTCGCCTGCTTGAAAATCACATGTGATTGATATCATCTTTGTATCAGAAGCATATCTGTTGACTGTTGCCCTTTCGTCCTATTCAGGGACATATACGGTAACCTTTGAAACGATTGATATAACGAGAACCCAAAACATCTTTTACAGATTTCAATTTGTCATTAAATACTTCTTTGCGTCCAACATTCTGAATGTAATGAACATAAAAGAAGTACCTATCACTTATTCAGTCTCAAAGTCGATTGGGGGGAAGGCTTAATAATTAGATTTTCCATAGGAACGGCTGCGAGCCTCGGAATGAATAATATTCCGAAGTTAGACAAGGTGACCGGGAAGAATCAGCGTCAATGGAAACTTTTCAAATTCGGTGATTGTCTCGATGTACATATTGATGTACATGTACATATCAGGTAAGTATTTCTTGTTTGGTGATGATGGCAGCCATTCAATCAAATCCAGAATGTCACTGATCATTCTGGAAAGGGGAATCTGATATGGTTTTATTATATCACCGTATGACCGAAGAATTACTCAAAGATGATTTCAGCCGTTTTGCAATATAACCCTGAACAAGTAGCTTACTTGCAAGCCGTCTGGCTCTAACGATGAAATCTTCATAAAGAACATGCCCTGGCGTACCATATGGGCTGGGAATCAAAAAACGCCATAAGCAAAAGAAGACGGAATGTTGCTACTCATGAAATGGAAGTTAGTTATATGGAAGCTGAAATCATCACACTTGTCATATAGTGAGGTTTTCAAATCGCCGTTTGCGTCGAAAGATAATTCAGTTGACATATTTTTTTTCATTTCAGGGTCACGTTTGGTTACAACTGACACAACTAACATAACAGGGCCTCAAACAAATACACAGTCATCATCGTCTGGTAAAGCACATTACGATAGTAAATTCATAATTTGAAATACAATTTTGGCAGAATATTTTTGAGTTGGCAAAGCCAACTATTCATTAGAATCGATTGCCCCAGTACGAACCGTACAACGCAGAAAAATATGTCGTCTTACACAAGAAATAGTACAACTATTATTTGGACAAAAAAGTTTAAACGACATAATGAGTGCAAGTTGTAAATGATGAATCCAATGCGATTATTGGAGTTAAAAAATTGTCTATAGAACTATTTGTAATGAAGATTCGGAGTATAGTTCTCGTATCGCGTAGGAATTCAAGTCTCAAGTAGTCCAAAGTAGCACTGCACCATGCGTTTTTTCCGGGGGAATTACAAGAGTTTTGGCCTAATGATAGTTGTGATAACCGTGTCGATTTATATTTCATTGATGAAAAGATAGATATGAAATATTCTGTTGATGTCAATATAAATCGCTATGGTTCTTGCGTCTTAAGATCAGAGGACACTCGATGAACGGTGAACTGGATTTGTGGCAAGTTCTTGAAAACAACTGATATAATATTTGAATATTTTCTTATCTGTTGTATAAAGGATTATGAAAAACCTCAATTTGAAAGACTAGATTGTCTATTTACTGTATGTCGTTTTCTGTTTTTCGAAGTTCGATTTTTGGGAAAGGGGGGGGTTGTGTTTGATAACGTAAATGAACGATGTACATCACAGTCCGGGTGATAAGAAGAGCATTGTCCTCGAGGAATATAATTTATATTTATAATTTATCTTCACCTAATGACTGCAATAAATGTATATATGTCCATGTACTGGTAGTATTCAAACACATTCACTTCATCAAATGTGTTATTACCGTGGACTTGGATATTCATGGAAACGCTGGGAAAATATATTCTTTTCTCCCATATTTACAGAACTGTACTCGTATAAAGAACAAAATGGCAAATCGATCATTCACGTTGAATATGACGTTTAGTCTTGATAAAGCATAGGAAAAGTACTATTTTTGACGTTTTTTGCAAATACCGGTAAGGAGAAAAATAATCGACACACTGTGTCGCTTCAATCTTGATCAAAAGATGGCAGAAAAGTAAAGGAAACTTAGGTGTGATCATTGATAACGTCACAAGGAAATCATTTAATTTCCATTGTTATTATTAAGAAACGACGATGCTGTTTGGCCGAGAAATTTTGTTGATACCTGTATCAACACAAAACGGAAGTACACACTTAGCAACGTCGTTAGCAACACGGTTTCAAAGCCGCAAATAAACGTTGGAAAGCAACAAAATGAAATGATAAGTAATCAATGTAATATTTTTTTGGTTGATCGAGGTAGGCTACGCGCATAATGCAGTTTTCCCTCAATTTTTGGTGTTGATACCTCGATCAACAAAAACAATACAACAATGATTCCTTAAATCCATTCCTCTTGTCTGGGATTTATTTTGTCCATGACTCAGCAAGTCTTGTCATTGTACATGTACAAGCAAATTCTGGTCATTCGGAGTGCATTTCCTTGTCGATGCTCACACCCGATGATAGATTCTATAAGTCTTAACCCTACGGGGTAAGATATCATTTTCACGTGCCTTTTAACTGTAATGTCAATTCAGACAATTGTGATGTCATTCATGAATGCTACGTTGGCTGATCAAAATATGAAAATGAATACCGGTACATAAAATTTTATTTTAAGCGCTCTTAGACAATGTGAGAAAAATAAGCATATACTTGTACATGTAAGCACACTTTAAAAGTTATGACTTAGATTTATGCTGGTAGGGGACTTATATCGCTTATAGATTAAAAAAAAAACTTGTTATGCACCCTGGAATCAAAGATTCGGGGGTATATAGTTTTTTGCCTGTCCGTCTGTTTGTCCAAAAATCTTTTGAATGGTAGATTATATGGCTTTTATATTTCACATGTGTATTCCTTGTCACAATATTTTTCCATAGATACCAACATTTTTAAGCCCAGTGACCCTGAGCTTGACCTTTCACATACTTAACAAAAAATGGTGATTATATTCCACCGGGAGCATTCGTGTTTCACAAACAATATTTAATATTAGACTTTGCCAACACGCAGGACTTTCAGTCCTTTGATTATTCTTCTGTTTGAAGTTTTTTTTATGGATTTTCATAAGTAGTTGAAATCTCGTTTGCGTCCAAACAATATAATGCCTTTTGACTGATGAAACTATACTAATTTCCTTCCTATTTAAGGGTCCTTTTGGGTAACAACTGAAACAACGGCTACCACGGGAACTCAAACAAAAACACAATCATCACCACCTGGTAAAGTACATTTTGTTATTAATTTCAATTTTAATTTCGAATTTTATTTAAAATAACAAAAGTGTTGTCCAATGCAATAGATAATGCGTATTTAATACAAGACATTGCATACATATATTCATGTGTTTATCCTGATATCAAAAGGACAATTTCAATGAGCTATGAATAATTTTGTACTTATCTTAACCTTAGCTCTTCTGTACATAGGTAATAGTGGTGATAAAAGGAGAAATAACGTTGAAGGCAGTGGAGAACCCGTTCTTATTATTGTAACTGTCTCGGTAACCGTAGTCGGACTTTCAGCAGTCGTATTGTCGGTGTATTTGTATAAAAAGAATCACTATAACAGGTACAAAACCGCATACGGCTCGTATTATCAGTCATGCTTAAATATGAAGCCATGATGATAAAATGAATCGTTTCATTAACCATAAAGCATTTATTTATAATGGTAGCTTTAATCCTTATAAATTCGTAAGAATTCATTTTGCGCTCACCTGTGCAAAGCTAAGAAAGCTTATTAATGGTAATTATTTCGTCGTCCATCCGCAGTTATGAACATCTTAAAAGACAGAAAAATTACGACAAAAGTATCCTCTTTAAATATTCATTCCAACTATGAGTATGTGTCAAACCATTTGATTTTTTGGCTTTAATATACGATGTTCATGCGCTCAATATGCTATGAAATGGTACTTTTTTTCAAGTAATATGATCTGAACGTTTACTTTCATAGTCTTAATGATCTTTTACATTCTGCACATATACAGGAATCAACCTGCCTTCCTTATAAAAGCTCGGCCTATTTCAGCACCAGAGTATGTATTATTTCGTCGTTTGTTTCTTGTTACATGATTAAGAAAATATGAAGGATCATATGAAGACTGAGTTTTGATTAACAGAATTTCCTTATAATCCATGGCCTAATTCAAAGACAATAAAAGGGAATTTGGCATGGACAAATACTTGACATATAACTTTGCATTTGGCTAGAAGGTGAAATTGCGAAAGATTTCCGAATAGTTACATCCTTTGACACTTATAATACTTTGACCATTGAAAGAGCGCTACTTCTTTATAGAATAAATATATCTTAATATTGACCTTTTAATGGTTTATTCTGTCTGTTCTCGCTTTACTTGTGAGCAGAATATATCATTATGATATGTAGTCTTTTTTTTTTGGTAGGATAAATGTTTGTTTGAGTGCGGGATCAAGTTTGTATGGGTGACTGCTATAGGTATGAATATACCATTTATTTAAAAGGAGTTATGGACCGTTTTGGCTACCCAAAATTGGAGCTCGAATTGGATGAACGCGTGTTTGTGATTGGCTGATATTCACATGAATGAACAAAAGAAAGACTTTCGACGGTTAAACACCTGAAACGTGAATGTCTGGTCAATTGTTAAACGTCTTTAAACTCAATAGCATAATTTAAAACCTGATAAATTTACAGCATGGTACCAGACATGCACGTTTCGGGTACTAAATCCTCGTCAGTGATTACAATGTAATATAGCCAAAACGTATGAAAATTATTATGATTGTCCAAAAATATACTAAAAGACGTAGCAGAATGGGTGGGATATGATGCTACAGGACCCACGTTTTAGAAATTTCAAGAAATTTTGTGACAGAAAATTTCAAATGCGTTGAAGAGACAGACGATCAACTGAAGTTGATCGAACTTGGCTACATGTGCCCTCGGGGACTCTTGGTCCACCAGCAGTGACACTCACCAAGTAGTTCAAATGTTAAACGTCTTTAAATTCAATAGCATCATTTAAAACCTGATAAATTTACAGCATGGACCACACATGCACGTTTCGGGTACTAAACCCTCGTCAGTGATCCTCAGTCTAAACAATGTAATATAGCCAAAAAGTATGAAAATTATTATGATTGCCCAAAAATGTACCAAAAGACGTAGCAGAACGGGTGGGATGCTGTAAATTTATCCGCTCAAAAATGATGCAAGTGGATTTGAAGACATAAAACATTATCCTTGTATATTAATTTCTAATCAATTATAACATGAACAGAAATTATATGGATTTTCTAACGAGGAGTACCTTTTTTTATTCATTCTAAATTCAGAGGATGAAAAGCAACGGTAACCACCATTTTTTATTACATCAAAAGGGTAATAAATAATTGTTCTGCCTTATGATAATTGGCTCATTTTTTAAATCACCTATTTTTACAGAAGTATGGAAGCCCAACTTTGATAACCCGTATAATGGAAGTCTATGGGAAATTTTCGGGATTTGAATTACCTTCTTCATATCAATACATATTGTCCGCCATTTTATTATATTTTCTGTGCATTTCTACTGCATTTCTACAATTTTCTCTGTTTTTATATATTTATCATATTCTTAGTACTTTTATTTGTGTTTCAGGACTCAATTGAATTCATATATCAATAAAAGTTATGAGAAAGAGCATTCAGCTGTGTCAGCCGGAAGCATCAAATTTGCATGGAATGACGAGAAGGCCGTTCCAAACAGTGTCCCTCCGATGCACTTTAGACTGCCGTCGGAGAAAATAACTGATAACTTCTTTACTAAGGATTAAAGATATCACAGACGACTACTGATTTACGAGAATTTATGTTCTACATTCTATGATAGGTTATCTCGGGCGTAGATAAACAGTCAATTAAGTATCCCGAGATGGCCCCGGTTTTCTGTATTACCCTGTAACAAGGTTAACTCAATGAATCCATCTCCCGTCTGAAGTTTTCCCGCTCATCCAATTTCTTTAAAACGACTATTTTACAAGAACTTTCAGGTGTAAATCCTCCTCAAATCCATGAAAGAAGTCTTACTAAAATCAAGTTTATCTCTAACTCGATGCGGAGTGGGGACCCTCGGTGAACGTGATTTTATAATAATACAATAAATGACGGCATACACAATATTGAGTGGTATTTCCTATTTTCAGTTCTCTGTTAAACGTGGCGAAACTAGTGTGCAATTTGACCAAAATTGTATAATAAAGCGTCCTTTCAAATATTAGGGAGTATAAAGAGTCTGGTTTAATGATATAAGTTTAGACACGAAAGTTCGAGTTAGACGAAGGTTTGGAGAGAACAAAGAGAAAGGTTTGGGGGTACGCGGCATATAATGTTCTTTTTATTCCCACAATGGACAATCTTGTTTTTAAACTAACCATGATACCGAATTTTTTATTACATCACAGAGAATCAGAATTGTATTTTCTTTTCAGAATCACTAAAGGCTGGGGGGGGGGGGGTAGCCTACGGCAAATTTATTTGCCCCTTGTACATTCAATTTCCTACCAGACAGGTAAAAGTGTTATTTTTGAAAATACGGGTGGGTAAATGGGGATGAATTCTTTGCTTAGGCGGAACTAATTTGATCCAGAATATGTTTTTATCAAAAGAGCTGTACTTGTAGTAGGAAGATATGTTAAACGAAATTAGTTTCTAACCCTCTTCCTTAACATATACATTGCATACGGAAGCAGACTAGAGCCAACCTAAGTGAAATTTTAAAGTCGTCATTATGACTTAGTATGCCGTAATTACGACTTACCTATCTCGTAATTACGACTTAGTTATCTCGTAATTTACGACTTAGTATGTCGTAATTACGACTTAACTATCTCATTATTACGACTTGGCATGTTGTTATTACAACTTAACTATCTCGTAATTACGATTTGGTATGTCGTTATAACGACTTGATATGTCGTAATTACGACTTAACTATCTCGTAATTACGACTTAGTCATCTCGTAATTCACGACTTAGTATGTCGAAATTATGACTTAACTATCTCATTATTACGACTTGGCATGTCGTAATTACGACTAAACTATCTCGTAATTACAATTTGATATGTCGTTATTACGACTTGATATGTCGTAATTACGACATACCTATCTCGTAATAACGACTTAGTTATGTCGTAATTTACGACTTAACTATGTCGTTATTACGACTAAGTTATCTCGTAATTACGACTTAGTTTGTTATAGTTTCCACTATGACCAAGGCCAGCATGAATCATGACTGCAGCTAGGGAGATCGCAAGGAAGAACAGGAGGCCCCAGTTTGCCTATATCGCTCATTCGACAACCCTATCCACCTTGATGAAGAAAAAGAATGAAGAAGATACAAATACACGGGAATTGCACATGTATCAATTCAAACCCCTTTCTTTAATCAATCAAGAATCATGAAAACTCAAAAAATAAATCTCATAAAAAGCATTGTATAAATATACAGCTATTATGTGAAAAGAGTTTGTAAGCCGCTGAGAGCTTACAAGCCATACTTCGTACTTCTCGTTGTGTGATTTATTAATGTTCTGTTCTTTCTTGTTGACAGAAAACATCGTTTGAAGTTTACAAAGTTTATTTAACGAAACAAAATTAGTACAGAATCCATAGCATGCGAGAAAGTAGTTCTTAGACAACGAGAAAGTAAATCTAATAATTGAAAAATGGCATATTGTATTTAAACCTGGGAGGGAAATTGCACAAAATGATGGACATATTTCTAGATATTCTATGTTCATCCCTCAAAGATAAGGTTGTCTACAACTCTTCAAAAAGCATCTGAAATTATGAGGGATTGTACGTAGATAAACTCAATTTGCTGGTACTTCACGTGTAGATATATCCAACTCATAGATAAAACCAATTTGTAATTAAGTTCTTATCAGTCTCTGGACTTACCAAGTATTGAATAATCAATATTACAATTAAACATGTTAGAATTGAGAAAATATTTCCCTTAAAATCTTAAGATAAACTTATTAACTAAGAGATCTTTTATCTGTTTCTAATCTTGTTTCAAATATCTTTACGTAAATTAATATTAACATCATCCCTCTTTCATGTAAGGGAATTAATTTACTTTTAGATTCTGATAATGCATCGATTCAGTTCATAGTTATTCCTCTTTCTACAGTGTGCAAATTCCCCAACATAAAACAATAATTCACCATAAATATTGTGGGGGAGATGCCATTTGCTTACAAGTTTAATAGATAAGGTATGATAAAATATTGATAATTTTTGGAAAAGTTCAAAAAGACGTAAAAATGCGTCAAAAATTCACTTTAAAGGTAATAATATTATCTCGAAATTACGACATAGTACCTGTAAAGTCGTAATTTTGACATACTAAGTCGTTATTACGAGATAACTAAGTTGTTATAACGACTAACTAAGTCGTAATTACGACAAAGCTATGTCGTAATTACGACTTACTATTTCGTAATTACGAGATAGTTAAGTCGTAATTACGAGATAACTAAGTCGTTATTACGACTTACTAAGTCGTAATAACGACTTACTATCTCGTAATTACGAGATAGTTAAGTCGTAATTACGAGATAGTTAAATCGTAATTACGAGATAGTTAAGTCGTAATTACGAGATCGTTAAATCATATTTGCGAGATAGCTAAGTCGTAATTACGACTAACTAAGTCGTAATTACGACATACTAAGTCGTAATTACGACATACTAAGTCGTAATTACGACATACTTAGTCGTATTACGACTTAAAGTTTTCACAGATTGGCACTAATCGGCTTCCGATTTGAATTCTAAAAATAAAACCAGAGGGCGCTAATGAAATGAATTTGGGTGGCTCATGAAAAGCACTTTTGTTGGAAGCCTCACTAATGAGAATTTAATATTCGAAACACGCACATGTATCTGATGCATGAAAATGGGCTCGGAATTCTCTTCAAGAACTATATATCTTCCCGAAGAAATTTCAAACCAATTTAATTAATTATGTACCAAACACGTGTTTTCGGACACTAAATCCTTATCAGTGATGCTTCCAGCCAAAGAACAGATTCTGTGGAGTCGCCAAATTCATTTCAGTAACGCTCTCTGTTTTTGTTCATTTACTTTACAGTGAGTTAGGGTTAAAATCAACGTTCTGCGTGACAGCAAATGAAGGAAGGGGTTCTCTAATATATCTCGATGCAGTAGTCACATCAATTAATAAAATTTTACAAAACTATATTGTCAACTTCTTTTGAAATTGGGAGCAATGCAAGCAACAGAGTATATGATTTGTGTATTTTACAACATTCATTTTAGGATGACAAGATTAAGAAAATAAGAAGGATCAGAGGAAGACAGAATTATCATCGGAATTGTGTAAGAATCATTATATGCCTTTTTACCGTGCATGGATATGATCCTTCTGTCACGTGACGGACACTTACCTTAGTACTAGGTCTAGACAAATGTTAAACGTCTTCAAATTCAATAGCTTCATTTAAGAACAGATAAATTTGCACCATTGACCAGATACATGTATGAAAGTTTCGGGTACTTAAGCCTAGTCAGTGATCCTCAATCGAAACAGTGTAATATGATAAAAGAACATGAAAGGTATTATATTATACAATTATTGACTGGGAATTCGGCAATATATGATTTGTTGGACCTGAAGATAAAATATTGCCCGAGGCCGATGTTCGAGGGCTATATTTTGTCTCATGGTCCAACAAATCATATATTGCCGGAATTCCCAGTCGATAATTGTTTTGTTATACTTTACATCAATACCGCAGCAACGAACCGATTAACCCGGCATGTTTACGTTCATTTTCGTCTCTAAGAGAAAGAGCGCGGGAAAAAAGGTGGAGCTAATAGCGTCATCAACGACGTGACGTCTTAAACGATTTACCGCTTATTGGTCAATTTTTTTCAACTATTGCCCTAGGGCCAATATTGATGTAAATATTGACTGCTTGGTCAAATATTCGAATTTATAGACATTTACCTTTGGAGATTTTATATAGAGATACTGATAAGTGTATAACAACCACAAATGATAAGACCATATTGTAATATGATTTGAGATGCATTTTTGTCAAATCTGTGTTTGACATATGTTTCACTAAAATGTGTTTCCCATATAATACATGTACTTAAAATATGTGTAACGTATATGACAATCACACATGCTTACATATATTTTCGAAAGCATATGTAAAACATATGATTTATTTGTATTATATCATTTGTTAAACATATATTTAACATGTATTTAAGATATGTTTAACACGTGTTCAATGCATATCAAAAACACATATACTCGTTCTACATATTGAACATATGTTTAATACACATGTTTAAACAAAGGAGGGGATCTCCAACAACACCAGGCTGCAGCACCCACAGCAAAACCCTAAAACACTTAATGCAAAAACACAAAGCAGACAAGCAACGGAAGAGACGCAAAAGGGACAAGGAACGTCAACGCACATCACAGAATTACCAAACACAAAGGACTACTCATAAACCAACGAGAACAATGAGCAACCGACTTAGGGCGGTCATTTGCCACGGAAATAGCAGAAGGTATGGTTATCCAGGATTACGTGCACACGACCCTTCCACCACTTTTTCGATTACCCAGAGGTCTCGAAGAACGTACAATTGTGGTGTAAAACAACCTCCTCACTGTCAGATGACCACAAAAAGCAGGGGCCCAAGCAACACAGATGAATATGTAAATGGATATCAAAAGAGGAAGTACGCAATACAATCCGTGCTCTGCCGCCGCGAGCTCATGTATGTAATCAACCGAGGAGTCCGACTGACATTCAGAGAGGACAGGTGGCACGGGGCCTTGCCTTCTCTAAAGAGGTTTGGGCAAGGCCCGTAATGGAGTCCCGTCGTCACAGTCAGTCAGACGACTACAAGTTTTAGACTGTAGACTGGTCAAGTAGCAAGCCCAGTGTCCGTCTGGTGACATTAGGATCATATCCACGGAATAAAAGGCGTTTGATGATTCTGAAGCATTTTCGATAGTGATGTTGTCTATCTTTGATCCTCCTTATCTTGTTAATAATGTCACCAGAAAATGCAGGTTGTGAAATGCCCAAAGTAATATACTCTGTTGCCTGTATTGATCCGAATTTCAAAAGAAGTTGATAATATTTTTTTGTAAAATTTCAAAGAGTCTTTATTAGTCTGTAAAAGCAAAAACCTTGTCCTAAAAGTTTCTTGGCGATTTGTAAATTTCTACAATGAAAATCCAAAACATCAGTACATGCTTTACATTTTGTAGCATACCAGATGAGCCGTGAAATGTAGATAACATGGGACGGTAATTTAGGAACATCACTGTCAAACCAGGGGAAATTTACTATGTTAAATCCAAAATCATCTCATTTGTCATACACACTTGTATGAATCTTTCTATTAACAATTTGATATTTAGGTCAAAATATGGTGTTTTTGTGCTTGTAGCGTTTGCCTTGTTTAGAATCAATTCTTGTGGATAAATAACATTTTTATACTTTTCAAAAACAGGATTGTCGGTAGTAAGAATATCATCCAGGTACCTAGAAGTACCAATGAAACATTTTACATCATAATCTTTTTTATTATTTTGCTTTTGAAGATTTTTGATAAATTCCTTTTCATACGTGTAGAAAAATAAATCTGCAACAATCTGCAACAAGAGACGCACAATTAGTAACCATAGGAATCCCTACAACTTGCTTATAGAGTTTCTCACCAAATCTTATATAAATGTTGTCCAAAAGGAAGGACAAGGCAATACACATATCCATGATTTGTATGATTTGCAATCTGTGGCAGAAAAGAATCCCTTCGATTCAGATGAACCAATAAAAGTCCCCCCCCCCCCCACATTTAATGAGTTTGGACAATCTATCATTTATTTGTCGTGAGGAAGCGTGATGTACATATTATAAAAGTCATACTGAAGAAATCGTATCTGCTTCGAAAATTTCTTGATTTCATTTGTCATTTAACATATGTAAGAGAAATGTAGGACATTTGAGTGTTATGGAAAAGGGTAAAGTCAGCGACTTTTAGAGAATATAATTATAACCTTAGTATGTCATTGTCTCACAAATGTCCAGCAAATACAAAATCTTGATTTTTTTTCCATCTTATAAAATTCATCCATTGACCGTTTCGGTTTATTCAGATGGGAACATTACCTTAGCTTAAGTGCATTTGATCTAGAAAGTAAAGAGAACAAAGATGTTGTAACTCAAATAGAGAACACTATTGCTTTTCGTTCATGTCGACATGATTTCAATGTGTATAGGATGATCTACTCGATTATGTTTGGCTTCAACTCGCTGATGTATATTAATACAGCATGATTTGAATATATTCAGATTGCAATTAAATGCAATGTCTGACAACATGTTAATTCACAGTCAGATTGTACATTCCTGGTCGATGACAATTAATTCAAAGAATAGCGAAATGCGTTTCCCTCTTTTTCCTGTCTCTTGCATGATGTGTGTTACTTTACGTCCACTGTAACTTCTCCATCAGAGGAGTTTCTCAATATTTTTACACATAACAAATATCTTAAGTAAAGTTTATGAATTTATGAATATATGTCGGTTGTCGCTGGTGTTGCAAGAACAACAAAGGCTTTTTGTGGGAGAAACAAAACTGATACATGAAGTAGAAGGAGTGATAATGATGGTCCTTGATATGTGCGAATTTTTAGGGTGAAAATGTCAACCGTTAAAAAATACGTTTACTTTGCAACACTTCACGTTTCAGTGTGGAGCAGTTAAAATCGTTCCCCTTGACCTGATGTTTGTCAAGGGTATTAATTACTTCTTTACATCACTGTCACCTGAAAGAAGCTTTGTTTTGGCCTTTTATCAATGTGACAGCAAATATATATATTTTTGGCAATTTCGGAAACTAGATAAATATCATCGAAATTAAAGGAGTTTAACATCCCTCCAATGATATTTTGAACTATAGATTTTATTTGGATATGCTACTGAATCGACCCTACAGGAAATTTGGAGCCGCACTCTCTGTAATGTAAATGTACAAATCTAAATTCAAATAATTAAAGAGGGCGCTACTGAAATTAGTTTTGGTGGCTCCGCTAGAAGCATCACTGATGAGAATTTGATATTCGAAACACGCGTCTGGATGCATGGAAATTGATTTGGATTTTTTTTCAAGAGGTATAGAGTTGGAACCCTTCGACATTATTATGTACTTTTCTTTAAGATACCATTATTTATCCTTCTAACATGCCTTTTATTAGCGTTAATTTTCTTGACCTTTATGTTCAAATTGTAAATGAAAATATTTCAAATTCATTTTATTCTGTGTTGTTATCTGCTTTTAGAATGTACATGTATGTTATTGCATATTATGAATAAAATTGAAAAAAATGCAACTACGTAGCTAAGCTTTTTAATAACAGTTCTACGTTAGTGTCGCACGCGTATATCACTAGGTCAGAACTTAGCACACAGCCAATTCATGTACGTTAAGGTGCTAATCGACTATCAACGCAAAATAACAAGATAGTGTCATGTTAACCATATCTGACGCATAATAAAGCTTATATACCCTTATTAATAGAAATATTCTGAAAATATTTTTCTTAACTTTCGAAAAAAGACAGCGATCAGGATATTGTCTTTCCTGATTACTTTCGACAAAATAGTTGTCATTTATCACATGACATTAATGAGATGATCCGTTACTGTATAGTAATTAGTAATGCGTCCATTATTCAAACAATAACACATCACGAAATTGAAAACCGATTACGAATGAAACCGAGAAAACATTACGGTTCATCTTATATCGAACATAAGAAAATACGTGCAATAACATACTAAGGGAATACACATGGTCTGCATACTCAAGTAAATATGTAATCGTCACTAGAATACTTTTGTTTAGAGACCAAGATGGAATGTGGATGACTCTACGTAAAACATTTATAATGACAAATATGGATAATGACCATATGGCAAATATGGATAATGACCCTATCCCATTATACAGCACAAAATCGATAATTCAAAAATCATAAAACGTAGGCATACAAAATCAGGATAAAACATGAACCAAAGCAAACAAACAAAAACCCCCACCACATGAAAAGAAGCGAAATACCGAAATGGGAGTGAGACCAGGTACCCAGGAAGAGTCAGCATCTCCTGCTTGCATGCAAAAATCGTCGCTGCAATTCGGTAGAATTGTCACATCCGGTCACTTTCATTTTGGAAGATGGGGAAGCAGTGCCAGGCATCGCTGAACTGGTAGCTGCAAAAATTTCAAAATCCACTCCGCAGTCCGCACAGCAAACTGCAAGTACTAGCAGTTCTACCGTAGCTGAATCTCCTATAATGAATACACAACAAACCAGCTCGGCCAGTACAGGTTTACATGCACCAGCAGCCAACGTGACGACTACCAATACCAATACATCGGTGACAGCCAATGCGACATCTAGTACAAATACATGCGCAGCAGCCAACTCCACAGCCAGTACTAGTGTAAACACATCAGCAACGGAACAAGGTAATAGAGATAACACTCTTAATGTGACAGGGCCCCTTCACTCTGGCCGTTCTCTAAGTCAAGGAGTTGATTTAAAAATAAATTCAAAAATCTGGGCCGAAGAATATTTGGATTTGGGTCAATTATTGTTCAAATCAAAAATTGCAAAATTACAAGCAGTACAAGGGGAAGACAACAGCATATCCTTTGTGCAAAAAGAGGAAAAATCATACTTTAAATCTATGCAACAATGGACAACAGCTTTCCACGTTTTTGTCGCAATATATTGCGAAAAAATTCCAATGGAATCGCCTGGCCTGATGAAATACATGGCCACCATTCAAAAGTTAAGTGAGGATGTGGGAACCAAGGCAGCCCTCCATTATGATGAGCAGTTCCGCCTCTGGCGCTCAGAAAACCCCAACATAATGCCCTGGGGAAAACTTAATCAAGAGCTTCACTCGGAAGCTCTCCAGATGGGGTTGAAGAGCCGACTAAATGCAGACCCTACTTTGAAAAAACAAAATCAGCTTTTTCGTGCCCAACAATCAAAGAAAGGTGTTTGTTTCAGCTGGAACAACAATGCAGGGAAATGTTTGCGACCAAACTGCAATTTCCAACATGTCTGCCGCAATTGTCACGGACCTCACCCCAGAAAACTGTGCAAGGCTTCCTCAGATACTCAAAAAAGTAACGTACAACAGCGATCAAAGTCCGAGCCAGCATCAGCAAAAAATGACAAATCGAAGTAAAGATGTTGTTACCCCAGTAGACCCTATCAAATTAATGGTGTGGTTAAACGGCTATGATAAACAAAAAACACAGTATCTTTTAGAAGGGTTCAAATTTGGTTTTAGAATTCCATACAAAGGTTCAAGGACTTTTCGGTTTAGCAAAAATTTAAAGTCAGCACTTGAAAACAAAAACATTTTACAACAAAAAATAGAAAAAGAACTTATCACTGGGAGGGCTGCGGGACCCTTTACATTACAAACACTTCCCTTTCCAAACTTACAAATCTCACCATTAGGAGTAGTACCCAAACAAACACAAGGGGAATTCAGAATAATTCACCATCTTTCTTACCCTGACGGAACTTCAATTAATGATGGAATTTTAAGAGAAGACTCAACAGTTACTTATCAAACAATAGATGATGCAGTCCATTTAATCAAAAAATTTGGAAAGGGGTCTTTTTTGTCAAAAACTGACATTGAACATGGCTACAAAAACATCCCAGTACACCCATCAGACCATGAATTGTTAGGTTTTGCGATTGATTCCGATATTTTCTATGACAAAACATTGCCCATGGGTCTCAGTTTTGCTTGCAACCTATTTGAAAAATTTTCAACAGCCATACATTGGGTGGTTAACAATAAATTAAGGATTGAAGGTTGTGTCCATCTATTAGATGATTTTTTACTGGTAGGTCCTCCCTCTCATGATGTTTGTGAAAAACAGCTTAAATTGTTTCTCGAATTTTTGGACCATGTAGGGGTTCCTATTAAAGCAGAAAAAACAGTCTATCCTACTCATGTACTTACATTCTTAGGTCTTGAGCTAGATACCCAACAAATGGAAATCAGACTTCCTCTGGACAAATTACAAAACATTAGGAATAAGTTATCCTGGGCAAAACAAAAGAAAAAACTCACTTTGCAAGAAATACAATCTATTGTCGGGTTATTAAATTTTGCATGCTCTGTGGTGACGCCAGGACGTACTTTCCTTAGACGATTAATAGATTTGACGCGAGGTTTGCAAAAACCGCATCACAGGCGTCGTTTGGACAAAGAGGCAAAAGCTGATTTAGAAGCTTGGTCTTTATTCGTAGAACATTTTAACGGAAAAGCTTTATTTTTAGATGATAAGTGGCTCACATCCAAAACTTTACATCTTTACACAGATGCAAGCGGGATTGGTTTGGGTGGAATTTTGGGGGAAAAGTGGTTCTCAGGAAAGTGGACATCAGAATGGGCAAATTTCCATATATCTGTTAAAGAATTATTCCCTATTGTTGTGGCTGTATTGTTATGGGGAATCGAGATGACAAATAAAAGAGTTTGTTTTTTCTCAGAAAATATGGCCGTAGTACAAGTGATAAATAAGCAAACTGCTAAAGATCCTCACTTGATGAAATTGTTACGGAAATTAATTGTTCAATGTCTAAAGCTTAACATCTATTTTCGAGCTAAACATGTTCCAGGCATAGATAATGTAGTAAGTGATAGACTATCTCGATTACAGATAACAGAATTCCATGCCCTTGCCCCTCAGATGAACAGTGTCGAAACCCCCATTCCAGAATGGATGTACAAGATTTGAAGGAGATATCTGATATACTTTTAGAAAATGCCTTGTCGGTAAAGACAAGAAGTTCATATAAGAGAGCCAAAACCACATTTACACAGTTTGTTCAAAGTTTCTTCCCACAAACACCAGCTTTTCCACTAAGAGAACACATTTTGATCTTGTTTATCTCTTATTGTTACCAAAAAAGCCTAAGTCCACAAACAGTAACAACATATGTATCTGCCCTTGCACATTTTGATAAGATGCTGGGTCATGAAGACCCAACTCAAAATTTTTTGGTTCGAAAAGCTTTAAAAGGGTACCATAAATTAAAAGGGAAACATGATAAGAGATTACCAATTACACCAACTGTTCTCAAGAAATTGGTAGAATCATTACCCAAGTGCACTTCATCTTTTTATCAGTGCTGCCTTTTTAAAGCAATGTTTTTGTTGGCATTTCATGCATTCTTGCGTATCGGTGAAATTGCTTCGGGTAATGGTAATTCAATTTTACAATTCTCCTCGGTGCATCTGAGCCATTTTGTCAATGGTGAACCATTAGAAATGACCTTGACAATGACAGATTTTAAGCATCACCAAGGTAAACCACCAATATCTCTTTACTTGTCTGCTAATCAAGAGGTTCCAACTATGTGTGCTGTAAAAGCTATGTGGGAATATTTTCAAATCCGGGGAATGGAAAATGGTCCATTGTTCATGTTTCAAGATAAAAAGCCCATATCTCGACAAGTCTTTAGTCAGCAATTAAAAACATCCCTCATTTATTTGAACTATGACACTCAATTCTATAAAGGTCATTCATTTCGCATTGGGGCTGCATCATGGGCTAAAGAAAAGGGAGTGTCGGATACACAAATTCAGTTACTTGGTAGATGGAAATCTGATGCTTACAGAAAATATATTCGTATTCCTCTCCTGAAACTCTAATCTCTAATACATGTCCTGACATTCACCATAAAGACATGGGCTTTTGGTGAAAAAATTGAGTCGTCACAAAGTTAATAGCCAGACAAAATGTTCAATAGAGTTTTTTATCATGGAGACATGGGCTTCTGATGATAAAAACTCGTGGGTTGTATATATGAAGTGTTATGATATAGACAAACTCTTGATATCATATACGTGTGTTTCATTTGACTACCCAGTCTCAAGATCGCCTAATGTACTGTACATGAACTTTGCTCAATGGTGATACCGGTATCATGGAGTCATTGGCTCTTGATATCGTAATGTTCAATACTTGTTTTGAAGTATCGTTTATATGTTTATATATTGAAATGGTGTTCTCTACATATGTACTAGTCGTTTTTTCAAAATTTTTTCAAATAGAAAACTTTGCATGTATATATGTATATATTTCTAGTCAAAATGCCTAAACATGCCTTTCAACTCATTATGCCAGGTTGAAAAAGATACATTATTCTCTCAAACAATTTAAATGTAAAATTTCATGGAGACATGGGCTCTTGAAATCACATATTTTATCGTATGCTGTTCTATATCATATGTGGAGACTTTTATTGTTTTTTCTATATCAAAATGTACACACATTCATTGATGTGAGAGTGTGTTGTCACAATTATGTGTTGTGTTGACAAACATTTTACGGATAATACTTATTAATATGTTCTTTTATTACAAGTATACATGTCTCGAATGATTTTTATAACCAAACATGTAAATACTTTATTTTTGTCATGAATTCTTACTTTGTCCAGTATTTACTTATTTCCTCACATGTTTTAGCCATGTTTAATGGTGTACTTGCATGGCTATGTAATTTGCACTCAGACTTCTGGGTGGGGGGTATTAGTGCTGAGTGCACTAATACTGTGGCAGGTGTGGACCCCTCACCTTTGATTTTCACACAAAATAGTAGAAGTCTCAATTATCTTACTTTCATATAATACCTTGCTATAATGTTGTTTTTTATATGTAGATTTGTAGTTTGCTTTTTTACTTATATGATTGTAATTTTATGTTTTGTGTGATTTACTTTAAAGGTAACTGTCATTTAAAAGAATAAATGGCCTGTTTCAATTTCAAGTTGCCTTTGTGTGATTTTATAATGAAAATCAAACAGAGCAGAAGTCTGAAGTGATTTGATGACAAAAATAAACATTTATAGTTATATAAATGATTTTTTGGCATAAATTATATATATTTGTCTGGACGAGTTATCGTCCTTTCGGATTTCCCTATGAATATTCATCACCGCTAGGTGGCCAGAACATCAAAACAACTTGCACGTCGCTGCTTCATTCGTGAAAAATCCCACCATCCCACCCAAACTTTCAATTTTTCCATGTAAATTTTCATTAAATGATTGTCAGTCATTTAACTTGTTAGAATTATGAATGTTTTATATTAGCAGGTGTGGACCCCTCACCTTTGATTTTCACACAAAATAGTAGAAGTCTCAATTATCTTACTTTCATATAATACCTTGCTATAATGTTGTTTTTTATATGTAGATTTGTAGTTTGCTTTTTTACTTATATGATTGTAATTTTATGTTTTGTGTGATTTACTTTAAAGGTAACTGTCATTTAAAATAATAAATGGCCTGTTTCAATTTCAAGTTGCCTTTGTGTGATTTTATAATGAAAATCAAACAGAGCAGAAGTCTGAAGTGATTTGATGACAAAAATAAAGTATAATCTTTGGTTGGACGGTACAAATGGTCTATGACAGAATATCATCCACCAGTCTGGAGAGTGGTACATCATAGTGTAAGACGAGTTTCCCATATTGACCGTAGAACTTCCTCAGTGACGATGTTAGTCGATCACAAACGTATCCTTGACTGAGAAACTTATAAGAAAGACGCCTTACTCTCAGAATTAAATATGTATAATTATTTGGTACTTGTTCTGGCAAAGCGTATCAACTGAGATATGAACAACCCATAAGCAGGAGATGAAGTGATGTTGCTACTCAGAAAAGAAGAGCTTGTGGTGCTGAAATTGAAGTCGTCACGTTTGTCATAGAGTGAGGTGTTCATGTGTCCATCAGTGTCGTAGGACAACATTATGTCAAAATAGGATGCTGAATTATTTGTCTCAGTGGATTCTTTGACTTCAAGCTCCGGAGGATAGATTCTGCTAAGGTAATCCGTGAATTATGGACTATTGATGGACAACACATCGTCTATGTAACTGTAAGTAAAGTTGAAGTCAGAAGCTAAGTATCTTTTCCCTTCAGAGACTAAAGATTGAATGAATTCAGCTTTGTAGGAGTCAAGAAAAGTGTCGACAAGGAGTGGGGTACAATTGCTCCCCATTGGAATTCACAATTGCTGGAAGACTTTTCCTCCAAACACCACAAAAATGTTGTCGTTCAGAATGTTTATCATCTGAATAATGTCTGCTCAGTGTACAAATGTACTTATTTTCAGACTCTGACTTTTTAGCTCACCTGAGCGAAGCTCAAGTGAGCTATTGTCATAGCGCACCGTCCGGCGTCCGTCCGTCCGTCCGTCCGTCGTCCGTCGTAAACTTTTCACATTTTCGACTTCTTCTCCAGAACGGCTGAAGGGATTTTGATGAAACTTGGTAGATATGAAGTACTCATGGTCCCCTACAAGTGTTGTTGTTTTTCGTCCGGATCTGTCAACAGGTGGCGCCACCACAGCCAAAAGTAGGTCACGGGGGGTACCCTCCTTTGACAAACTTCTTCTTCAGAACCGAAGCATGTATCGACAAACCGAAAGCATCAGGATGATCTAGAGAGATGTCTTAAGAAGTGTTGTTATTTTTGGTTCCACTTCGAAGTCAAATTTTTGACGCGTTTTTGACGTCTTTTCGGACTTAGTCAGAAATGCACATTTTTGCACTATTTCTTTAAATAACTCAATAAGTGTATGATTTTACACACTCATTTACTGCATATTTATCATATTTAACTTACTTAATGCTTTGATATGTATTTTATGCTTAAATTTTATTTTTTTGATTTTTTATGAATTTTTTTCTTATGTAAAAAGGAAGGGGGGGGGGGTGATTTTCATACATTTTCTGCTTCTTTTCTATAACCACTCTTCAGATTGTCATGACAATTTGTAGGTATGAGGTACTCATGCATGGTACCCTAAAAGTGAAAGAATTTTGTCAAGATATCCACTTTTGGATTTTTAAGGAATATTTTTTAAGATTGTACATAGGTATAATGTATGTTTTCCATGCCCAATGGACCCATGGGGAGTGGCTTCAAACCCCGGCGGGACCCCAACAAAAATTTTTTCCCCTTTTTAGCTCACCTGAGCGAAGCTCAAGTGAGCTATTGTCATAGCGCACCGTCCGGCGTCCGTCCGTCCGTCCGTCCGTCGTCCGTCGTAAACTTTTCACATTTTCGACTTCTTCTCCAGAACGGCTGAAGGGATTTTGATGAAACTTGGTAGATATGAAGTACTCATGGTCCCCTACAAGTGTTGTTGTTTTTCGTCCGGATCTGTCAACAGGTGGCGCCACCACAGCCAAAAGTAGGTCACGGGGGGTACCCTCCTTTGACAAACTTCTTCTTCAGAACCGAAGCATGTATCGACAAACCGAAAGCATCAGGATGATCTAGAGAGATGTCTTAAGAAGTGTTGTTATTTTTGGTTCCACTTCGAAGTCAAATTTTTGACGCGTTTTTGACGTCTTTTCGGACTTAGTCAGAAATGCACATTTTTGCACTATTTCTTTAAATAACTCAATAAGTGTATGATTTTACACACTCATTTACTGCATATTTATCATATTTAACTTACTTAATGCTTTGATATGTATTTTATGCTTAAATTTATTTTTTTGATTTTTTATGAATTTTTTTCTTATGTAAAAAGGAAGGGGGGGGGTGATTTTCATACATTTTCTGCTTCTTTTCTATAACCACTCTTCAGATTGTCATGACAATTTGTAGGTATGAGGTACTCATGCATGGTACCCTAAAAGTGAAAGAATTTTGTCAAGATATCCACTTTTGGATTTTTAAGGAATATTTTTTAAGATTGTACATAGGTATAATGTATGTTTTCCATGCCCAATGGACCCATGGGGAGTGGCTTCAAACCCCGGCGGGACCCCAACAAAAATTTTTTCCCCTTTTTAGCTCACCTGAGCGAAGCTCAAGTGAGCTATTGTCATAGCGCACCGTCCGGCGTCCGTCCGTCCGTCCGTCCGTCGTCTGTCGTAAACTTTTCACATTTTCGACTTCTTCTCCAGAACGGCTGAAGGGATTTTGATGAAACTTGGTAGATATGAAGTACTCATGGTCCCCTACAAGTGTTGTTGTTTTTCGTCCGGATCTGTCAACAGGTGGCGCCACCACAGCCAAAAGTAGGTCACGGGGGGTACCCTCCTTTGACAAACTTCTTCTTCAGAACCGAAGCATGTATCGACAAACCGAAAGCATCAGGATGATCTAGAGAGATGTCTTAAGAAGTGTTGTTATTTTTGGTTCCACTTCGAAGTCAAATTTTTGACGCGTTTTTGACGTCTTTTCGGACTTAGTCAGAAATGCACATTTTTGCACTATTTCTTTAAATAACTCAATAAGTGTATGATTTTACACACTCATTTACTGCATATTTATCATATTTAACTTACTTAATGCTTTGATATGTATTTTATGCTTAAATTTTATTTTTTTGATTTTTTATGAATTTTTTTCTTATGTAAAAAGGAAGGGGGGGGGTGATTTTCATACATTTTCTGCTTCTTTTCTATAACCACTCTTCAGATTGTCATGACAATTTGTAGGTATGAGGTACTCATGCATGGTACCCTAAAAGTGAAAGAATTTTGTCAAGATATCCACTTTTGGATTTTTAAGGAATATTTTTTAAGATTGTACATAGGTATAATGTATGTTTTCCATGCCCAATGGACCCATGGGGAGTGGCTTCAAACCCCGGCGGGACCCCAACAAAAATTTTTTCCCCTTTTTAGCTCACCTGAGCGAAGCTCAAGTGAGCTATTGTCATAGCGCACCGTCCGGCGTCCGTCCGTCCGTCCGTCCGTCGTCCGTCGTAAACTTTTCACATTTTCGACTTCTTCTCCAGAACGGCTGAAGGGATTTTGATGAAACTTGGTAGATATGAAGTACTCATGGTCCCCTACAAGTGTTGTTGTTTTTCGTCCGGATCTGTCAACAGGTGGCGCCACCACAGCCAAAAGTAGGTCACGGGGGGTACCCTCCTTTGACAAACTTCTTCTTCAGAACCGAAGCATGTATCGACAAACCGAAAGCATCAGGATGATCTAGAGAGATGTCTTAAGAAGTGTTGTTATTTTTGGTTCCACTTCGAAGTCAAATTTTTGACGCGTTTTTAGCTCACCTGAGCCAAAGGCTCTAGTGAGCTATTGTCATAGCGATCCGTCCGGCGTCCGTCGTCCGTCGTCTGTCGTGTGTCGTCTGTCGTCTGTCGTGTGTCGTCTGTCGTCTGTCTGTCGTAAACTTTTCACATTTTCGACTTCTTCTCAAGAATGGCGGAAGGGATTTTGATGAAACTTGGTAGGTATAAAGTACTTATGGTCCCCTACAAGTGTTGTTGTTTTTCGTCCGGATCCCTCAACAGGTGGCGCCACCACAGGCAAAAGTAGGTCACGGGGGGTACCCTCCTTTGACAAACTTCTTCTTCAGAACGGAAGCACGTATCGACAAACCGAAAGCATCAGGATGATCTAGAGAGATGTCTTAAGAAGTGTTGTTATTTTTGGTTCCACTCCGAACTCAAATTTTTTACGCTTTTTTGACGTCTTTTCGGACTCTGTCGGAAATGCACATTTTTGCACTATTTCTTTAAATAACTCAATATGTGTATGGTTTTACACATTCATTTACTACAAATTCATCACATTTAAGTTACTTAATGCTTTGATATGTATTTCATACTGAAATTTTAATTTTTTGATTTTTTATGAATTATTTTCTTATGTGAAAAGGAAAGGGGGGGGGGTGATTTTCATACATATTCAACTTCTTCTCCAGAACTGCTGAACAGATTTTTATAAGTATTTTTTCAATCATGAATAGATATGTTTACTGTGAACATGGACCCAAGGCTTGTTAGTTCAAGTTCTGGTACCCTGGTAACTTTAGTTTCGTATAAGTTGGTACATGTTCATGTATGCAAGAGTTGTCTTTCTTTAATATAGATTTATGTTTTTGAGGTTTAAATTTTTGGATTATCGATTCATTTGAATGTTATATATTTTGAATTATTAAAAAGGTATGGAAAAGGAAACTAAATTATTTTAAAAAGATGAATAAGTATTTTCAAATTTATCTTGTGAAGACTTAGATATACAACTATGAAATTACAATATTGAGAGCAGCTCAAAATATTAATGTAAGAACAGATCAACGTTATCAATAACACAGTGAAAGGATGGGGAGGGGGTCTGTTATTATGCCCCCCTTCGAAGAAGAGGGGACATATAGGTTTGCCGCTGTCGGTCGGTCTGTCGGTCTGTCGGTCTGTCGGTTGGTCTGTCGGTCGGTCCGCAACATCAGTTTCCGTTCAATATCTCTGGAATGGATTCACATATTGAAATGAAATTTTGTATACAGACACATCAAACAAAAATCTAGGTCAAGTTCATATTTGGGTCCGATCAAAAAAATTTTGACAGAGTTATGCCCCTTGCATTTCGAAAAATACCAAAATTTCAGGGTTTCCGTTCAATATCTCTTGAGTGGATGCACATATTGAAATGAAATTTTGTATACAGACACATCAAATGAAAATCTAGGTCAAGTTCATATTTGGGTCCGATCAACAAAATTTTGACAGAGTTATGCCCCTTGCATTTCGAAAAATACCAAAATTTCAGGGTTTCCGTTCAATATCTCTTGAAGGGAGTTACATATTGAAATGAAATTTTGTATACAGACACATCAAATGAAAATCCAGGTCAAGTTCGTATTAAGGTCCGATCGAAAAAATTTTGACAGAGTTATGCCCCTTGCACTTCGAAAAATACCAAAATTTCAGGGTTTCCGTTCAATATCTTTTGAGCGGATTCACATATTGAAATGAAATTTTGTATACAGACACATCAAACAAAAATCTAGGTCAAGTTTATATTTGGGTCCGATCAACAAAATTTTGACAGAGTTATGCCCCTTGCAATTCGAAAAATACCAAAAATTTCAGGGTTTCCGTTCAATATCTCTTGAGTGGATTCACATATTGAAATGAAATTTTGTATACAGACACATCAAATGAAAATCTAGTTCAAGTTCATATTTGGGTCCGATCAACAAAATTTTGACAGAGTTATGCCCCTTGCATTTCGAAAAATACCAAAATTTCAGGGTTTCCGTTCAATATCTCTTGAATGGAGTTACATATTGAAATGAAATTTTGTATACAGACACATCAAATGAAAATCTAGGTCAAGTTCATATTAGGGTCTGATCGAAAAAATTTTGACAGAGTTATGCCCCTTGCACTTTGAAAAATACCAAAATTTCAGGGTTTCCGTTCAATATCTTTTGAGCGGATTCACATATTGAAATGAAATTTTGTATACAGACACATCAAACAAAAATCTAGGTCAAGTTCATATTTAGGTCCGATCAAAAAAATTTTGACAGAGTTATGCCCCTTGCATTTCGAAAAATACCAAAATTTCAGGGTTTCCGTTCAATATCTCTTGAATGGAGTTACATATTGATATGAAATTTTGTATACAGACACATCAAATAGAAATCTAGGTCAAGTTCGTATTAAGGTCCGATCAGAAAAAATTTGACAGAGTTATGCCCCTTGCACTTCGAAAAAAAAACAAAATTTCAGGGTTTCTGTTCAATATCTCTTGAGTGGAGTTACATATTGAAATGAAATTTTGTATATGGATACATCAAATGACAATCTAGGTCAAGTTCTTATTTGGGTCCAATCAACAAAATTTTGACAGAGTTATGCCCCTTGCACTTCGAAAAAAAACCAAAATTTCAGGGTTTCCGTTCAATATCTCTTGAGTGGAGTTACATATTGAAATGAAATTTTGTATATGGATACATCAAATGAAAATCTAGGTCAAGTTCTTATTTGGGTCCAATCAACAAAATTTTGACAGAGTAATGCCCCTTGCACTCGAAAAATACCAAAATTTCAGGGTTTCCGTTCAATATCTCTTGAGTGGAGTTACATATAAAAATGAAATTTTGTATACAGACACATCAAATGAAAATCTAGGTCAAGTTCATATTTAGGTCCGATCAAAAAAATTTGGACAGAGTTATGCCCCTTTGCACTTTGAAAAATACCAAAACTTCAGGGTTTCTGTTCAATATCTCTTGAGTGGAGTTACGTATTGAAATGAAACTGTTACTTTATACCCCCATAGGTTGTATCAATGCAAGTATAAAGTTGTGACAGACTTTAATCACAGAAGGGGTAGGGGGGCATTAATGTTTTACAAACATGACTTTTAACTTGTTTTGCTTTAGCTTCTGTATAACTATCTCTCTCGGGTTACTTAGATTACTCAAGAAGAAGGGGGGATGATTTTCATACATATTTAACTTCTTCTCCAGAACCACTGAACAGATTTTCGTTAAACTTGGTAGGAAAGAAGAAATCATGGTCCCCTACAAGTATTGTTGTTTTTAGCTCACCTGAGCGAAGCTCAAGTGAGCTATTGTCATAGCGCGTCGTCCGTCCATCGTCCGTCCGTCCGACGTAAACTTTTAACATTTTCGATATCTTTTCGGCAACCGCTGCACAGAATTTCACGAAATTTCACAGGAAGCAAGTACTCAATGCCCTCTATCAAATTTGTGTTTTTCAAGCCGATCGGAAATCCAAGATGGCCGCCACAGGCTCTGATTGGCTGACACATTTTTGACTTCTCTTCTGAAACTGCGTCACAGAATTTCATGAAACTTCACAAGAAGCAAGTACTCAATGCCCTCTACCAAGTTTGTGTTTTTTGAGCCGATCGGAAATCCAAGATGGCCGCCACAGGCTCTAATTGGCTGACACATTTTTGACTTCTCCTCCGAAACTGCTGCACAGAATTTCATGAAACTTCACAGGAAGCAAGTACTCAATGCCTTCTACCAAGTTTGTGTTTTTGGAGCCGATTGGAAATCCAAGATGGCCGCCACAGGCTCTAATTGGCTGACACATTCTCGACTTCTCCTCTGAAAATGCTGCACAGAATTTCATGAAACTTCACGGGAAGCAACTACTCAATGCCCTCTACCAAATTGTGTTTTTCAAGCCAATCGGAAATCCAAGATGGCTGCCACAGGCTCTGATTGGCTGACACATTTTCAACTTCTCTTCTATAACCACTGCACAGAATATCATGAAACTTCACAGGAAGCAAGTACTCAATGCCCTCTACTAAGTTTGTGTTTTTCGAGCCAATCGGAAATCCAAGATGGCTGCCACAGACTCTGATTGACTGACACATTTTCGACTTCTCCTCTCAAACGGCTGCATAGAATTTCACAAACCTTCACAGGAAGCAAGTACTGATTGCTCTCTACCAAGTTTGTGTTTTTCGAGCTGATCAGAAATCCAAGATGGCCGCCACAGGCTCTGATTGGCTGACAAATTTTCGACTTCTCCTCTGAAACCGCTGCGCAGAATTTCATGAAACTTCACAGGATGCAAGTACTCATACCCTCTATCAAGTTTGCGTTTTTGGAGCCTATCGGAAATTCAAGATGGCCGCCACAGGCTCTGATTGGCTGACACATTTTCAACTTCTCCTCTAAAACTGCTTCACAGAATTTCTTGAAACTTCACAGGACGCAAGTACTAATTGCCCTCTACTTAGTTTGTGTTTTTCGAGCCGATTGGAAATCTAAGATGTCCTCTATAGACTCTATTTGAATGACACATTTTTGACTTATCCTCTTAAACTACTGCACAGAATGTCACTGAACTTTACAGGAAGTAACTTGTACACCTTGTCCTTCTCAAAGCTTCACTAAAAGCGATTTCCTTCAGGTCTTGACTTTGATTGAAAACATACATACAGTCTCCTCAGGTGAGCGATGTGGCCCCCTTGGGCCTCTTGTTTTTACAAGGTTTTGTCATAGTTACCAACAATAAATTTGTATTTGCGATTACCGTTCTTGCTTGTAAACGCATACCTTATTATTTTTGAGAGTTTTTCTTTCAATTTAGAATGTGGGATGTAGTGTCAAGTGTCAAAAAATCAAAGGCTTTGATTGAATGGACTCTACTTAAATGAGTGGATGGCAAATATGGATAATGACCATATCCCTGTATACAGCACACAATCGATAATTCAGAAAATCAGAAACCGAAGGCATACAAAATCAAGATAAAACAGGAACCAAAGTAAACAAACAAAAACCCCCACCATATGAAAAGAAGCGAACTCCCGATATGGGAGTGAGACCAGGTGCCCAGGAAGAGTAAGCATCTCCTGCTTGCATGCGACACCCGCCGCTTCAATGCGGTAGAACTGTCACATCCGGTTACTTCCATTTCGGAAGACATAGAGTACAATCTTTGGTTGGATGTTTCAAATGGTCTATGACAGAATATCATCACGTGACGTGATGATATTCTGATATTGATGATATCAAACGTGACGACTTCAATTTCAGCATTACGAACTTTCCTTTTCTGAGTAGCAACATCCCTTCATCGCCTGCTTATGGCGTGTTCATATCTCAGTTGATACGCTATGCCAGAGCGGGTACCAAATATACGGATTTTGTTCTGAGAGCTAGGCGTCTTTCAGATAAGCTTCTCGGTCGGGGATATGTTTGTGACCGACTAACATCGTCACTGAAGAAGTTCTACGGTCGATATGGGGAACTCGTCATACACTATGATGTCCCACTATCCAGAATGGTGGATGATATTCTGTCATGGACCATTTGAACCATCCAACCAAAGATTGTGCTCTATGTCTTCCGAGGTGGAAGTAACCGGATGTGACAGTTCTACCGAATTGAAGCGACGGGTGTTGCATGCAAGCAGGAGATGCTTACTCTTCCTGGGCACCTGGTCTCACTCTCATATCGGGAGTTCGCTTCTTTTCATATGGTGGATGTTTTTGTTTTTGTTTGCTTTGGTTCCTGTTTTGTCCTGATTTTGTATGCCTTCGGTTTCTGATTTTCTGAATTGTCGATTTTGTACTGTAGACAGGGATATGGTCATTATCCATATTTGTCATCCACCATTCTGGAGAGTGGGACATCATAGTGTACGACGAGTTCCCCATATAGACGGTAGAACTTCCTCAGTGACGATGTTAGTCGGTCACAAACATATCCCTGACTGAGAAGCTTATCTGAAAGACGCCTAGCTCTCAGAAAAAAATCCGTATATTTGGTTCTTGCTCTGGCATAGCGTATCAACTAAGATATGAACACGCCATAAGCTGGCGACGAAGGGATGTTGCTACTCAGAAAAGGAAAGTTTGTAATGCTGAAATTGAAGTCGTCACGTTTGTCATTTCAGATGTTCTAAAAGTTCCTTGGAATTCTTTAAATTCAACATCTAGTTGATACCGCTACGTGAATATACCGTCGAACAATATTTTTGAAGTCAAGATATGATTTCAGATAAAACTTTTGGTGAGTAAGATCGATACAGATTTGGTAGAACATTTGAGGAACTAGCAATGACACGTTGTTTGTACGGATTCTTGTGCATTTTAAGGATGTAGTATAAGTATGGTAAATCTAAATCTAAATTGTTTGTGTCGAAGCCAAAGGAACCGGGAGCTGATTTGTGGTAATCTATTATATCAGAGACAAAAAAAGTTTATTGGGGTGTAAGTGGAATTTCCGGGTGTCGAATTTAAACTCAACTCTTTAACAGGTCTTTCGAAATAGTACTATTTGCAAGTAAATGTGTTTTATCCTGATTATTTGAGGCTTTGTCTGCTGGTGTGATGACATAATGTTCTTGGAGGTAGGAAAGCTCCGTGATAACCTCAGAGTTATTAAAGATCGACTCGAATCTGGTGTTCACATTTGATTTTAATCGGTAGATCCTAGACAAAAGCAACCCTCTGATGGATTTTATCCATTCAGAAATGATGTCGATCTGTACGTCCTCTTTCTTTGCCCAACGTCTTGCATATTCCTCACAAGAGTCCATGATAATTTTGAAATTTTGGTTCCATGTAAAGGAGTTACTTACTCTGTATTTGGGACCCTTTTTTTAACAATTCTCTCAACTTGTCGTTCTTAACTATACTTAGGTCACCTGTAATAACGTGTGCACAAGGAGAGAAATTCAAATCCGATGAAGAAAATTCGCAAGGAAATGGATGTAGTGAGGGATAACTTTAAACAATACACTGCATGAATCGTTTGTAATTGTAAATTTTAGTTGAAACTGTTGGTGTATAGCTGTAGGAAATTCTTGGAAGTAGGAAAGTTCTGTGATCACCTCAGAGTTTTTAAAGATCGACTCGAATCTGGTGTTCACAGTTGATTTTAATCGGTTAATTCTAGATAAAAGCAACCCTCTGATGGATTATATCCATTCAGAAATGGTGTCGATCTGTACGTCCATTTTCTTTGCCAAACATCTTGCATATTCCTCACAAGAGTCCATGATAATTTTGAAATTTTGGTTCCATGTAAAGGAGTTACTTACTCTGTATTTGGGACCCTTTTTAAACAATTCTCTCAACTTTTCGTTCTTAACTATACTATACTTAGGTCACCTGTTATAACATGTCCACAAGGAGAGAAATTAAAATCTGATGAAGAACATTCGCAAGGAAGTGGATGTAGTGAGAGATTACTTAAATCAATACACTGCATGAATCGTTTGTAATTGTAAATTTAAGGTGCAACTGATGGTGTATAGCTATAGGAAATAATAATGTTGAAATATATGAAATATGGTGGAATTTTTTCCATGGCTGTTTTGTGAATCAAAATTCTACCAAGATTCAATTTAACAATAAATATCTTTGTTTGCAAATCTTACTTGAATGAAAGGGCGATTTGTTTTCTTTTTTGATTTATCTGATCTAATTGCTTGAAATAAACGTATGAAAGAAATGTCCGTGTTGACTCCATGTAGTCTGTATTCCGGAGAACGTGTATAGGTACATGTAAATGTATGTGTATTGGTAAATATCAAATTGATACAGATATAAATAAACATCATAGATCAGATAATCATAAAGAAAGAGCCTACAAAACAAGTTACAAACTGACTTCATCTCAAAAAGCTGTCATCTTCTGCCCGTATGTTTGTCACATCTTTATTTAAAATTGACAGTTAGAAGTTAAACCAGGTAATTCAAAATTTACAATACTGTAAACGTGATTATTTTCGCTGAGGGTAAATTTCTCGATTATTACACCAAGACGTTACGCCTGGGGAAATTTTCGCGATAAAAATGCATTTACCAATATTTACATTACTAGTAGAATCCCCATGTTAAACGCCCATTAGGCAACTAGAATTATATTCCAATAACTTGTGTTGCTCACGTGCAAGTTTTGCATGTAGGGAGAATTTACCAACGTTCAAATACATTTGACACTAAAACAGGCAAAATATGCGAAGTGCATGAAAATAAAAATGACAGATATTTAGAATAAATGTAAATATAAGTAATGACTGTCTTACTTTTGGTGTTCATGGGTGTATAATTCTGGTTGGACACGTGCAAATTTTCCGAGAATCGCTTCGCGATTCACGGAATTTGCACGTGTCCAACCAGAATTATACACCCATGAACACCAAAAGTAAGACAGTCATTTCTTAATTGTATGAATGCAGCGGGGATATCTTCGCGCGGGGGAAATTTTCGCGATGTCTAAACGCCAAAAAGCGCGAAAATTACCCCCACGCGAAAATTTCTATGTTTACAATAATCATTCTACTATGAAAAGGAGAAGAGCCACGAAGTCCATAGAATGGCTTGCTAATTTCGATGAAAATAAGACAATATTACATGTACTACTTTCGAATTAATATTATTTGTAAGACTGAATAACTGATGGGTACTTCTGTACTGTTTATTGTAAACATTTCCTCTTTCAAAAATCGTACGAAAAAAAAAATAACTCCGGATATCAATAGCGACGTAGTTAAGCCTGTTAATTCCCGGAATTTCCATAATTTGACCAAAAATCAGACAAACTTCGTCGATTTGAACATGGAGTTAGTGCCTCGCCTAGAGATATGTAATTTGAAATCACTTTCTCGGATAAATGTAAAGCTTTTCCTACAAAGTAATTTCTAGGCTACGGCTATGCTGATGTAGTATGATCAATTTATCTATTTTCATTATGAATTTGTTCGATTTACTAGTATGTCTATCAAATTCTTTTTCTATTATTCATTTATTTTTATATTTAGTAATTTTGAGTTTACCGCTCTTGTTCTACTGCGCACACGGAGTGAGTTGGTACACTTTTCGTACTAAAGCATTTTTTCGGTTATCATACTTCTTTTCTATTGGTTGTCTCTATCCAATCACCGCTTACTTTTACTTCTCACTCTTTCATTGTTCTCTTGATCATTTAATTTACTTTATGTACATGCAGTATTTACGGAGTCGTTGTTGTAGTAGTTCGAAATAGTTCGATTTATTGATAATTTATTGCACGGTCTACGTTGCAGACGCTAATTAACACCTTTCCAGACAGTGCATTATAAAAGATAACGTCAAAATGAACACATTAAATAAAGAATCATTTAATGAACTAAAAAATGACTGACGTTACGCTATGACTGACGTTACAACATGACTGACGTTACGCTATGACTGACAGTACGCTATGACTGACAGTACGCTTTGACTGATGCGTATACCATGACTTATTATGCTATGTTTGACATCACACTGAAACTTCGACGTTCGCTATGACTATTTATCAACACCATAAAATTGACAGACGTACAAAATGACGCTTGTTAAACCATGACAGACAAATTTGTGAATCATAAATAAGAATTGACAAAGAAGCAAAGTAAATTATGATATGTTTGATATATTATTTAATATGGGTTTTGGCGTAACTGGTCATGGCTGACAAAATATAGGAGCCTAGACATCAACAGTCTATTTGGGCATCCTCAAATACACATGTTAATTATAATTATACTGAGGTAGATAGGTATAACGAGGAACCCTGGGACCAGACATTCCTCATTTAATCCTAATATTGTTGATTATTTAAATAGATTTATGAATAAAAGATTAAGCACAGAAATAAGAGTTACTGGTGACGCAGAAAAAATGGCCACATGAATAGTTGAAAACTATTCAGCGCCACCAGTAAATAAAGTAAAGAATCTACCTCAGTATGTGTTATCAAGATGCAAATTGCAAAAACAAATTCAAATAACAAAAATGATGCTTTCAGTTGCATCATATATGAGTCAAATTGTCTATTAAGCCCCAACTAGGCACATCATAAGCCCCAACTAGGCACAAAGTAAGCCCAAACTAGGCACAAAGTAAGCCCCAACTAGGCACAAAGAAAGCCCCAACTAGGCATATTTTTTACCAATTCATAGAAACAAAATCAGATAACAAAATCAAATTAAATTCAGCCATGGACCAGATTCGCCAGGTGGTGGGGAAACAAAAGTGTCAGATGTTACAAAAGCACAGATAGCTTGTTGGATTCTATACAGAAAAATTTCGTTACCAATATCACTGAGGTGAACATTATCGTCTGAAAACATGCCAGTGTTTAGTTCAACAATTTCAGGGTATCTAATATAAGCTCCACCAGCCTGAATAATTATTGTGGCAATAAAACTATTTGTTCTAATACGTGCTTTCTCCAAAGCTTCATGACAAATTTCATCTCGCCATCTAAGCCTTGGAAGAATTTGCGACCAAATAATTCTTGTAGAAGGAAGTAAATTGTGCAAAAATTGAATTGTTTTAAACATATTATGCCTAAGTTCACAATTACTGCCAGCTGGATCGCCTATATCGTTACCACCACAGTGAATTATAAGTAAATCAGGTGCGTCTTCAAAATTCAAAAGACATTGAACCTTCCTTCCAACTTCACTCCATTTCATTCCTCCTTTGAATTGCCACCATAAAGATACGCCAAGACGTTCAAGATCTAAATTGGAACCCCTATTTGATTTTCTGGCGTGAAGGAATGCATTCCTAACGATTGAGGAACCAACAATCCAAACCCTAAAGGGATCTGTAAAAACAGATTAAGATTAATTCTTTGAAAATGCATCAGATGGAATGCGAATATAAGTTTTGTAAGAGTTTGACTTCCACCGACCGTAAGTAGCTATGTTTTCATCGGTTTCCCCAGCCAAAGATGCAGAAGTGGCAGCACCTATTCTAAAAGAATGGGAGGAGTAATAGCTTGGGTCAATATTCAAAGACGACAAACATTTCTTCAAAACAGCTACAAATTGATAACTGGTGACGAAAAAATGTTCAAGGAAAAGGGGGACTAACATTCAAAAATGATTTAAGCGCTTTAACCGGACAGATATTTGAATTGGAAGGGGGAATTATAATCATGGAGCCCCTGCCTGTCTGATCAGTTTTAGACGAAAATAGTTTAATTTCTACTGAGTTTATTTCAGGGAGGTATTTTACATTCTCAAAAAGTTTATCAAGACGATTTAAACCTGTTAACATTTTTCTAACAACAAAATTTTGGGTTGGATCGAACAAGTTAGATGATTTACACTTGTAAGATATTCCAGATATATAAGTAGAAATTGTATTAGAGGCATAACCATGAAACGACAGATAAGCTATGAAATCTGAAACTTGTAGCAGTGTCGGAGGCCAATTGATAGGAAAGCTATACATGACCCTAAAGCGATCAAAAGAACGAAGTGCAGTGTTGTAGGAAGTTTTAGTCGAGTCAGAAATGGAAGCATGCAAAATTACATTACTTCTAAGCCTGAGAGAAGCTCTTGGAACGAATGGGGAACTGGGGTACAGAAATTGTCCTTGTTGCGAAAGGCTAGATGAAATTTGGACCATTCCTGTCGAGATAAAAGATCAGCAATTACATTGAATTTTCCCGGGACATGAGCTGATCTGTACTGAATATTATGCATTAAACAATGGTAAACCAAAGGGCGTATGAGACACATTACCCTTTTAGACTTAGAAGATCGTTTGTTCAGAATACTAACAAGAGCTTTATTGTCAGTATGCAAAACTACCCTTTTATTAGTCAGACATGAACCCCAAATGTGTATGGCCATAACTATGGGAACAAGCTCTAGAAACGATATATCTTGTAAGATTTCTTTTTCCTGCCATGCTAACGGCCACTTCATGAAAGCCCAATGAGTCTTAAAATTGCAGAGCACCCCAAGTTACCTTGGCCGGCACTGTCCGTAAATAACTCTAACTCATCATCAGAATGCCAATCGGGGAGGAAGTATTTTGTACTTCCATTAAAAGACTTCAAAAAGAAAAGCCACATATTGATATCTTGTTTGATTTCTTCTGTTATACGAACGTGATGATAAGGTTTAGATAGCCCAGTCATAGCATCATAAAAACGTCGAATAAAAGCTCTGCCAGCGGGAAGAGCTCGACAACAAAAATTTAAAAGACCTGTGAGTGACTGTAATTGTTTCAATGTGGTTTTCTTTTTACATCTCAAATTTTCAAGTTCAAGAAAAAGTTTATTAAGTTTTTCTACAGGAATCCTAACAGACATTTCGATTGTGTCGATCTCTAGACCAAGAAAAGTCAAGGTGGTATCTGGGCCAATAGTTTTTTTCCGGGGCCAAAGGTACTCCAAACTGCTCACACATAGCAGAATAACATGACATTAAGTTTGTGCATTCATTTGTATTAGCTCTACCCGCTAGGAGAAAATCATCAATATAGTGTACAACATTTTGCGTATTAGCCCTACGCTTTAATTCCCATTCCAAAAATGTGGCAAACTTCTCAAAAAGATTGCAGGATAAAGAACAACCGAAAGGCAAACATTTATCAATGAAATAGTGATCAGATATTTTAAATCCAAGGAGTTCAAAATCTGAAGGACTAATTGGTAATAAGCGAAATGCACTCTTTATATCGAGCCTTGCTGCAATAGCCCCTCTACCTAGATTTGCTAACATAGTCATTGCAGAATCAAATGATGTATATTGTACTGTACAAAATTTCTGGTCAATAAAACAATTCACACTGAAATGATCAGGATAGGACAAATGGTGGATAAGGCGCCAGGAACTATCTTTTTTAGGTACTAAACCAACAGGTGATACTCTTAAATTTGGCAATGGACATATCGAAAAAGGACCGGCTACTCTACCTAAACGAACTTCTTTCATGGCTATTTCAAAAGCAATATTCTCTTTGCCCTGAATAGATTTAAGGTTTGGACATAAAAGTGAAATTCTAGGACCAGAATAGTGTAAATCAAAGCCACGTTTAAAACCGAAATAAATTTCATCTGCAATGGTGTTAAATGGATATTCTGCTAAATATTGTTTCAAAGCCTCAGGACGAATAGGTGTATTACCGATACCACTAATGTCGGAATTTACCACCGAGTTGTACTCTACCGGATGTTCCAGATTGCCCGGAGTTAACTGTATTAGGTGAGGATTGCTGGGACCTAGAATTGATATAAGAGGCTACTCTACATTTCTTAAGAGGATGAAAATTGGAGCAACGTAGACATTGGTGGGCAAAGTTACAAAACGTTCTAGAGCAAAATCCTTTAAAGTTGTAGTTATAACATTTCATTTGATTAGAGGAAGGATTGATGTTTCTCTGGTTTGTTACTGACTCTTTCTCTGATTCAGGCTTTGAATGCATGAAAAGTAGCCAAAGTTCTTGGTCAACCGTAGACCATGAAAGTGATGGATAGGTCTCTTTTTTTAATCTAAATTGAATGTCATAGTTTTTCCATCCTAACCCACCAAATCTGCTTGCTCCAAGCCTCACCGTATGCATGTATTTAAAAAGACTATTTGCAGATGAAGGGTTGGCAACTGAATAGATAGCTGCGTACACTAAAAATGCATCAGTCCATTGATCAATACTATCAATCTTTTTATCATGTGATTTAGGCCCTAAAACAATTTTGCCATTTTCGATTTTTAATTGTTTTGACAAAGAATCTGGATCTGATGGTTTTGAAATCAAAGTTGCTAAATCTACATATTCGCCATTTGCAATTTTCATTTTTATCTTGTTTGGCACACTATAACCAAGCTATAGCAGAAACAGAATTTTTTTCATCCAAAGTGTCATTAGAAATGGCGGTACCTTGATTATTAGAATAAAAGATAGGTAGTTGAGCATTAGCGCCATTTAACTGAGCCAGAACTCTATCAGTAACTTTGTCTGTGACATCCTTCAGTTGTTCAGCAGTGATAGTGGCAGTTGGTACTGGTCGGGTTATAACTGGTATCTGCTGTTGGACCTGAGTCGTAGTTTGACCTACATTTCCAGATGAAGGCGGATTTCTAGATGTAGGGTTGATTCTACCTCGACCCCTTCTCCTTGTAACGGGAGGCATCGTCAAATGTACTCCGAAATGAAAAATAACATTAATAAGTACACACGAAAAAATATATATATAATAGAAAGAGAGAGAGAGAGAAAACATTAAACCGTACGTAGAGATATATTCATTTAAACATTTGGACAGAGAAAACAAATGAAATCATTTTGCAGCATTGATAGCTATAATTATTTGTTTATACAAAATGTCGGAGCACAAAGCATGACGATAAAATAAAGTCATATTGAGTTATCATTAGCTTCGAAGACCTTTATAAAAATAGAGATTTAAATTCAAACATATCAATCTACATTGAGAATAAAGTATTAGGTGAATCGAACACTCGTTAAATAACACGTGGCCGTACGCCCGTAGTTAAATACTGCTTATACTTACAAACTTGAATCGATGTATAAATGTCCATAAACGAGAAAGAAAAGCAAGTATCTATTATAACAATGAAGTAACATTTAAATCAATTAGATGATGAAATTATTTCTTAAACTTAAAAGATAAGTTTGGCTGATACCACGTGGGTCGAGGACATGTTAAAATGAAAGTAGCTTTATGGAGCACGAAAATCTGAGAACCGATATCAATCCAACAAAATCACACATATTAGAAAGCCAAAAAACAAAAAAGAGACTTAGACTGTAAACTTTAACAATCAAAGAAATAAAAGATTGCTTTATTTTATACAAGAAGTAAAAGTGAACCTTACCTGATAAGAATTTTCAACAGCACTGGACTGAGTGGCGAAATGGCAAGTTATTTATACTAACAGGTTAAACTAGTAACGATAACTCTTGATGAAATTATAGTCGATAAATAAATATGCCGATTACTTTTATAATTCAATTTAATCTATAATGATTAAATTCTAATATTTTTCATTGTGAAACAATGATTGAATTAATGATTGAACTAATCATTGACTGATCAACTGAGCCGTTAACTGTCCTTAACTGACCTGACATGTATTGCCTCCCGTTTCGAAAATGCAACACAACAAAAAGGGACAGGAATGTTTGCGTTAGCATCTCTAAAATGGCATTTCATAATAGGAATTAAGATAAAAAATACCGCGATTTACAGGTTGAACTTCAATGTCACGGGCGGATCTAGATTTTTTTCCCCCATAACGTTGATTCAGCCCGTTAGGGAAAGGGGTGCAACCTATGATTTTGAAAGAAAATACATAGAAACGGTAAATCATGTTGGGTTTTTTTTTAACAAATTCCGGGGGGAGGGATTTCTGACTCCTAGCTCGCTCTAGATCCGCTCTTTGTAAAATTTTTCAATATGCATAGGATGAGCTGCCAGACAAAACTCGCAAGATTTCGATGGAATAATGTACAGATTGGTACCCTGGAATACTTTTGAAAAAAAAGAAGATATAATAGTATCATAATATTCCCGTAGTTTTGAATATTTGTTGGAAAACAAGTGCAGGAGAATCCTTAACCGAATCTTCTAAAATCCGCATCCTGTGTTCTCTAATTACACAGTAGTTTGAAAACAACAAATACTGTTTTTTTTTTTACCGTTGTTTTCTTTGAAATCTACATTTGAAATGCGTGAAATTCTTAACGGTTTACTGACCATGAGTAGTTTTATCATACTCGGAATAACGACTTATAATTACTCAATCAACGGTGATGATTGTTTGATGGCATAACAATTGCCGTGCAACAAGTGGGTTATTCAACTGCTCCTCGGGCTACGCCCTCGGATACAGTAGAATAACCCCTACTTAATATCTTTCCAACTTGCATTATGGTTTTGGTATGTATAGTGTTTATATTTAATTATCTTTACATTACCATATATGATTTACATTATTTTCATTGCAATAAATTTATACTTACCTGTATCGGTTGTATTTGAATTATGATTTACATTATTTTACATGTCAGTGAATTTCTTTTTATCTTAATCACTGTACTTGTATCACTGTGATAATAGTATTTTAATATTCGTAGTCTGCATAATATTAATATATGTTTCAGTCTATTCATTCTATTTATACATATACATATACTTATGATATTTATTGTCCTTGTACATGTAGGCCACTGCTTTATATCTTTTGAATAAAATATATGAAAGAGACATAGCCTTATCATTTCCGCTTGGTCACACTGATGTAGAAAATTAGCAGTTTACTATTAGAATCAAATCAACAGACACAAGTACTGCAGAAATGACGTTGAATGACGTCATTTGAAACCATAAAACTAGAAGACTATTTCACAGACGTACTACGTTATACTTCATTAATTAGCAAGATCTTTTATATAAATGATTTTTTTTTTTCCTTATTTTGCGTAAACCTTCATTGCAGTTCCTCTTCAAGTTTCCGTTTGTCGGGGTTTCCACAATATTCATGCCGATAAATGGAATTTGTAGGTACCAAATGACATCAGCGGAAAGACCCTCTAGCAATATCAATAGATGCATTCCTGTCCCGATGGGGGAGGGGGCTTATGCGTTTCCCCCTTTTTGCATGATTCCGAGATGTCTCTCAAATTACATAGGGATGGGGGGATCATAATAGTGACTCCAGCACGGCAGACACAAGTTTACTACCCATTCCTTCTACAAACCGCCCTTTCATTAAAGTAAGATTTGCAAACAAAGGTATTGATAACTTGAATCTTGGTCAAATTTTGAATCACAAAACTGTCACAGAAAAAATCCCACCATATTTCAAAAGAAAAGAAACTCCTTGTATTTCCTATAGCTACACACCAACAGTTGCATCTAAAATTTACAATTACAAACGATTCCTGCAGTGTATTGATTTAAGTAATCCCTCACTACATCCACTTCCCTGCGAATGTTCTTCATCGGATTTCAACTACTCTCCTTGTGGACACGTTATTACTGGTGACCTTAGTATAGTCAAGAACGACAAGTTGAGAGAATTGTTAAAAAAGGGTCCCAAATACAGAGAAAGTATCTCCTTTACATGGAACCAAAATGTCAAAATTATCATGGACTCTTGTGAGGAATATGCAAGACGTTGGGCAAAGAAAGAGGATGTACAGCTCGACACCCTTTCCGAATGGATAAAATCAATCAGAGGGTTACTTTTATCTAGAATTAACCGATTAAAATCAACTGTGAACACCAGATTCGTGTCTATATTTTAAGACCCTGATGTTATCACAGAACTTGCCTACCTCCAAGAACATTATGTCATCACACCAGCGGACAAAGCCTCAAATAATTACACATTTACTTGCAAAAAGTACTATTTCGACAGTCTAGTAAAAGAGTTGGGTTTAAATTCGACACCTGGAAATCCCACTTACACCCCAACAAACCTTTCTGCCTCTGAAATAATAGATAACCACAAATCAGCGCTTGCTTCCTTTGGCTTCGACACTACCAATTTAGATTTAGATTTACCATACTTATATTGCATTCCTAAAATGCATAAGAATCCGTACAAACAACGTTTCATCGCTGGTTCCTCAAAATGTTCTACCAAATCTGTATCGATCTTACTCACCAAAGTTTTATCTGAAATCAAATCTGGGCTACAAAAATATTGTTCGACAGTATATTCTCGCAGTGGTATCAACCAGATGTGGATTTTAAAGAATTCGAAGGAACTTTTAGAACATCTGAAATCCACTCATTTTAGTAGAGTCCATTCGATCAAAGCTTTTGATTTTTCGACACTTTACACTACAATTCCACATTCTAAATTGAAAGAAAGACTCGCAAAAATTATAAGTAATGCGTTTACAAGTAAGAACGGTAATCGCAAATACAAATTTATTGTTGTTAACTATGACAAAACCTACTTTGTAAAAGAAAAGTCAGATTCTGAAAATAAGTACACTGAAACAGTGAGACATTATTCAGATGTTAAACTTTCTGATCGACAACATTTTTGTGGTGTTTGGAGGAAAGGTCTTCCAGCAAATTGTCGGAATTCCAATGGGGACCAATTGTGCCCCACTCCTTGCCGACATTTTCCTTTACTCGTACGAAGCTGAATTCATTCAATCGTTGGTCTCTGAAGGGAAAAGATACTTAGCTTCTGACTTCAACTTCACTTACAGATACATAGACGATGTGTTGTCCATCAATAATCCAAAATTCGCTGATAACCTGAGCAGTATCTATCCCTCGGAGCTTGAAGTCAAAGAAACTACAGAGACAAATAATTCAGCATCCTATTTGGACATAATGTTGTCCTACGACACTGATGGTCACATGAACACCTCACTCTATGACAAACGTGACGACTTCAATTTCAGCATTACGAACTTTCCTTTTCTGAGTAGCAACATTCCTTCATCGCCTGCTTATGGCGTGTTCATATCTCAGTTGATACGCTATGCCAGAGCAAGTACCAATTATACGGATTTTGTTCTGAGAGCTAGGCGTCTTTCAGATAAGCTTCTCAGTCAGGGATATGTTTGTGACCGACTAACATCGTCACTGAGGAAGTTCTACGGTCGATATGGGGAACTCGTCATACACTATGATGTCCCACTATCCAGAATGGTGGATGATATTCTGTCATAGACCATTTGAACCATCCAACCAAAGATTGTACTCTATATCTTCCAAAATGGAAGTAACCGGATGTGACAGTTCTACCGAATTGAAGCGACGGTTGTTGCATGCAAGCAGGAGATGCTTACTCTTCCTGGGCACCTGGTCTCACTCTCATATCGGGAGTTCGCTACTTTTCATATGGTGGAGGTTTTTGTCTTTGTTTGCTTTGGTTCCTGTTTTATCCTGATTTTGTATGCCTTCGGTTTCTGATTTTCTGAATTATCGATTTTGTACTGTAGACAGGGATATGGTCATTATCCATATTTGTCATTCTACAAATGGCAATTCAAATCCAATACTCTTGCCCCCAGAGAAGAACTTCTTAATGTCAAAGGGGGACACATCCCTTGATAGAGACAGGCTCATTGAAAGTGATGGTGTTGAAATTGTAGGATATCCCATGAAAGCGAGGGAATTTCAAAACAAGATCCAGAGTTACTCGCCGCATCATGGCGAGACGGTACGAAATCAGCTTACAACAGCTGCTGGAAACATCGGGCTAGCTGAAGTAAGGAACACCAAATTGATCCCTTTTGTGCACCTGTGGAAAATATAGCCAATTATCTTTCCTCCCTGTTTTAGAAGGGTACTGAGTACAGGTCTGTCAATAGCTTTAGGTCATCAATATCATCTTTTCACTCAGAGGTTGATGGTCAGAAAGTAGGTGAATTACCTCTAATAAAACAAATAATGAAAGGAGTATTTAACTCTCGACCACCAATGCCAAGATATGAAGAAACTTTGGATGTAGGTATGCAGTATAATTATGGTAAATCTAAATTATTAGTGTCGAAGCCAAGGGAAGCAAGAGCTGATTTTTGGTTACATGTATCTATTATTTCAGAGGCAGAAAGGTTTATATATTATGGTATAACCGCAACATATAACTGTTTAACAACATAATATAAAATACAACAATATATTATGATACATCCATAACATGATATAATTGTTGAACAAAAAATAATGTAAATTGACAACTTATCGTAGTGGGTGTCCAACATGATATACCTCGGTACATGCAACAACATAATGTTTTTTTTTCAACAACATATCATAAGACGAGAACGACTTGCAAGGACAAGTGGACACCAAACTAGTAAAGACTTTCTGGAAATTTTACAAAAATATGATAAACTTCTTTTGAAAATCGGACCCATACAAGCAACAGAGTATATTACTTTAGGTATTTCACAACCTGCATTTTATGGTGACATAATTAACAAAATAAGAAGGATCAAAGGTAGACAGCATATTTATGGAAAATGCGTCAGAGTCATCAAACGCCTTTTATACCGTGGATATGATCCTAATGTCACCAGACGGACACTAAGCTTGGTACTTGACCAATCTACAGTCTTGTACCAGCGCATTCCTAAGACTTGCACTCTGACTGACTGTGACGATGGGACTCCATGACGGGCCCTGTCCAAACCTCCTTAGAGAAGACAGGGCCCCGACCACCTGTCCTCTCTGAATGTCAGTCGGACTCCTCGGGTGATAACATATATGAGCTCGCTACAGCCGGCAAAGCACGGACTGTATAACGCACGTCCTCTTTTTCTATCATATTCATCTGTGTTGCTTGGACCCCTGTGTTTTGCGGTCTTGTTTATGGCCCAAGCAACACAGATGAATATGTAAATGGATATAAAAAGAGGGCATGCGTAATACAACCTGTGCTCTGCCGGCTGTAGTGAGCTCATGCATGTTATCACCCGAGGAGTCCGACTGACATCCAGAGAGGACAGGTGGTCGGGGCCCTGTCTTCCTAAAGATGTTTGGACAGGGCCCGTCATGGAGTCCCGTCGTCACAGTCAGTCAGCGTGCAAGTATTAAGGATGCGCTGGTACAAGACTGTAGATTGGTCAAGAATCAAGCCCAGTGTCCGTTTGGTGACATTAGGATCATATCCACGGTGTAAGAGGCGTTTGATGATTCTGACGCATTTCGATGGTAAATCTGTCTACCTTTGATCCTTCTAATTTTGTTGATCATGTCACCATAAAATGCAGGTTGCGAAATACCCAAAGTAATATACTCTAGCTGTTGCTTGTATTGGTATTGAATACTCTCATAATTTAACCAAATAAATGAAAATATTGACTACAATTACTTGTATTTCTGTGAATGAATGGTTTTGAATTTGGACTGAAAAAAAACATCAGTACGAAACGTGCCGAAAAAGTTTTGAATCACAGAAAATTGAGAGGACTCTTACTTAATGGACTTGAAAATCGCAAAATCAAATTAACAAAGGTAAGTAATGACACAACCAGTAGAAAAAATCAAAATATGAGCAGATTATGAAAAAATGTATACATTTAAAGATTACCACTTTTCAAATGCCCTTTTCTCAGGCCAAAATACCAACTCAAGAATAAACATTTTGTCTTGTTCTCGGTCTCTATAAAGGGATATGGTCATTATCCATATTTGTCATATTATCCACAATTATACAATAAATGCGATCGACCAATCAAAATGCTTAGAATAAGATAAACAAGCATATTTGGTAATTATAAAGAAATAACAACGTGATATGTATGTTCAAACATCTTTTCACGAACATTATCCTTAAGACAGTCATGCTATTCGATATTTTGGAGGAGGGGGGGGGGTATGTAAACAATATTACATTACTGAGTGTGATATATAATCGGGTACTTTTAACCGGCAGGTCGTATCTGAAAATGGCAAAAGACACGACTTATAAATATACAATCTATTTAGAGTACTCAATGGCCTTAGATACAAGAAAGTTGTTCATTCTTCCAAATTAGAATTTATATTAATATATAGAATATTGATGATACTACCACCCTAATAACTAAAATAAAGAATAATAGATATCTGTTAGCTTTCAAGAAATTCCATACTTGAAGGAATTGTTATAATAGGCCACTTGCCAAAGTTCATTATGGCTGACAAAGTGACGAAAAATGTCCGAGGTAGGGAATTTTCGCGCACTTTTTCATTGTTACGTCTCAATGGAATTGCGTCTTTTAACAGTGACTTCATAATGTAAAACAACGCCAAAAGATGGTGACAAATTTTACCGTAAGCGCTAATTTCATTTGAACAGGGTTTAACCGAAATGACAGACAAATTCCCAATGAAAATACAAACGAAGGACTTCATAAAAAGATAATGAAAAACCACAAAAGGATAAACAATACATTTATGGCAAACTTATTTCTTCAACGTGTCATTTTATTGGGCAATTTTTCAATAATTTCGTTCATATCCTCCTTCTTCTTGCATAGACCTTATTCTTAACTTTACGTTGATTTTTTTTAATTTCAGGAATATACCTTCTTTACAATTTATAATTAGAAGAAGGTTTTATTTGCAGTCTTTCGCAGGGTTTCTTTTCGAAATTTTCAAAAATGAGAAGTATCCTTGAAGAACAGAGATGTTGCCATGAGCTCATCAATGAGCAACAAAATGGAGAAATAAGATTTAAAAAAAGATTCAAAAATTTAAAAACAATCATATAATGTTCATATATTGTTCAGTCTTACTCTCTATTACTTGACTAAAAATTCCAACTATTTAGTTTATCTACTGTCTAAATTCACAGTGTATAAAACTTTATTTATTGTGTATATCCAAGATATGTCTTCTGCCATGATGTGTGTAAATGTAAACGTCTTCAAATTGAATAGCATCATTTAAGAACAGATAAATTGGCAACGTGGACCAGACATGCACGTTTCGGGTACTTAACCCTCATCAGTGATCCTAAAATCTAAACAATGTAATATGCCAAAAAGTATGAAAGTTACTATGTCGAAAAAGCGTACCAAAAGACGTAGCAGGATGGGTGGGATATGATGCTACAGGACCCACTTTTTAGAAATTTCAAGAAATTTTGATAACAGAAATTTAGAATGCGTTGAAGAAACGATCAACCGAAATTGATCGACCTTGGCTACATGTGCCCTCGGGGACTCCTGGTCCACCAGCAGTGACACTCACCAAGTGGTATAAATGTAAACGTCTTCAAATTGAATAGCATCATTTAAGAACAGATAAATTGGCAACGTGGACCAGACATGCACGTTTCGGGTACTTAACCCTCATCAGTGATCCTAAAATCTAAACAATGTAATATGCCAAAAAGTATGAAAGTTACTATGTCGAAAAAGCGTACCAAAAGACGTAGCAGGATGGGTGGGATATGATGCTACAGGACCCACTTTTTAGAAATTTCAAGAAATTTTGATAACAGAAATTTAGAATGCGTTGAAGAAACGATCAACCGAAATTGATCGACCTTGGCTACATGTGCCCTCGGGGACTCCTGGTCCACCAGCAGTGACACTCACCAAGTGGTATAAATGTAAACGTCTTCAAATGAATAGCATCATTTAAGAACAGATAAATTGGCAACGTGGACCAGACATGCACGTTTCGGGTACTTAACCCTCATCAGTGATCCTAAAATCTAAACAATGTAATATGCCAAAAAGTATGAAAGTTACTATGTCGAAAAAGCGTACCAAAAGACGTAGCAGGATGGGTGGGATATGATGCTACAGGACCCACTTTTTAGAAATTTCAAGAAATTTTGATAACAGAAATTTAGAATGCGTTGAAGAAACGATCAACCGAAATTTATCGACCTTGGCTTAAGTGATGAGTGAATGTGCCCCCTCCTCCATCTCCCCTTCTTCTTTCTTCCTTCTCTATCTATAAAAAATGATTATCATAATTCTTATATTTATGATATATGTTCATTGAACAATATGATGTATCAACAACAAAAAAAAAAACAAAAACAAAACAAAAAAAAAAACAAAACAAAAACAAAACAAAACAAACAAAAAAGAAAAAATTTTGAAAATTAGACTACCATTTTCGGTTATCAATGCCTCAGCAGTCTACATTTTTACTTTTTACAACTTTATTATTTACTTTCCTTGTGATGCCGATTGATTCAAATTCAGATTATTTTCTACGGTTCTTTTATTTCAATATTTTTCGTTTTAAAACTCAATTTACATAGTTTCTTTACCATGTACTGATCACGCTGAACCCGGAAGTTGTCATATAAAGTCGGTTAAATAGCTGTTGCAACTCGCCATAACAAAACCTTTGTGTAAAATACATTACTATTACCGTTATGCGCACATTGCTCTTTAATAATTATAACGATTGTTATTTCTTTTAAGAACAAAGCGGGTTTTTCCAATGTCCATGACATTCTGCATTTGATGCTCGTTGAACCGTCTTTTTCACATTGAATTAGTACTGACGTTATATCAATTTGCTCAAAATAAGAGCTTATTTATGTCGTCAAGATTGTGAAGTTAAGACGGTTTTCTGAAAGAAGCCAAGTTTCTAATGGCTCTTTTAGTTATATTTGCCCTTTTATGTTCCAAAGGTAAGTTAAGACTTATTTTTACATTTCTTTAGGAAATTCGCTAAACATGTTGATGTACAACTGAATCAAAAGGATTCATGATGCATTTGTAAAGGAAATATATCAGACTTAATGAGAGATTATATTTATACATAATGAATATATTTGTGTTAACATGCATTTATTAAAGGTTTACAATAGTTGGACGATTCTGAGTTTGTTCAGCTTTTGAATTCTATGTCTGCCTAAAATGGAGCTTTTAATATTAAGTTTTGACATCGTACGTCCGGCGTATATGTACATAGGTAAAATGCTGTTCGGGCTACAAAATGTATAACATCTTCGCCTATAAATGGATTTATTCAATTACAGTTCGTATTGTGATTAATCCCATTCGTATTTTCAATACAAATACATTGACATAAAACAACCTTTTTAACATATGAATCGTTAAATCCTCTCAAAGGAGTAAGTGTTGAAAAATAATGAAATAGTCCATAATAGTAAGATGTAAGCCTATGAAGCTGAATTTGTTTCTGCATTTTTTTTTCTACAGCGGCAGCAACAAGCGATCCCTGCTTTAACTTCCAGGTTCTATATGAAGAAACATGGAGATCCGTGGCTGATGTTTGGCAATTTGGAATGACTGCCAAATGTGATTCAACTATACAAGAAGCTTGGTATAGAGTAAACAGTACAGCCGGCGAGGATGTCATCACATCATGTCCACCATCAGATAGGTGTGGCACTAATGGCCCCATATGGATGAACGGTAATTGTTGAAGGAGAATCTTTATTTTTAATGAACAACAGATAGAAAAGAAGGGAAGAGATCTCCAACAAGACCACGTCGCAGCATCAACAGCAAACACCAAAAGACCCGATGCAAAAATCACAAAAGACGAGTACAGCACGAGACGGAAAAGAGACACACGACATGTAAACATCAAACAAAAGACTACACATAAACCGTCGAGACCAATGGGCAACCGGTGCCGACTTTGGACGGCCATTTGTCACACAAGTAGCAAATGGTGTGTTTATCCTGGATTACGTGCGCACAACCCTCTCGAAACATAGAGTCTAGAAACACGTGGCTATGTAAAAGGATATAAAAATCGGGCTTGCGTAATACAGTCCGTGCCTCTGCGGCTGTAGCGAGCCATGTACTGTAATCACCCCGAGAGAGCCGTACGACATTCAGAGAGGAAAGGTGGTCGGGGCCCTGTCTTCTCTAAAGAGGTTTAGACAGGGCACGTCAAGGAGTCCCTTCTTCACGGTCAGACAGAATTAACGTTTAACAAAGTTGCTGTCTCATATAATTGAAAAAAATTCATATGATAATGAATAGAATAAAATATCATGAGTTTCTCATAAATCAGGTCTTAATGAGCATAATTTTTGTCAATTTACAATTTACACTTTGGAATTTTACATTTTTTATTTCTTTCAGACACTTTCCCTAATGAAGCTGACGGTATAGTTGACAGGATAATGTGTGCATCCACACTAAGAGATTGCTGTGAATCACAGATACAGATACAGATGAAAAATTGCTCGACATACAATGTGTATTATCTCAAACAAACACCGTGTCCCCAGGCGTATTGCTTTGGTAATTAAATTGAAGAATTTGATACAAATAACATGTATTGGATGAAAAAATACTTGATGTATTATCAGTCAGGGGCATCACTAATTTTAAAGAGTCCTCCTTGGAAATGACTGATACTCATAATTTATTTTCCGATTTCCTTTGTAAATAAATCAAAGTTGTTCATTTGCAAAATGATAGAAATCAGTCATTTAAAAATTATTGAAATCTGTCATATTCTAAAGTTTGTCGATTTCATTGCCTTTATTAGTCTACACTATCTAGGAAAATCTAGTTTCCAAGGATTTGAAGTTCCTTCTATTCTACACATAAAATGAAAATGCGCAGGAAAAAGTTTAATATTTGAACCACTTTTTTAGCGTCACTGCTGGTGGACCAGGAATCCCCAAAGCCACATGTAGCCAAGTTCGATCAAATTCGGTTGATTATTTCTTCAACGCATTCCAAAATTACAGTTTTCAAAATTTCTTGATATTTCTAAAACATGGGTCCTGTTGCATCATATCCGACCCATTCTGCTACATCTTTCGGTACATCTTTGGACATAATAACTTTTACACTCTTTGGCCATATTTCATTGTTTAGATTAAGGATCACTGGCGAGGGTTACGTACCCGAAACGTGCATGGCTGGTCGAATTAAAACCAGATACCGGTAATCTTTTGGTGGAAAGAAGAGTAACGCTCAGATCATGTTTAAGTAGAAATTTCATTTCGTTGAAAAAATAGTTTTTATTTGTTCTACATTATGTATTAATCAAATCAATTTTAATAAAAAATGAATACGTAGTAAAAATTCATATACTAACATTGTTAAACGTCTTCAGTTCAATAGCATCATTTAAGAACAGATAAATTTACAGCATGGACCAGACAAGTACGTTTCGGGTACTTAACCCTCTTTAGTGATCCTCAATCTAAACAATGTAATATGGCCAAATAGTGTGAAAATTATTTTGTCTAAAAATGTACCGAAAAATGTAGCAGGATATTTGGGATATGATGCTACAGAACCCACGTTTTAGAAACATATTTTCTTATGATAAGGATGGATAGTGACCATGTTTATACGTTTTCATAGGGACAAGATTAGTGACTACCGAGGCTCCTCCTTCCACCATAACAACCATAACTTCTACAATCATGACCGGAACTCAGGATGTCAATGGTAACAATGATTCATGTTGACGTATGAATGAGCTATTAGATACATAACACATAACAAAATTAGGAACCTTAAGCATATCATATGACGAATTAAAGGAAAAAAAATCAGTCATGTTAGTTTCAGTTTTTTAAGGTGGTAGTCTCACCATAACCCCTACATTCAATTTTCTTCATAATTGCAATATTAATTAATTATGATGTCATGCATCTTTTGCTAAAGTTTGAAAGAAATCGAACCAATCGTTTTGCGTGGGTCGCAATTCAAAATCTCCAAACTGTGTCCCTCTTTCAGTGCAGAAAATGGCGACTTTGTCACGAAATTTCTTCTCAGATATTCAATGAGCCTGCAAATTTATTAAGTATCAGCTTTGCATTTCAAAGATATTACATAGATCTTTCTTTTTTAGTAAAATTTTGATGTTTTAATATCACCATACGTATTTTAGAAGCGATTTTAATAGAAAATAAAGATAAGGATGTACCTTTCTGAAGTTCCAAAAATTATCAAATTTGCATAGCTCATGAAAAAACGTATCATTTAATGTAAATAAAAAACTAATGGAAAAGAGATTAATTATCTATCTAAAATCTGTGCAAATTTCAGGGAAATCGAACCAATTTTTACCGAGTTAGCGCCATTTGGGTTACCCCTACCCCAATTTTTTACGTCGCGATACGTTACGTCGAGGTTAAGCATAGCGTTGTATGTTTTGTTGTCAAATTTAAAATCAACATGCTTACGCGAAATTGTAAAATTATTTTGAATAAATAACAGTTATCATTATTTTAGAATTTAGACGTAACTCGTGCATTTGACTCAGTTGATATTACGATTAAACACGGGAAGCAACCAAACAAAAAGTAAAATTAAAAAAAAATTAGGAAAATTAATTTAAAAAAAAAAAAGGAAAAGGAAAAATTGGATGGACTGTCCAATGCGCGGGTATCGATGGAGTCGAGTTGTTTAGAACCGAAACCACCACCCCCCCACCCCACCCCCCCCACCCCACCCCACCCCACCCTGGACCTCTCCTTTTGGAATTCATACACAATTTTTATTTTCCCGATCTTTTTTGATAAAAACTAATCGTCCCAGATTGCCGTGCCGAACACCTTTCCACCCTTTCTACGATAATTTTTTTTCCTTCTAGATGATCTTATTATCAAACGAAGGTATCGTATAAAGGTAAATATACTCTATTTACACTTATCACGCTCAAATAAAATCGAAGTAATCATGGTCATAAATATCAGATGACAGATTCCTTTCGACATTTAAAGGATAAGTGTAGATACTGAAAATATCAATGGAATAGAGAAACGTATAAATCTCGGAAACATATTCAATCTTATGCTCAATTTCAGGAAATGAAACAGAGAAAATGAAATGCTTACTTATGAAAATAGATAGTGATATATATAGAGAAACCATAACCGTTTACCTCCGTGCACCGCGCGGGAATTTCCCCTATTATGACGTCATGATTAAGTAATGCAGATGCTTGTCTTGAAAACAAACGATGGTAACGTTACGCCAGACAACAAACGTTCGTGAGATCAATTTTGAGTTACGTCCCTTACCCTGAGACTACCATTTTACGTGCTGATATTTTTTGGCGATAATTTATTTCTTGAGGCAAAATATTTCTCAGGAATGGTGTTCATAATATATCATAAAACAAAAGAAAGGACCTCCAACAACACCGCGTTGCAGCACCCACAGCAAAATCCCAAAACATTCAATGCAAAAACAAAAAGCAGACAAGCACAGAAAGAGACACATAAAGAACAAGGAACATCAACGCACAACACAGAAACATCAAACACAAAGGACTACGCATAAACCAACGAGACCAATGGGCAACCGGTTCCGACTTAGAACGGCCATCTGCCACGGAAATAGCAGAAGGTGTGGTTATCCTTGATTGCGTGCGCACAACCCTCTCACTTTTCCGATTACCCAGAGGTCTCGAAGAACGTATAATTGTGGTGTAAAGCAACCTCTCACTGTCAGATGACCACACACAAACAAGACCGCAAAACGCAGGGGCCCAAGCAACACAGATGAATAATTATGTAAATGGATATCAAAAGAGGGCGTACGTTATACAGCCCGTGCTCTGCCGTCTGTAGGGAGCTCATGTATGTTATCACCCGAGCAGTCCGAATGACATTCAGAGAGGACAGTTGGTCGGGGCCCTGTCTTCTCTAAAGAGGTTTGGACAGGGCCCGTAATGGATTCCCGTCGTCACAATCAGTCAGAGTGCAAGTTTTTAGAATGCGCTGGTACAAGACTGTAGATTGGTCAAGTACGAAGCCTAGTGTCCGTCTGGTGAAATTAGGATCATATCCACGGTATAAAAGGCGTTTGATGATTCTGACGCATTTTCGATAGTGATGTTGTCTATCTTTGATCCTTCTTATCTTGTTAATTATGTCACCATAAAATGCTGGTTGTGAAATACCAAAAATAATATACTCTGTTGTCTGTATTGGTCCGAATTTCAGAAAAAAGTTGTCAATAATTATTGTAAGATTTCCAGAAAAAAATCTTAGTCATTTCATTCGTATTATTCTCGCAAAAAAGATTAGAACTCGAGGAATCTTTCTCTCAGAGGACGATAGACATGGCGACAAAAAGATAAAAGCATGCACTTTTATTGGTGTAGTTCTGTATAAGTGAGAGGGTTGTGCGCACGTAATCCAGGATAACCACACCATTTGCTACTTGCGTGACAGATGGCCGTCCAAAGTCGGCACCGGTTACCCATTGGTCTCGTCGGTTTATGTGTAGTCTTTTGTGTTTGATGTTTACATGTAGTGTGTCTCTTTTCCGTCTCGTGCTGTACTCGTCTTTTGTGTTTTTGCATCGGGTGTTTTGGTGTTTTACTGTTGATTCTGCAACGGGGTCTTGTTGGAGATCTCCTCCCTTCTTTGTATAACCTGATAAAGTTTTCAGAATCCTTCAATTTCATATTGATTTAATCATAATGAAGATTATTACCACGTGTTTTCTTTAGGAACAGGATTTATTACAACCCAAGTTCCATCTATAACCCAAACAACCTCAACTTCTGCAGGCATGCCCGGTAAGTAATATCGATTAAAAACGAATTATACAGATAAACGATTGGGTCCTGTCCCTATATATCAGTCGTTTAAATCTCATAGACTCGAGTATGAATAAGTGATGGGTACTTCTTTGATGTTTATTAGAGAACCTGTAAAGTTTTCTTTTTAATGAAGTTTTCTTCCTGTTTCATGTCACAACTGCTACAAATCTTTTCAGAAAATGTTTGGAAAATATATTATAAAAATGAAAAAAAAATCATAATCGTAATCATTTAATTTGTCTACTTCTCTAGAAAATGATCAAACTATGAAATTTGTTTTTTTTATTTTAGTCCCCGATAAAGACGACGACAAAGAGATAGAGACATGTACCAAGCTATGTGTAGTTCTTGTAATGTGCTTTACCATCATGTTTGTAGCATTGATCGTAACAATATCAGTTTTCATGTATAGGTCAGTAATTTTCAGGACATTTTACAATCTTTCTTTAATGATTTTAAATTGGAATTCTCACAGTTTCATTTTATTTCAATTTTATTATCATTTACTTATCTTATATCCTTTATCTTATCTAGATGGTACAAGCCGTCTTCACTTCCACCAACGCGGCCTTACAGTGGTAAAACTCGACCAATGCCATCTACAGTTCAGCCTGCTAGTATTAGACCGTTGTCCCCACCTCCGACTTACAAAGAGGCCATTGAGGACACATATTGAAAAGAAATCAGTGCAGAAAGGCAATACTTGACTAGTATTCATATCAAAAAGTTATTAAACCTTGCCTTTTATTGAAGTATTTTTATTCATGTAATTCATTTTATTAAAATTAATGATTCACTGTCATTCCTTAAGAAAGCTATAATTATAAGTTAATGAATACCGTTTATTACATATCACCTAATAGCTAAACTGTGCTATTGTGACTTGAAGCAAAACAAAAACTGCAACGACGTTATTATAATAAGAAATCATGTTTATAGAATAAATGTCGCTTTCTTTTGCGTTCATGGATTCAAGTACAATCATGACATTTCGATTTACAATATCGTTGAAAGTATATACGTAATTTCTTTAAAATAGACAACATTATTTGTGTATGTGAAGTCTACCTACCGAGAGGTACAATAAAACGTCAAAGCAATGCAAAGTCCATGTACTGAATTAAAATAATTTCATGAAGGGGGAAGGGGCTACGCTGCCCTTAAGATCTGCACTTAAAAACGTCTGTGGCTTTGAAGATAATAAACTTGGATGCAATATCCTGTGCATCAAACATAAAGATACCCTTGCAAAATGCTATTCTATGAATTAACGGCAATCTTTGGAGAAACATTGTATAAGAAAAACATCTCTAGAGCAAACTCGTTGCAGTATTCGTAAACAAAATCCAAATAAATAAGAAAAGAAATTACAACAAAAAAGTTACCAATGTTTTTATATAGTTCCTCATTTCGTTTTTGTGTTTTTGTTCTCTTTGTCCCTTACCGTATATTTATATGATTGCTTTACGTGTCATACGACAAAATAGCACTCAATTTCCTAATTTGCATAGCGGCCATATTGGAATCCGTAGGATGCACATTCTTACTATAGGAGTCTATGGGGAGCGAGTAATAAATCGAGAATACTCACGATTTCATGACACCGATCACATTTGTCAAATTATACACAACAATCTGAATTTTTAAATCCACATCATTGATACATTAACGAAATATTACTTCTGTCATTTTTGAGGTGAGTGAAAATTCGAGGCGATACTGCCCATACATCCAATGTTAAGAAAATTTAAAACTCTTCACTAGCCGCACTTTAACTTTGTTAAACATTTGTAAATCATGGGAGCTGTGTATTTGTCCACATAGTTTTGGATAGATCGCGATATCAAATTCCGGATTTGGTCATTTTGAGAATCATAAAATGAAAATAAGTTCTGTCATTTTGGGGTCTGCCTCTGAAATAATAGATAACCACAGATCAGCTCTTACTTCCTTTGGCTTCGACACTACCAATTTAGATTTAGATTTACCATACTTGTACTGCATACCTAAAATGCATAAGAATCCGTACAAACAACGTTTCATCGCTGGTTCCTCAAAATGTTCTACCAAATCTGTATCGATCTTACTCACCAAAGTTTTATCTGAAATCAAATCTGGGCTTCAAAAATATTGTTCGACAGTGTATTCTCGCAGTGGTATCAACCAGATGTGGATTTTAAAGACTTCGAAGGAACTTTTAGAACATCTGAAATCCACTCATTTTAGTAGAGTCCATTCGATCAAAGCCTTTGATTTTTCGACACTTTACACTACAATTCCACATTCTAAATTGAAAGAAAGACTCGCAAAAATTATAAGTAATGCGTTTACAAGTAAGAACGGTAATCGCAAATACAAATTTATTGTTGTTAACTATGACAAAACCTACTTTGTAAAAGAAAAGTCCGATTCTGAAAATAAGTACACTGAAACAGACATTATTCAGATGTTAAACTTTCTGATCGACAACATTTTTGTGGTGTTCGGAGGAAAGGTCTTCCAACAAATTGTCGGAATTCCAATGGGGACCAATTGTGCCCCACTCCTTGCCGACATTTTCCTTTACTCGTACGAAGCTTAATTCATTCAATCTTTGGTCTCTGAAGGGAAAAGATACTTAGCTTCTGAATTTAACTTCACTTACAGATACATAGACGATGTGTTGTCCATCAATAATCCTAAATTCGCGGATTACCTGAGCAGTATCTATCCTTCGGAGCTTGAAGTCAAAGAAACTACAGAGACAAATGATTCAGCATCCTATTTGGACATAATGTTGTCCTACGACACTGATGGTCACATGAACACCTCAGTCTATGACAAACGTGACGACTTCAATTTCAGCATTACAAACTTTCCTTTTCTGAGTAGCAACATCCCTTCATCGCCTGCTTATGGCGTGTTCATATCTCAGTTGATACGCTATGCCAGAGCAAGTACCAAATATACGGATTTTGTTCTGAGAGCTAGGCGTCTTTCAGATAAGCTTCTCAGTCAGGGATATGTTTGTGACCGACTAACATCGTCACTGAGGAAGGTCTACGGTCGATATGGGGAACTCGTCATACACTATGATGTTCCACTCTCAAGAATGGTGGATGATATTCTGTCATAGACCATTTGAACCATCCAACCAAAGATTGTACTCTATATCTTCCAAAATGGAAGTAACCGGATGTGACAGCTCTACCGAATTGAAGCGACGGGTGTTGCATGCAAGCAGGAGATGCTTACTCTTCCTGGGCACCTGGTCTCACTCCCATATCGGGAGCTCGCTTCTTTTCATATGGTGGAGGTTTTTGTTTGTTTGCTTTGGTTCCTGTTTTGTCCTGATTTTGTATGCCTTCGGTTTCTGATTTTTGAATTATCGATTTTGTGCTGTATACAGGGATATGGTCATTATCCATATTTGTCATGTTAAACGCCTTTAAATTCAATAGCATCATTTAAAACCTGATAAATTTAGAGCATGGACCAGACATGCACGTTTCAAGGTCGATATTTTGAGAAAAAGGCCTGCCGTATTGATTGACTCACTCTATCGGCTTTGACAGGATAAAGATAAACTTTTGTTTATACATACAGTGGGTAAAAGGTTTGGTAAAAAATAAGTTAGAATGGATTAGAAACAGTTGTATGTAACGGGGTCTTGTTGGAGATCTCCTCCCTTCTTTGATTTTATGCATTTAGAATTTATTGTTTTTTCCTGGCATGTCGGGTCATTCTTGTTTAAGATTTTGCGCGTTTCAAACATAGACATATGACGTAATATAATCGTCATATGAATACATTTGCATATATGAATAAATTGAGCGCTATTTTTCCCTATGTTCTTCATTGCTTCTTTCTCACAGACAAGTGGTCCGTCGAGGCGACAGGACCATCGTTTTGTAGAATATGTCTTGATTGTGAGCCTTCCGGATTTCTTTTTTTTTATATCTACATACCTTTATTATAATTGTGAGACAATCAATACATTCAACGAAAGAACGGTACTAAAAATAAATCAACATGCCAATTTCAAGCTTTTGTAGATGTGTTTAGATATCAAAATGGGATGATGTACTTAATTCGTAATTTGTAATTGAGTTCCTTTTAAAGATTTATTAAACCAGATTCAAATTCATATATGAACGGTATTATATTTTTGCTTCTCGGGAAGATGTCAAACAAGCCCAAAGAAAGCTGAATGAAAACAAAATCCAAGAAATATTCATTGTTAATAAAAGTCATTTACTTATCGAGATTCTCTAATGAATATCCGTATTTTTTTTTATCTCATTACGGTTTTATGGTGATAAGCAATGATAAATACAATAATTATTCTACTTCTTTTTAATTTCTTTCTTTTCATACATTTTATTTTGAAATTTGTAATCGAGTTTCTTTTATAGATTTATTAAATAATTCCATGAAAGAATGTTACTACGGAAGAATCCAAATTCATAGATTCAGATTCAAATTTATATACTAGTATGTATTATACTTCCCACGAAAATATCAAATAAGCCCAAAGAAAACTGAAACATTTTCTTTGAAATATTCATTGTAAATAAAAGTCATTAACTTATCAAGATTCTCTGATAAATATCAGTAATACTTTTGACCTCATTACGGTGATAATCAATCATGAATCCCTTGACTATTCTTGTTCTTTTCAATTTCACTCTTTTTATACACTTTATGTTCTTTTAAATATGCCATTCCTTTTCCTTAAGTCACCAAAATTAAATCTTCCAACAGCGGAGTGAAAGAAGATACTAACTGTCAAACTTGTTCCCAGTGACTAGATGCTTAGAGTGTAATAAAACTTTTTTTCCAGCTCTATAGCCTGAAAGAAGCTTTATGCCTTTTTAATTTGATATCAATTTCCTATTTTGGAAATTCGTCGTTTCATCCAAAAAGATATCGTAATTGAAGGAGGTAAACATTCAAGCACCATCCCTCCAATGCTATTTTGGTCATAGATTTTATTCAACTACGCTACTAAATTGACCCTACAGAAAATTTGTAGCCTCGCACTCCTTGCAAAATGTATATGAAATTGGTTTGGAAATTTCCTTAAGAAGGTAACGTATTATAAGTATCTTAAATATTTTTTAATATAAGTTATTATACCACTTATTATTCATGTTATCTTGCCAATCTATTTGGTAATTTAAAACGTAAATACAAACGTTATAGTTAGAAATAAAGAAACATTAGTGGCATAGATATTTGACAAATATTTAAACCTAAAGGGTATTTTGAAATCATTCGGAAAAACAAAGGTCTTTCACCTAGTTTTTTTCCGAATAAACTGTTTATCTGTCAATTCAGGTCTTTCGTACTAGTATGTATTGGACATGAAGTACACACATAAAATGTACTTTGAATACTTAAACTACATTCGTTTTAAGTTAAGGGTTCAGTATGAATATGATAAATGACGTAAACTTTTACATGTTCGTTGAAGGCAGTAAATGATGTTATATTTTCTTATGGTACGTGTTATCGAAAAGCTTGTCCAATAAGCCTTTTTCACGTAACTGCGTGACTAGCGTTTTGTGGCCGGCAAGAACCGACTTTCGTTAAGTCACATTTAAAAATTGATTGTCATCGACGTCATATTGCGGGAAAAGTACTTATTTTGCCGTCCAAAACAATTAGACCGCAATTATGTGAAAATGGGTAATTGATAGGGGGGGGGGGTCTCTCCGAGCAAGATAATTTTTCGTCCCTGCCTGGGGTAAAATTATTATTGTTTTTTGCAAAGTTGGAGCAATAATATTTTTCTTACACCTTATATGTATATTTAGAATGTTTGTGTTCTATTGTTAAATTAATAGATAATCAAATGAAAATTTAATTTACCATATGTTATTATCCTCAGAAACAGTAAGCAAATTTAATGCATGTATAAGAGAGTCTGAGGGGAGGGTCTTCGAGACAATTTTGAGTCCGCTACCGGCATTTAGAATGATAGATTGAACTGAAATTCTCCTTCAAAGCTTGTATATAAAATTAGAATCCATGGTAATTAACATGCATCCGAAGAAATGAAAGTGTCGAAAATCTTGACCTAAAAGTTTCTTGGTAATTTGTAAATTTCTACTGTGAAAATCCAAAATGTCAGTACATGCTCTAGCGTACCGGATGAGTGCCGTATGACGGTAGTCTGGGAATATCACCCTCAAGACTTATTTCAATTGATAGGCGCTTCCCAGGCGTATATTTTTGCGCGGGAATCTGAGGAGAAGTTTGATAAATTTGTCACTATTCCCGATTGTTTCTACAACAAGGTCTTCTCAATATTTTGACACAATTCTTGGAAACAATAGCAACTTAGCTTGGAGCAGAATGACAAATAGGGATAATGACTATATCCCTATATACATCACAAAATCGATAATTCAGAAAATCAGAAACCGAGAGCATACAAAATCAGGATAAAACATGTTAGTTAAATTAAACACAGTTGTCGTTGATTATAACATTCACGATAAACAGATATGTCACTGTTTACATCTGTACGTGATCATGTTCAGAGGTGAACCCTGAAATGTCCATGTTTTCTCCTAAGACTACAAAACGTTTCCTTGTCTGTCCTAAAATGAATCTTTCTTTAATTATTTAAAACCATCATTCAGGTAAAAATTATATATATTGGAGCCTCCCTCTAAGATAGAATCCAATTTCCACACCTGCTTATATTAACAGCAATGTTACTACTGTAACAATTATTTTGAGGACTGTTGTAAAAAAAAACATAGAGAGAGAGAGAGATATTTGGCATTCGAACATACTTAGATTTCTTTTTCTGATTCAACACTCCCACCCCATTCGAATAAATATCAAAAACTCATATCGTACTTCGTTTAGATAATCCGCCCAGAGAAGCTTAATCAAATTTTCTACATTCCAAAAGGTCAAGGACAAAGAGTCAAACGTCAATCATTCAGTGGCACCAATGTCAAATAGTAAAGAAGTACAATTTTTCTTTGTGTCAGCAGTTAATTTTAGGATTACGTCCACTTCTGATTTGCTTTTGTGTTCTATCATTCTGATATTTATACAAACAAAATCGTTTGTCTTTATTTGTGTTTATGTGTGTTTGTCTATCCTTCCTTCCGCCGGTAAAAATAGCAGTATGGATTTTTTTCTGATACCAAAAAACGACGATGAATAAACTAATAAATGAAATATCGCAGATGAATAATTAAATAGGTAATTTGTGTACAGGGAATATAATTGAAAGATAAAGTATATAAACGATATTGTCATTTTAAACTTTCGAAAGAAAAAAGTCGGCGGCTGCGGCTAATCAACAAGGGGTACTTACTTCTCTCGGGCACCTGGTCCCACCTCTAGCTTGCTAGGGGTCCGTCTGTGCTCAATATGGTGCTCTATTGTAAGTGATGTTGAGACTATCCTCAGGATCTTCTTTAACACATTACGAACAGGGGAAAAGATAAAAAATAACTCTTGACTGTAGTGTAATAAAAGTACGGTACAGGTGCCTGTACGATGTCCGTACGAGTGCAGTGCGACGTGTACGCAACTCTTAGTAATCGTGCGGATAATTGCTGTAGGTCGCTCGACAACCGCAAGAAGCTTAAGAAAGGATGTTGTCTACGTGTATCGTACAATTGAAGTGAAACACTGATTTTAGAAAAAATCATGAGGACTGATCGTGCGCCTCGTACGTCGGACGTACTTGTATCGTACGATGCTCTTACAACTTGTTAACTGGCGAGCCCTACGATCAGCTACGGCCACCACGACTGTTAGATTAGTAGCACACGTACGATCGCCAAGTTACACGCACGATCTGTTGTGACTTCGGCTTAACATCTTTTTAATATATGCCTCAGTGTACTTATTCTTATTTTCAGAATCGGACTTATTCTTATTTTTAGAATCGGACTTTTCTTTAACAAAGTGGGTCTTGTCATAATTAACAACAATAAATTTATGTCTGCCATTGTCGTTCTTGCCTGTAAACGCATTAAGTATTATTTTTGCAAGTCTTTCGTTCAATTTAGAATGTTAAATATTGTGTTAAGTGTGTCGAAAAATCAAAGGTTTTGATCTAGTTGATTCTGTTGAAATGAGTGGATTTCAGATGTCCAAAAGATTCTTCGAATTTCTTAAATCAACATCTAGTTAATATCACTTCGGGAGTATACTGTCCAACAATACTTGTGAAGTTCAGATTTTATTTCAGTCAAAACTTTGATACAGATTTGGTTGATCATTTTGAGGTACAAGCGATGAAACGTCGTTTGTACGGATTTGACGAGAAGGTTAAGCCAAGGGGTGAGTTTCGAAACCGAATTTTCGATACGATACAATACAATACGAAAAGTGCCGATATCCAATATATCGTATCTTATTTCCTATTTTGTAAAACACACAAATCAGCAATCTGATGCACTAATAACTAACGCACAACACGAGTTCCTTAGGTCTAAATTATAGTTCTTTATACATGTTTGTATATATTTTACATACGATCAGTTCCCCTGATTGGTCTGTTTCTCCTTATTTTGCCTGTAGTAACAGATCAATCCTTTTTTCATTAGGTCACCAATTTTCCCGTCAAACCTTTTTTCAGAAATGTGTATAAGAGAAAAAAAAAACACATGAGGTCGTTTTGCTTTCCAACGTTTCTGGAACAAGAGGACCCAAGGGGGCCGCATACCTCACATGAGTGGCAAACAAAAGAATGATTGCGGATAATTTGATGGGGGCCATTGATTACTTGCTTCCTCTAAGGTTTTATAAAATATAATTATAAGCATCAGTTTTTAAGGTTGAAAATTCGACAGCTAATCAGAGTCCTCAGTTGCCATATTTGTCAGCCAATAGGCACGAAAAAAAGGATCTTGAGTACCTGTTTCCTTAAGGTTTCAGCGATGGCAGAAATAAAGTCGAAATATGTATCAGCCAATCAGAACCCTCGGCTGCCATGTTTGTTAACCGACCGGCACGAAAAACACATACATGTACTTCGTAGAACTTGAGGAAATGTACTTGCTTACTATACAGTTCCGTGAATTTCTGTGCAGCGGTTTCAGAGAAGTCGAAAATATGTCAGCCAATCAGAACACTCGGCGGCGGCCATATTTGAAGACTGAACGGCACAAAAACACAAACTTGGTAGAAGTTCTTAAGATTTCATGAATCTCTGTGCAGCGGTTACAGAGATGTCGAAAATGTTAAAAGTTTACGTCAGACGACGACGGACGGCGCTCTATGACAATAACTCATTTTGCGTTTAAGAACAAGATAATTATGATCAATCGTACGTTGATGGCCAATAACGATATGTACCAATATATCGATATATTGACTCAGCCCTAGCAAAGTTCCTTTCACACTTTCAGCGATCGAGTCACCACTTCGCTACGACTTCAAAGTACATATATCCGTGGCGAGTCCGGGCGTAAATGGGTCGGTTGACTGCTACGCGTTGATACGAAATTCGTACGGATAGCTAAAGATTGCTACGGATATCATTTCGACAGGGCGATGACAAATACAATTCAAGCGCATTTTTTTAACGAATTATTCACAAGGTGTACACAAGAAGCAACTAATACTATCACCAAAGAGAGGAACATTGTGTACGCAAAGACGACTCAGATCGATTTACCTTCACGTACATTTTATAAGTAGCAAATGTTGGTTATCCGGACAACATCTGCATGCATAGAGATTTATCTCATCCTTGATTTCTGTTTGCTATTGCCAATAAACTAGAATTTTTTCCCGATACCATCCCTGCAATATTTCTGCAAATATCTAATTCACATTTCTCGACATTCACGGGTAAGAAAACAATTATCAATTTAAAGAATAATATGCGTTAGTTTAACATTCCATTCATATTATGAATTAGTCCTTTTTTAAAGGTTGTGTTTTACGTTTTTGAAATTGTCTGTTTATCATTTTGATCATTAAAAATGTCAATTGATGGTAGAATTAATAGGAGTCATGTGCTAAAGAAGGATGTTATTTGTTGTCAGGTGAGGAATAAACCTAGTCTTTATTTTCCTATCAAGACTCGAGAAATCGAAATATCTATATACATTTACAAGTAAGTTTTTAATAAAGATTTTTAATTACTTTTTTATTTTGTTAGTATTCAAATCAAAGAATAAATACATTTACTGTTAACGTTTGATACTTTAACTCCAAATTATTAAACATTTTTCATGTTAGCGGACTTCGGACACCGCACTTGGAGGGGAACTATGTCACAAACGTAAATTGTTAATGTTATCCCTATGAACCTAGAATATTTCTTTAATTTTATGTATGAATATAGATATTCAAAGCTCTCAAGCGTAATTTCATCTGTTGTGTGTTCATATTTAAGAAATAAAAAATGACAAGCCGGGCTCTATTGTCTCATAATGCCCGAGCGTCCTAAGCGCATCACATGTATTACCGAGCCGCGTGAGCGGCGAGGTGATAAATGTGATTGGCTGAGGACGCGAGGGCATCATATGAGACAATAGAGCCCGGCTTGTCATTTTTTATTTCTATTCTAATGATGACCTTTTGATGAACAATGAAACACAGACGACAAAATCGATTCTTGGTAAAAACCAGTTCCTGCCGGTTTATCTGCTTTCAGAAAATGGGTAGGCGTGGCTTATCGCTATAGGGCCTATATTGGAGAATAGAGCCCGGCTCGCGTCTGTTGTCTTAATAGGGAAAAAGAATCAAGTCATATTAGAATTTACGTTTTTGAATGCACTTGATTTCTTTCATATTGCCCCTAAAATGCGAGGTCCGGAGTGCGAAGTACGTCAACTTGGAAAATGTCCATTAGGTATGTTTCGACATACCATAGAAACGACAATTAATGTACGTCAACTCATCGTAAGGTTCATGCACGCCTATTTAAATTATTTCAGTGATAAAGAATGAGATGAGTTTAAAAAAATATAAAGTATTTTGACTTATTTTATTTTCATTTTACAGGTGTTAAGGTTTTCACTGTGTTGGTCACTATCAAGTATGCATCCCTTTCCTTTAAATGTGTACTTTATCTTATCCTGTTCTGCTTTTTACAATATTGGTAAGTTTAAACCTTTTTGATAATTTGTTACGCTATGAATAAATATTTTACTCAAAGATGTCATTCAAAATATGTTCATTTATTTTGGTCTGGAATAAACCTTTTATCCTTAATGGAGAGAGTCGAGTAATTCATTTCGGTCTATTTTCCCATAGGCTGCAATACTAACGAAATCTTGTCGAATTTCGCATATGCATTTTCAATGCGTACAATCTATACATCAAATTAACCGTCAATGCTAGCGTGTCAAAATATGTCAGAATAGTAACGTTTTATCATTAGAACATGAAGACTGGAAGTGTAATTCAAGGTCACCCTAAATTCTGCGCTAAGTGGAGTAATTATTTTTGTCCCTAAAATAGCATAATTTCTACAGCTTTTAGATATTAATGAATGAGTTTTCAGGTACTTTCTCTGTATCAATGTAAAGCCAGAAATGTTTCTATTCTACAAAGTCCAACTTTGTTATTATTGTCCAATCTGAACATCAGAAACATAAGTATTTACAGGCTTGCACGTACCCTACACAAAATTGAAAATAGAATTTCCTCTGTTTTACCTGACTCTTCCCGAAGGACATCTCTTTCTTTTTTGTATAAAGTTAGGCCCCCTATATGAGATCGAAATCATATCATGTACGTAAAATAGAATATGCTGGTCGAATAACATACAACATACAAGAATAATAGAAAGAGATATTTAATTTACATTATCATTATCTTGTAATTATGGTCTATCGTAATAATTAATGCACCATACGAGGACTTCAACAAACAAATAATCATCAATTTATTAAACAACATCTTTGAAATTTGCTTGAGTCATGTTAGGAGATGAAGGCTTTGATACGACCTATTTTTATCAGTTTATCTTTTTTCAAACGTGCTTTATTATCAGGTGGATAGATTAATTTATTAAATCATGATATAAATATGTAACACATCATTTGATCTTTTTATAATATTGTACATATCTTATCGTTTTAGGTTGCACAAGATACTGCGATTTTTGGGGTATGTACTTATACATGTGTATTACATTTTTTAACAATCTGAAATACAAAAGAAAGGAGGGAATCTCCAACAACGCTCTGTTGCAGCACCGACCGCAAAAAAAAAAAAAAAAACATGGTGAACAGAGGATTATTTATGAAAAAAGTTATTTCCTGAAAACTAATTCAAAATCATGCAGACTTTCTTTGAAGCTTTTCTCGGGCATACCTGGTCCAAATGTTTGTCGGTTTGTCAATCTGTTTATCTTTGATATTTCATCATTATGAGAAACAGTTCCGATAATCCTTATACAATATGTCATTTCATATGAAAAGACCATCCATTTTATACATACTTCAACTTCACCGGAGTATGCCTATGCCTCCTTCACACTTCAAAAAAAACAAAAAAAGATCTATCAGTGGCATTCGGGACGCAAAATGCTCGATGACCCATGAACATACGACTCAAGTACGGATTGCTACGGGTTGATACGAATCGAGAACGGATAGCTAATGATAGCTACGGATATCGTCTAGACAATACTACGGATTGCTACGATACGAGTGCGGATAGCTACGGAATGCAACGACACGCGTACGGATAGATACGGATACGTTCGGATTGCTTAGGATTACCACGACTCAAGTACGGATAGCCACGTTTCTTGCATCGATAGCTACGACTTCAGTACGGATTGGATTGTTGGCTTGGATTTCCTATGTGTTTTTAAACCATCATTATATACTAAAACAGCCAATATTTTCAAGTTGAAAAGGTCTCACTGGTTTTGAGGGTTTATACATGTCTTTATATCATTACCTGAAATTGAATAGTTGATGTATTTACTCGTATATTGACCCAAAAAATGCACAGAATACTGGTAGATTTGAAGTCAATATTAGACAAAATCCGTAGCAATCCGTAGACGAGTCGTAGTAATCCGAAGGAGAGTCGTAGCAATCCGTAGGAGAGTCGAAACAATCCGTAGAAGAGTCTAACTGCTATCTTTATCACAAAGAATGGTCCTGGGTTGCTACGGATGCGCTACGGGTTGCTACGACTCCCCTACGGATAGCTACGACTGCACTACGGGTTGACCAGACTCCCCTACGACTCCGCTACGAAAAAATTGTCCATAGCAGAGTCGTAGAAAATTTTGAACGTGTTCAAAAATTTCCTTTCTCATCGAGGATACCTACGGATTGCCAAGGATAGGTACGTATGCAAATTTTTACTCGATCAGTAGCTATCCGTGGCCCGATCCGTGAAAGTGTGACGGGGCTTATTGAAGTACATGTAAACATCCTTTATTACCTTTTTGTCAGTCAGGAAGGATTTACCCTTCATGACATCCCGTATTTACCAATCAGTGAATGAAAGTTAAGTCACCAGACGGACATTAAATTTGGCACTTGAACAATCTACAGTCTTGTACACGCGCATTCTTAAGACTTGCACTCTGACTGACTGTGACGACGGGACTCCATGACGGGCCCTGCCAAAACCTTTTTAGAGAAGACAGGGCCCTGACCAGCTGTCCTCTCTGAATGCCAGTTAGACTCCTAGGGTGATAACATGCATGAGCTCGCTACAACCGGCAGAGCACGGATTCTATTACTTACGCCCTCTTTTTACATCAATTTACATATTCTGTGTTGCTTCGACCCCTGTGTTTTGCTATCTTGTTTGTGTGTGGCCATCTAACGGTGAGAATGTTGTTTTACAACATAGTAAAATTTCAAGTTTACCCTGAACAAATTGTAACAGAAATAAATTTTGTTGTAAATAAAAAAATGATATGTACTTAATGACATATAAAACATCTAAGAAAATCAAATGAGGGGAAATACTAATTATTTTAGATAAACATATTTTTATATGCAAAATTCGCCGGAAATAGGAAAAAAAATTGTAACTTTTAAATGGATGATGATTTTTAAAATTAGAAAATGTGAAAGTAAAGTATTTTGGTGCTCTTTCAGCTGACATAAGTTTCAAGTTTCAAATCTTACTTTTTCTCTGTGTTTTTGCATTTCTCTGTGTTTTTGCAAAATTTTTGCAAAATTTCATAGAAATTTGAGGAAATTTTAATTTTTTCCCTCCTTCTTAGTTCCCGAGTATTGCATACATTCATTGATGATTTAAAGAACTCTTTAGAGTATTCTCTTTCAAATGATATTTATTTTATATTTTTAATTTCTTTTTTTTTTGTTTTAATACAAAAACATGTGTATTAAATTAAAAATCTAAATTTTCTGTCTATCAATTTAAGCAAAGCTTACCCATTATGAATACAATGATTGAAAGCTATTTTCTAGTGTATTTTTTCATACTTTTTCAGATTATGCATGTTTAACTGATATCTAATCCATAATTAAAGTGATTTTTGGGGAAAAGGGTAATTTTGTCATTAAAAATCGCTGATTTCTGTGGGAGAATATTTATTGAATGTATTGGATTTGTTTAAAATGATACTAGCAGAAATGTATTTTCAACTGTAATTGTATCGCTTCATTCAAAAATAACATGTCTGAAACAAAAAGGGTGTCTATTTAATTTTGGGCAAAATGTCTGTTGTCTGTTTCAAAATTACAGATTTCTGGACAAATAATTTTAGCTAGAATTATAGATTCAAAGCTACTTTCATAAAGAAAATAAACCATCTTATCAAATGAAAGTAAAAATAATGTACTAATTCATTAAAATCAGTATTTTTGGGTAAAATATATTTTTTTCTTCCAAAAACCACTTAGTTTAGAAAATCATTATTATTTCTTTTAGTCTACCTAATATGCTTTGATAGGATGCTGTGTCTTATCAAAAGTGGATGGGAATGTCATTTGGGAACTGAAATTCAATTTATATGGAATTTTGGGGCAAGAAGATTAATCTACGTACAAAAATCACTTGTTTCTTTGGATAATTTGTAAAACTTATATATATATTAGTAAATTAAAACAGGAGAGGTTTCCTATAATTTGATGGCATTTAAAGGATCAAGTGAACTGATCCAGGAGAGAATGGTTTGATTTTTTTTTTTTTTTGCTATTTTGGGGGAAATGCCTAAATTTTTATGATATTCAGAATAGTTGACGTGTTGAATGTAGAGGTAATATCATAGTTTGTCATTGTAATGTAAACGTCTTCAAATTGAATAGCATCATTTAAGAACAGATAAATTGGCAACATGGACAAGACATGTTTTGTTATGTAATGTGTATTTGATGGTATCATTCGTTAATTTATTTGATATTTTGGCAAAATATATGTTTTATATAGAGAAAAAGCTAAAATGAAGAAAATAACTACAGGAAGTTTTATTTTACAAATTATCACTTTCATAATCTTAATTTCCAATCAAATTGTTTATAGTCGGGGATCCAGTGGGACCCCCCATGCACCCCCTTGAGTACTTTTTTTTCACGGGTATGCAATGTATTTTACCACAAATATAACAATATTACATATAGTTAAAGTACAATGATGAATAAGTACAAAGAATAAACAATTAAATAGCAAAAAATATAATGATAGTGGCAATTTGAAAAATGACTTTCTATAATAAAGGGATAGGGGTAAAATCTGCTGCTTTTGATTAATTTTTTTTTCTTTGCTATTTTCAAATATTGGTTTCTTACTGATTTTTATCTTTTAAATAGGTGTTGAAATATTTACGTTTATCAAAATTAAATAGTAGAAAATATAAATAATATAAAAGTATATGAGTATTGCTCACTATTACCAAAATCTCTGATTAAATGTTAATATTAACAACCAGATTTCAACATCATTCTTTAAAACATGTGTAGAGCAAGCACGTGTAACAAAGTCATACTTTTCATGTACATCTAGAATATTGAAAGTAATGTCCAATGTGAATTCCTTAAACGTGGGACCTGTAGCATCATACCCCACCTACCCTGCTACGTCATTCGGTACATTTTTGGACATAATAATTTTCATACTCTTTGGAGATATTACATTGTTTAGATTAAGGATCACAGACGAAGGTTAAGTACCCGAAAAAAAGGGTATCTATTTAATTTTGGGCAAAATGTCTGTTGTCTGTTTCAAAATTACAGATTTCTGGACAAATAATTGTAGCTAGAATTATAGATTCAAAGCTACTTTCATAAAGAAAATAAACCATCTTATCAAATGAAAGTAAAAATAATGTACTAATTCATTAAAATCAGTATTTTTGGGTAAAATATATTTTTTTCTTCCAAAAACCACTTAGTTTAGAAAATCATTATTATTTCTTTTAGTCTACCTAATATGCTTTGATAGGATGCTGTGTCTTATCAAAAGTGGATGGGAATGTCATTTGGGAACTGAAATTCAATTTATATGGAATTTTGGGGCAAGAAGATTAATCTACGTACAAAAATCACTTGTTTCTTTGGATAATTTGTAAAACTTATATATATATTAGTAAATTAAAACAGGAGAGGTTTCCTATAATTTGATGGCATTTAAAGGATCAAGTGAACTGATCCAGGAGAGAATGGTTTGATTTTTTTTTTTGCTATTTTGGGGGAAATGCCTAAATTTTTATGATATTCAGAATAGTTGACGTGTTGAATGTAGAGGTAATATCATAGTTTGTCATTGTAATGTAAACGTCTTCAAATTGAATAGCATCATTTAAGAACAGATAAATTGGCAACATGGACAAGACATGTTTTGTTATGTAATGTGTATTTGATGGTATCATTCGTTAATTTATTTGATATTTTGGCAAAATATATGTTTTATATAGAGAAAAAGCTAAAATGAAGAAAATAACTACAGGAAGTTTTATTTTACAAATTATCACTTTCATAATCTTAATTTCCAATCAAATTGTTTATAGTCGGCGATCCAGTGGGACCCCCCATGCACCCCCTTGAGTACTTTTTTTTCACGGGTATGCAATGTATTTTACCACAAATATAACAATATTACATATAGTTAAAGTACAATGATGAATAAGTACAAAGAATAAACAATTAAATAGCAAAAAATATAATGATAGTGGCAATTTGAAAAATGACTTTCTATAATAAAGGGATAGGGGTAAAATCTGCTGCTTTTGATTAATTTTTTTTTCTTTGCTATTTTCAAATATTGGTTTCTTACTGATTTTTATCTTTTAAATAGGTGTTGAAATATTTACGTTTATCAAAATTAAATAGTAGAAAATATAAATAATATAAAAGTATATGAGTATTGCTCACTATTACCAAAATCTCTGATTAAATGTTAATATTAACAACCAGATTTCAACATCATTCTTTAAAACATGTGTAGAGCAAGCACGTGTAACAAAGTCATACTTTTCATGTACATCTAGAATATTGAAAGTAATGTCCAATGCGAATTCCTTAAACGTGGGACCTGTAGCATCATACCCCACCTACCCTGCTACGTCATTCGGTACATTTTTGGACATAATAATTTTCATACTCTTTGGAGATATTACATTGTTTAGATTAAGGATCACAGACGAAGGTTAAGTACCCGAAACGTGCATGTCTGGTCTATGCTGCAAAGTATTTGTTAAATGCCCTTACTCTAGGGCCTACAATGGTAGGAATGTTTATCCCTTGCCGAAATTGTGAAGACATAGAGCTTAATGTGTAATCGTTTTGCCCTTAAAGGTAGGATTTTAGATAAATCAAATGATATATGTGCTTATTTGTATACAAGAATGAGAAAATATGATTTCTCAAAAAATTTGATTTTCTATGTCTTTATACATGTATGCCCACAAATATCAAACAATTTAACAAAGGATACATTGTACATAAAACGCATATATCTTACAATGGCAAATTATGATATACCCAAGGTTGCAGTTTTGAATACCATAAAAATGTAGCATTTCATGTAATAAAGATTTTTCAGAAATCGTCAATTTTTATATAAAAATTCAGGCATCCCCCAAAATAGCAAAAAAATCAAACCAATCTCTTCTAGCTTATTTCACTCCATAACCTTACCTTCTTTGGTTTACTTAAATATATAAATTTTAAAAATCATTCTAAGATATAAGCTATTTTTGCACATTAATTCGTTGTTTTTAACCCAAAATAGCATAGAAATTGAATTTCAATCCTCACATGTCATGCCTATCCCTTCATAATGAGAAACAGCATCCTTTCAAAGCTTTCCTGTGTCAATTCAGGCAGATTAAAAGAAAAAGTATACTAATTATTTTCTAAATAAATGTGGTTTTTGCACGAAAAATACAAATTTATCCCCAAAATGCTGATTTAAATGAATCATCACAATTTCTTTTTACTTTCATTTGATAAGATGACTAATTTTCAATATGAAAGTAGCTTTTAATCCATAGTTTAAGCTCAGATGATAAATTGATAAAATTTGTCCAGAAATCTGTTATTTCTAAACAGAAAGCAGGCATTTTGCCCCAAAATGAAGTAGAAAATATTCCCTTTTTGTTTCAAATATGTAATTTATAAATGCATCTAAACAATTACAGTTGAAAATACATTCCTGTTATCATTTCATGAAAGAACATGAAATAAATGTCATTTTAAAGAGAAAACTTTCAAGATATTTTTAAAATCATCACTAAACAAATGTATGCAATACTGCCGAACTAAGAAGCGAGAAGAAATAAAAATTTCCTCAAAATTCTTTGAAATTTTGAAAAAAAAAAATCTATTTTTTCATCCCAAAACACACAATAAAAGTAGAAATTGAAACTTACATCTTATTTCATCCGAAAGAACACCAAACATATTTTATATTCACTTTTTCTCTTCTTTAAAACCATCATCCAATTATAAGATAAAAGAGAATTCCTATTTTCGGTTATTTTCATATAAAAAAGTCACATTTCCAACAAAAATTTAATATTTCCTCACGCATTTTAGTCTTAGATTTTCATATATTATGCCCTAAAATTATGTGTCCAAAAAAGTAAAAACTATTTCTGTAGCAATTTGTTCAAGGTTTGGCCATTTTATCCTCAAAACTGACGAACACAAATGTACGTTCTTAGAGACCCTGGGTAATGGGAATAGTAGGAGGGTTGTGCACACGTAATCCAGGATAACCACACCATATTTTACCTAAGTAGCAGATGCCGTACCAAGTCGGCATCGGTTGCCCATTGGCTCTCGTTGGTTTATGTGTAGACTTTTGCGTTTATTGTTTCTATGTCGTTTGTCTCTTTTTCGTCTCTTGCTGTACTCGTCTTATCTGTGTTTTCGCTGTGTTTTGGTGTTTTGTTGTTGGTACTGCAACCAAGTCTGGTTGGAGATCCCCTCCCTTCTTGAACACATAAGCCTGAATCAGATTTAAAAAAATCACAACGGAAAGGGTTACAAACTCTTTAAAAAAATATTAAGGTGATATCACACGTTTCGTGTTATACAACATTTATTTTCAGAAAAAATGCATAATTCTGATTTCCTAATCTAATTCAGATGTAAGGGACAATATTAGGAGGTCACCATCTAAAATTCTGAGATTTTGAATCTGATCAGACTTTTTAGCCATCCATTGATTGTAATGGAAATGCTCATTTTTTTGCTATCTTTTTTTTTCAGCCCAAGATTTTCAAATGAAACTTCACATATGATTCCCTCATCATATTGCGCAAATTCTTATAGAACGAAATCATTCAATGACCACCTTATATGTTGCAAAATCGGACTGAATGTGTAAATTATCATGTAAAAAATTAAAAGTGCAATTCGAGTTATATGTCTTTACTATGTGACCAAAGATAAAAACATCCGAATTTATATAATCAACTTTTTGAAATATCACAGCAGTGTTCCTTCACTCACAAAGATGTCAATATGTAAATAGATAGAGCCGAATACAGATTTTGTGTGATAACACGACAGCATGTGCACATGTGTAATGATATTACATGTACCATATGCGTAACTTTATTTTAAGTTTCTCTACATTCAAACACTTTACTGACACCTGACTTATTTCTGAATAGATACGAGATATGTATGTAGGTAAAAAAATCTTAACAAATTTTTTAAATAAGTTCAATTTCAGCAAGAATTTGGCTATTGTTTGTCACTCTAGGCTTACCATTACTTTGCAAAGAAAAAAAAACATTTGTATTTACATTCAGTTATACAGTTATACAGTTAAAAAACATTCGTATTTACATTCAGTTATACGGTTATACACGTGGCAAAAAACTGTGAAACTGTCATGAACAGGAATGGCGTAAACTTCTTTTGGTCTATTAAAAATTCAGGGGATGTGATTGACAAAATGAAATCAAGAAATTTTGAAGCAAATACGATATCTTCATACGACTTTTCTAATATGTACACCACGCTTCCTCACGACAAAATAAATGAACGACTGTCCAAACTCATTAAATGGTGTTTTGATCGAGAGGGGAAAACTTATATTTGTACTTCTGAATCGAAGGGTTTCTTTTCCGCCACAGATTACAAATCATACAAATCATGGACATGTGGTGACCTGTGTATTACCTTGTCCTTCCTTATGGACAATATTTATGTAAGATTTGGTGAGAAACTCTACAAGCACGTTGTAGGGATTCCAATAGGTACTAATTGTGCGCCTCTTGTTGCAGATTTATTTTTATACACGTATGAAAAGAAATTTATGCAAAATCTTCAAAAACAAAGTAAAAATGATGATGTGAAATGTTTTATTGGTACTTCTAGGTACCTGAATGATATTCTTGCTACCGACAATCCTGTTTTTGAGAAATATAAAAATGTTCTTTATCCACAAGAATTGATTTTAAACAAGGCAAACGTTTCAAACACAGAAACACCATTTTTGGACCTTTTGCATTGAGTGTTTTGGGGTTTTGCTGTGGGTGCTACAACCTGGTGTTGTTGGAGATCCCCTCCTTTGTTCTGATTATTGCCCTGCGCTCGGGCTCCAACCACGGTCTACCCGTATGATGGGCAAGAGCTCTACCACTGAGCTATTGGATCGACTTGCCGATTGAGCGATTATAACAAAGCCAGAACATCAAGTCATTTTAAGTTACGAAAATCTGAAATCTTCAGCGTGGAGATTTCTTTAATATTCTCGTCTAAGGGAGGCTACTGAAACGCGTGTGATATCTCGTTAAATGGAACTTTTTGATTTCCAAACTCCAGAGTTCGTTGCTAGTGAGGAATTCATTGTAGGTGGCGCTTTCAAAACGTGCCGTGCTAATTTGCAAAGTTTTTACATATACAGATATCACATACATAATGCAAGTATTGCTCTAAACAAGTACTATGAGGACCAAAAAAGAAGCTCAAAATTAACCTTTATTAGCCGAGTTGCAAAACTCGGCTCTTAATTTGATGTGAGACGGGCGGGCGGGCGGGCGGGCGGGAGCGCGTCAACAATTGGTTTCCGGACTATAAGTCAACTACGAAAGAGGCTATAACAATGAAACTTCATACACTTACTAACCATTAGTCAAGGATGAGCCCTATTGATTTTGGGGTCAAAAGGTCAAAGGTCAAGGTCACAGGACTCAGATGATTGAAAATGGTTTCCGGACCATATTTCAGCCTGTATTGCACCTATAATCATGAAACTTGCCAGAAATGTTTCCCTTGAATCAAGGATGAGCCCTATTGATTTTGGGGTCAAAAGGTCAAGGTCACAGGACTCAGATGATTGAAAATGGTTTCCGGACCATATTTCAGCCTGTATTGCACCTATAATCATGAAACTTGCCAGAAATGCTTCCCTTGAATCAAGGATGAGGCCTATTGATTTTGGGGTCAAAAGGTCAAAGGTCAAGGTCACAGGACTTAGATGATTGAAAATGGTTTCCGGACCATATTTCAGCCTGTATTGCACCTATAATCATGAAACTTGCCAGAAATGTTTCCCTTGAATCAAGGATGAGGCCTATTGATTTTGGGGTCAAAAGGTCAAAGGTCAAGGTCACAGGACTCTGTTGATTGAAATTGGTTTTCGGACCATATTTCAGCCTGTATTGCACCTATAATCATGTAACTTGCCAGAAATGTTTCCTGTGAATAGAAAATGACCACTTTTGATTTTGGGGTCAAAAGGTCAAAGGTCAAGGTCACAGGACTCTGATGATTGAAAATGGTTTCCTGGCCATATTTTAGCCTGTATTGCACCTAAAGTCATGAAACTTGCCAATAATGATTCCCATGATTCAAGAATGACCCCTATTGATTTTGGGGTCAAAAGGGCAAAGGTCAAGGTCACAGGAATCCGATGATTGAAAGTGGTTTCCGGATCATATTTCAGCCTGTATTGCAATTATAATCATGAAGCTTGCCAGAAATGTTTCCCATGGATCAAGGATGACCACTATCAATTTTGGGGTTAAAAGGTCAAAGGTCAAGGTCACAGGACTAAGATGATTAAAAATGGTTTCCCGACTGAATTTGAGCCTGTATTGCACCTATAATCATGTAACTTGCCAGAAATGTTTCCAGTGAATAGAAAATGACCACTTTTGATTTAGGGGTCAAAGGGTCAAAGATCAAGGTCACAGGACTTAGGTAATTGAAAATTGAAAATTGTTTACGGATGATATAAGAGGGTGTATTGCACCTATGATCATGAAACTTGCCAGAAATGTTTCTTATGAATCAATGATGACCCCTATTGATTTTGAGGTCAAAAGGTCAAATGTAAAAGGCCATAGGACTCAGATGATTGAAAATGGTTTCTGGACCACATTAGAGCCTGTATTGCACCTATGATCATGAAACTTTCCAGAAATATTTCTAATGAATCAAGGATGACCCCTATTGATTTATGGGTCCAAAGGTCAAGGTCACTGAACTATGATGATTGAAAATGGTTTCCAGATCATATTAGAGCCTGCGTAGCACCTATAATCATGAAACTTGCCAGAAATGCTTTCCATGAATCAAGGATGATCCCTATCACTGATGATTGAAAATGGTTTCCAGATAATATTTGAGCCTGTATTGCATCTATGGTCATGAAATGTTCCGGAAATGTTTCCCATAAATCAAGTATGACCCCTTGTGATTTTTGCATCCAAAGGTCAAGGTCATAGGATTCTGATAATTGAAAATAGTTTCGGGACTATATTTGGGCATGTATTGCACCTTTAATCATGAAACTTGTCAGAAATGTTTTCCATGAATCAAGGATGACCCCTATTGATTTTGGGATCAAAAGAGCAAAGGTCAAATTCATAGGACTTGGGTAATTGATTTGGTTTCTGAATTATATATGAATGTGTATCAACCTGAAAAGTGTCTGTGATGCTTCCCATCTGTCGAGACCATTCAAGTTTTGCAACTCGGCACTTTGCATCTTTGATGCATTTTAAGCTTATTTCTCTCTTCGTACCACCCAAAATCAAAGGGGGGGGGGGCTTTGCCCAGCCACCACAACACAAGAAACTTGAACAAGAAAACCACAAAAAAATTGTAGGCAGAGTCATTCTGAATTAATTCGTCGAAAACAACCCTAAAAGAAACAATAATGTTACACCCTTTGCATTCTAGGGTTTCATCCTTCATGTATGATAGATCACAAGTTTCGTTAACGTCTCATTCAGATCCATGTAATGATAGTCAGCTGAGGATCCTAAGTGGTGAAAGACGAGACCCGGATAGTCCATACATGGATGACCATTTATGTGACGACTTGATTTCCTCAACTTGGTACAAAGTAGAAGGATCAGCTGTAACAACATGTCCAGTTATTAGACGTTGTGGCAGTCTTTATCCCATATGGTTAAATGGTAAGAGATTGCCTGACGTAAGATTTCATATAATTTCTTTAATAGATCAATAACTTGTATATATTTCGCTCGATTCTTGGAAAAATGAGTTATGAATAAATGAGTATATCTTACCGGTATAATGTATTCTGAATGATTTTTTCACGAATTTGCATGTATCTAGTGTTTTACTTCATGTTGACGTTACTATAGAAATTTGATGAAAAAAAAGGACGATGTCTAGTTCTTTTAAAATGTTCTTTTGTAGTTTTACCTTGGAATTGTATTAAAGAAGTTCTCTACTCGTGGGTATTTTCACTTACATTTACTCGGACAAACTCAAATTATAAAGTATTGGTAGTTCCATAGAAATATATTGTCTTGTTTATCCATGAAACAACGATTTATAAGCCCATATCCACAAGCTAGCGATTTAACACAGAACTAGTCTGCAACTTCCGCCGAAATTGAAAGTACAAATTCGTGACGTCAGAAGTGTGTATACACTACACATTCACACGATGACGTAATGTAAAATATAGTACACGTGTCTCCTTGTTTATATGGTAAATTTATAATTATTTTTCGGTTTAACCATTTTCAAAGTAAATTAGACATCAGTGTTTTAAAAGACCTGTACATATTCATTGGCGGATCCATCCAGGTGGAGGGAGGGGGAGGGGGGTTCTTCCCAATACCTGGTAAGACTGACATGAACACGGAAAATATGAAATAATGAAGGCAGGGTGAGAGATTGAAACTTTAAAGGATATGAAATCCAAAGTAAATCCTTTCCTAGCTGTCTAGATGGGATCTCAAATTGGTATTCTAATCAGCTTATAGGATTGGGGGGGGGGGGCAAATGTATTAGGAAGAAGATGACTGATTAAAATTAATCTCATTAAATTGACGACACATTTTTGCCGTTTCAGGTAATATTAGATTTATTTTCTGATGTTATATATAAAGTAATGAACTTCAAGATAAAAAAATTAAATGATATGGGTCGACAAAAAATTAAATGATATGGCCTGGAAAGTTGTCTGCTAGCTCCGCTCAATGCGGATTTCAGGGAAAAAAAACTGACTTTCTTGAAATTCAACACCGGGAGAAGTGATCATGTAATGAATATCGAATAAAATGGAATTCTAATCGTCTCAGAATTAAACAGAAAGTCACGAACGTTCTTCGTCAACATTAAATGATCAAGTATCTCAGTACGAGAGAGAGAGAGAAACATTTTCATTTCCGAGTTACATTACAAGAATTCAAGACAGACTTACTTTATTAATAATACTATCTCCGCTCCAAAAGAATATGATCACCGTGTTGCCCAGAACAATAAGAAAATAGATACCCGGAATACATATACAAATGTTTGATATGGTATCTTGTTTATGATTATCAAATATATTTTTTTCGAAATTCAGTCGCAACTCCTTCCGCAGTTAAAATTTACGTTCCCATCCCAATCTATCGAAACATTTCTAAACATGTAACAGGTCATGCTCTGCATATTGAAACTGAAGTTCTTGCGTATTTCGATGTTCCACGTACACGGATCCGTTTCATGAAACATTTGATGGACATTAATTGTTTATATTCATTTAAACATTTTGTTTTACACATTAACAATCATCATACATCGTATCGTTATTTATGAGGGGGGGGGGGGGGTCTGGAGACGAGAGTTATGTCTGGAAATTCGGGCGGGAGGGGGGGTGTTAATATTTTTCTTTAACAGTTGTTGCATACTGACTTTTTTGTCGGCACTTGGGACCTGTATATATGTAAAAAAAATCTAGCTTGTATCTTTCCTTCTTTCTTTTTTCCCCGCTCACAAAAATAAGTACATGTACATTGAACATGTCGATGACTTACATGTATATGCCAGGGAAATCATAGAATTTTGAAAATAGGATACCCTCCACCCGAACAAAACCATCTACAAGCGTAATCTAGACGGTTAGGACGTCAGGTCCCCTTGGATTTGCCAAAAATGCAGATTTTTTCTTTGTCAAAGTTTTACTAGTATGTATTTTTTCCCGAAATAGACGACTTACCCCCCCCCCCTTTATATCTGGGGGGAAGGGAAGGATAGATTCCCTTAAGATTTTTTAAATCTATATATGCCTTAGAATCCCTTTCTGAGATAAACTTTAGGATTCTGGAAGTCGTTTAAAATATATCAACACATGTACGTACGTATATAAATAAATTATGTACATTAGTTGAGCCTTATAGTTTTAATGTAAATATTTAGGTTTCATTATTAAATGCTCTTTTATCATATTTATCACTCATACACTCTCATTTGATATGTCCTTTATTTTGACATTTATAAGAGTACATTAGTACATGTATCCACGACATGCATGTACATTTCTATATATAGCGTTATGAAACGTGGTTCCCTTTTACACACTTCTGACGTACTTCCGGTGTGTACAGCTATTTTAAGAAATTGGAAAATGTGGTAAAATATAAATTGGTCTATATCAGCTCTGAAACAGATTACATGATGGGGAAATTTCTTGTTGGAATTTAGTTTGATATGAACTGTAATATACATGAAAATCTCCACGACTAGAGAACTTCTTTAAGGCTATCATTTCACCCGAGAAGAAAGAGCGACATTACAAATATTTTTACCAGAGATCGATTGTAAGATGTTAGACAATTTTCATTTCATAGGCTCTCATCCTCAAAATACGGGAGAGACTGTTACGAGGATAATGTGTGTTAGAGGATCAGCTGAATGTTGTGAATACACGTACCAGATAAAGATAAAGCTGTGTTCTGGATTCTATGCATTTTGCTTGCCACCTGTAACAATTTGCTCTGCAAGATATTGTTTCAGCAATGGTACAATATAATTCTATATTAGTTTAACATTACGGGTGTCTAACATTATATTGAGGGTCACATATGAACAATTATGGAAAATAAAAAGGACATGATTGTGAAAATACATAATGGGGTATGTTTTCAGTTAATATTTGCTCTATACATGTATTTGGCATTCTTACATTTATACTTTATATTTCATCACCACGAAAAAGATGAACATGACTTTTATGAAAATTAAGAAATCTCAACGATTGCACATAAGATGTATTCATCAAGATCAAATTATTGCACAAAAATTGCTTCCAGTAAACTTTTCCTCACATGGGTATAAAGTAAGGAGGGATTCTCAAACCAGACCTGATTGCAGTACCCACAACAAAGCACCAAAACGCCTGATGTCAAAACAAAGAGTAAACAAACATAGCAAGAGACGCAAAAGTGACTTTCGACATAGAAACATGAATTACAAAAGACTACACATAAACAAACGACACCAATAAGCCCCTCGTCACATTCAGTCAGAGTATAAGTCGTAAGAGTGCTAAACGATTAAAATGTTATTTATTTCTGTATTTTGTTATTAAAAAGATTTTTATTGGTAAATGCAAAGGTAAAATACCGCTTTATGAACAAGCTGTTCTTTTTGGAAATATTACAAATGAATAAAATTTAAGTCAAACCTTTATTACAGCACTGAAAGAACAGCTTATGTAAGAGAAAATTGAGAAAAAATATCACAAATCTTTGATATCTGAGAGAATTTATGTCGTACGTTACATGATTGTTATGTTTTGTGGAGAAATCAAATAAGAATATGAAAAACAAAAACAAAAAGTCTTAAGAATACGACGGTACAAGGCTGAAGATTGGTCAAGTACCATGGCGATTGTCCGTCTGATGCATCAGGATCATAGCCACGGTATAAAGGGGATTTAATGATTCTGACGCATTTTCTATGGTAATACTGTCTTCCTTTGATCCTTCTAATTTTGTTTATTATGTTATCATAAAAGGAATATTGTGAAATAACTTTTGCGCAATAAAATACCAATAAAGCCTACGCTCACGCAGCAAGATACGCCCGTTGGGATTTTTTCACAACACCAAAATATCTTTTCCCATAACCTAATAAGGACAAATTGGATGAACCTGAAAATCTAAAGGCGGCTTATTCTTCAAAGTTTGATCACAATGTAGAAATATCATGTAAATCCGTTGACGCATATTTAAGTTATTGCGTTCCATGTGTCTATATTTGGCCCTTAGCTTAACATGTTTAAAATATCTAAGTCCCATAACTCTGAAACGACAAATCGGATGAACATGAAAATCAAAACGCGGCTTCCTCTTTACAGTCCAATCAAAATCTATAAATATAGTGAAAATCCGTTGACGCATATTCAAATTATTGCGTTCCATGCGTTTATATCTTGCCCTTAGCTTAACATGTATGTGCATATAACCAACCCCCCCCCCCCCCCACCTTCCCATTACACACAATATCTTGGTTATGGGACCAAAAAATTAAAAACTCTTTACATATGTCAAAGAACATCCTTTCTACTTGAAGTATACAAAATTTCAAAACATTTTGACCAGAAATAGATTTTTAAGTAATTTTTAACTATTTTAGTATATTTTCACTGTATTTTAAAAATTTAAGTCCCATAACTCTGTAAACGACAAATCGGATGAATCTGAAAATCGAAAGGCGCCTTTCTCTCCACGGTCAAATCCAATGATAATGTATAAATATGGTTAAAATCCGTTGACGCATATTCAAGTTATTGCGTTCCATGCGCCTATATTTTGCCCTTAGCTTAACATGTATGTGCATATAACCCCCTCCCATTACACACAATATCTCGGTTATGCGACAAAAAAATTAAAAACCCGTTACATATGTCAAAGAACATTCTTCTTTCTACATGTAGTATACAAAATTTCAAAACATTTTGACCAGAAATAGATTTCTAAGTAATTTTTAACTTTTTTAGTATATTTTCACTGTATTTTTAAAATTTAAGACCCATAACTCTGTAAACGACAAATCGGATGAATCTGAAAATCGAAAGGCGCCTTTCTCTCCACGGTCAAATCATAATGTATGAATTTCGTGAAAATCCGTTGACGCATATTCAAGTTATTGGGTTCCATAGGCGGACGGACAGACGGACGGACGGACGGACTTCGCCATACCATAATACGACACGTCAAATGACGGGCGTATAAAAAGAAGAGAGGAGATAATAATTATTTTGGAGAATAATAAGTAAAGGTCTTGAACTTTTTTAATAGAATCTCTAGTCGTCTGTAATGTCGCGTTCAGTAATTGCATCTATAATGATTTTTTTTTATACTGAACAGTCTATTCATTACATTGTATATAGTGTTGCCGTCGTGTTTCTATGTTGCGCTGTCATTGTCTGCGTATGTTGTCTGCTCTTTCTCTTCTTGTGAGAAAACTTTTTTCACTTTTTGGAATCGCCTTCTTATCTTATTTTTGTTTTATCTTTTCAAGAGTATGTATGCTTATTAATTGTGAGTTTTGGATTATTATGTTTCGTTATGTATTTTACTTTCATTCACTGATAATGACTACCTTTTTTGGAAGATGAAATAAACACCATTTGCAATTTTCTTTAAGGTATGGTAACTCTTTCTTTTCTGATCCCATCTAATTATCTGACTGAACAACGTTGTTTAAGTTTGTTTAAGTTTTATTTTTTAAAAAGCAAAGTTTGATATCTTTAAATCTTTATTTCAGACACAGTTGAATCAAATGGAGATATCAAAGAATTGACAACGACATTCGACAGAGATTTCGAGAAACGTAACTATCACATACTTCTCAGTATCACCTTTTTTATTTTCAATTTTAGGTGTGTGTATGCGTTTATGAATCTGTAGAAATAGAGAATCTTTTTAATTACCTACTTCCTTGTCTTGATATTTTGACTTTGATTGTTTTTTAACATCAGGAAACAGAAGAGGAAGAAAATTGTGCTTTTCTTTAATGTTTACTTCAACATTGAAAATCATACTTCAAACGAAATTTGTCTGTGCTGAGCACATTTGATAAGAAAATGGAACATTTGTGAAAAATGAACATTGTTCATTACATAAAGTTGCACTTTGTGTTTGAACTTTCTATGATGTTGTGTCATTGTCTCCGTCTGTTCGTCCGATTTTTCGTTTCGTTTGAGAAAATTCTGCTGTTGTTTCAAGAATAGTAGATATCCAGTACGCTATAGAACACATAATTCACGAGGGGTGCAAACGTTTGAAATCTGACGTCGGCTTTTGTTCTTGACTTTCACTCACTAGCAAGAAGAATAATCTATGATCATGACTATCCGAACGCTCACATTTTCGTCAAATCAAACATTCTCTTACCTCAAAAGCTAGGTTATATATCTTCTTCTTTTCTTTATCTAGTTTTGAAATGTTTTATTGTCCCTTGGTGGTCGTCGTCAGATATGTGCGTCATCGCAAATGGCAGGCGTGATCATTTTGACTTCAACAACGGACTCCCCATTTATGATCTACGGTTTCCTATTCTTGTCTATATGTATGTCATTAATTCCTTGAGTGAAGTGCTGATCAGGAGCGGGTTTGCATTGTCGGCACTTTGATCGATGGGCATGACAAAACATTATGTCTGAGTTGCTGTTCAGTTATTTAGATCTGTCGTTAAGGAAGGAAGCCTATTGTACACAACGGGCGCAGTACAACGTATCAAGGTCTAAGGTGCAGGGGCAAGTTTGTATGGATATGATCATTATCCATGTTTGTCATTCTTACGGGTCTCTTGTGTTCTGAAACCACAACAGTGCATTTATTCTTAATATATTGTTTTCATAATCGTGCATGGACATCGACGGCGGATGCGGCTAGACAACAGGGGATACTTACTACTCCCGGGCACCTGGTCCCACCTCTGGCTTCCTAGGGATCCGTCGATGCTCCATTTGGTACTCTATTGTGAATGCTGTTGAGATTATCGTCAGGATCTTCTTTAACTATATAGTCAGAATTAAATAGCAAATACCAAGTAAAACAATGGCACCAACATATATCACAAGACAACAAGCAAAGCACCGGACCACTACGAAGTAAAGACAACCTTAAGCATGAATGACAACACATTAAAGAAAACAGATCAAATTACACCATGTGTCGACAACTGATCTATTCTGTAATATTTTTAGCGGAAGAAAGAAACAATGAAATTGGAGCATGGATATTCGTCATATTTGGATGCTGTGGATTCTTAGTGGTAATGATGACTGTGTTCATCCTGGTTTGCTTCTCATTAAGAAGGTAAAGATGATATAACATAAAGCTTGGTAAGCGTGAAAGAAAAGAACATGTAGTAATAAGAATCCCACTGTATGATATAAAAGATACAACCAGTTTCAAGATTATGCATATACATGTAAATGTAAATGACAATGAGGAAGATGGCGGAAACATTTAGGGTTTTAAACCTCATCAAATTTTAAACGCTTTAAACTCAATAGCATTATTTAAGAAAAGACAAATTTGCAGCATGGAACGGACGTGTATGTTTCTGTTACTTAACCCTCTTCATTGATCCTCAATCCTAACAATGTTATATTGCAAAAAAGGTGAAAATTATTATGTCTAAACATTATGTCTGAAAATGTATCAGAATTGGATATGATGCTACAGCACCCACGTTTCAGAAATTTCAAGAAATTTTGATAACAGACATTTTCGAATGCATTACCCTCGGAGAATCATGGTCCACTAGCACGTTTAAAAAAGAAATGATGACAGAAATTTATGAATTCGTTGTTTACATTCCGTAAGCCGGGATAAACAACTTGTCAAAATTGCAGATATTTATCATTTTCAGTAAACATTAAGCATCCCCTTATTCTGTTGGAAAATCTTTTGGTTTAGAACAATTCAAAACTCCGAATGTAACAAATTTACAGGATATTACTTTCTTTTCCACAAGACCCGTATGACGGGTGTTGCTAGCAAAAAGGAAATGCTTACTCTCCCGGGCACCTTATGTACATGTACATGTATATTTGATTGAACTTCTTTTTTTTAACGTTTGCAGCATCTATTTTAGATCAAATATACTAGTGTGCATATTCGAAATAAAGGAGAGATCAGTTTATATGATATTCTGTCATAGACCGCTTGAACCATCCAAGCTAAAATTGTACTCTATGTCTTCCGAAATGGAAGTAACTTGATGTGACAGTTCTACCTAATTAAAGCGGCGGGTGTTCTTTAACTCATTTGCATGCAAGCAGGAGATGCTTACTCTTCCTGAACACCTGGTCTAACTGCCATATCGGGAGTTCGCTTCTTTTCATATGGTGAAGGTTTTTGTTTGTTTGCTTTGAATCCTGTTTTATCCTGATTTTGTATGCCTTCGGATTCTGATTTTCTGAATTATCGTTTTTATACTGTATATACCGTAACCGACTTTCAGGACCATAGAATGACATAATACTGAATATATGACGTCATATATGTTCGTGACATTGATTGTGCTTATATTTTGCGAAAAATATTTTAAAGTCAAAGTAATCATATCATACACATGTTTAAAAATCGAAATGACAAGAGTATATCAAAAAGGATACAGCCGGTATAAAATAAAATATTAAATTTAAAAAAAATCCTGTACAAACGAAAAAGAAAAAAAATCTCCCAAAACTTAATTAAATGACATCAACCCCCCCCCCCCCCCCCCAAATCACAAACGAAAGTCAACCACAACAAACTTATGGATCAAATGAAGTCAAGTACGCCCTATCTTTTCAGCAAAAAAGATAGAAAAAAGGAGGCAAAATAGAAAATCCGAATGGACATATAACATGACAAACCCTTCTTTCGCATGAAGAGCATTTTTGACTTTATTATAAATATATCATGATGAACACAACATACTAGTATATGTAATTTTTCTGATTTTGACACTGGAATAAAATTTCATTTAATAATGAGAAATAATGGCCATGTAAAATTTACACCGCCGCGTATGATTTGCCGTCGATGAGATGTACTGTCCGCGCGGCTCACTTCGGAAAGTGGATAAACGCAATTTTGAAAACTTTGTCAAGCAAAAATTAAGATAAAATATACATCACTGAATAGATCTCGCTTAGTCGTAAATTTTGGTATATGTTACATGGTCGAGGGTTTATGCAATCAAATTATACAGACAATATAAATTTTAGATGGGACGTTTTCTATGTTTAAAAATTTCAGCCTGACGTCGGCGAGGTTAACATTGAGCCTATGGAGAGCGTTACGTCATCACGGGAATAATTAGCATGGAAAATAGCCAATCTAAAATTTGTTTTTGTCTATTAATTTTGATTGCGTGCACTGATTCTCATGTAACTTATACCAAAATTTACGACTAAGCGAGATCTAATGAATGGTATCAATTTTATCAAGGTTTATGTGAAGAAATAGTCAAAATCGCGTTTATCCAATTTCCGAAGTGAGCCGCGTGGACATGGGAAAATATCTGCCATGTCTCAATTTCGACTGAGAAATATCATTAAATTTTATTGAACATATTTTATAGAAACTATGTTGTCAATAAGGAAACTTATCTAAACGAATACAACGCATACAGTATAAATAAAAATTATATTTTTAATCCGAATAGCGATTTTACGCTCAAGGACATTCTGCGAGTATTGTGTACATACCGATAGTCTATTGTTCACGCCTTGTAAACAAATCCTTCATAGTAGCATATTCTGTATCTTCATATTTTTTCCTTCATTCTTTTTTCAGTGATGTAAATCTAAATCATTAAAAGTGGAATCTAAGGAATCTGTACATGTATACATAAAAAATAAAGAACAACCGAAATATAGAGGCATCTTAATTTTGGGAGATTTTTGACATACAATGTATATTGATAATTTCAGTCGGTAAAAATCAATGCGTTTAGAAAGTAGGAAATATCCCTACTAATGTGGTTACGTATAAAATTTTATCCCTGGTATTTTATTACAAACAGCGAAACGTTCTGTACATACTGAAATGATGTAAGCAATAGGAATTATTGAGAGAGAAACGAAAGTTTGTAAACTGGAAGGTATTGTAGGTGGCGCTATGATAAAATTATTAACCTTGAATTTTCTAATTGACCCTTTTTTTCTGTGTAAAAACAACATGTGTAATCATATAAACATGCAGGTGCGGATCTAGGATCTCAGAGAAAGGGGTTCCGAAGTCTAGTTTTAAAGAAAATTTTTCATAAAAAGAGATAAAAACCAAGAAAAGCCTTATTAGGCCATTTCTTGTTTTTATTCTGTTTTGCGTCCTTTTAAGATTGAGAAAGCTACCAGCCAGCCAGGGAGAAAATCAAACAAGGATATAAAACAAAATCACAATTTCATATACTATGTGAAATATGAAAGAAACTTGTGTCATTTGATTACTAACAGATTTCAGTCAACAAAAGAACGATAAACGAAGCACTGTCTTGAATCATTGCAGTACTTTTCCATCAAATATGAAAAATTGATAAATTTCTCTTTATCTTTGTAGAAAATACATTTAATTTGCAAAAGATTTAATTACTTTAATTTTGTTTTGTTTTATTGCTATTAACTCAGCACGAGGACGCAAAACAGAAAACAACAATTAAATGGCCTTATTGTGATTAAATAATGACTTGCGAGTGGTACTGAAACCAGCGATCAATCCGATGCCCATGCGTATTTTTTCTATTTTTTTTCACACCTTCACTTTCTGGCCAACGCAAGAGTAACGACCTTCAACACGCTGGCGAACGTCGAGGTTTTGTAAGAAGCAACGTTCTCAACGCGCGTGTAACGACCTTATAGCGCATGAAACAGGTTGTGTTGGAATTGAGACATGCGAGGTAATTCTTGATAATGACGAGCGGTACCTAGCGAGCCAAAGGATTTCTTAAATATGAAAAAAAAAGATTCCAATTAGAAAAGGAAGTGTTGACCACCAAAAGAAGGGATCGAAGCCCTCTCGTACCCCTATAAATGCAGATGAATCAGATGAGACAAAAAATGATTTTACACGGGAAAAGGGGATGGGGACTAAAATGCAGTGTAGGGTCTACTTGGTTACCGGAAATACACATACTTTTTATGCCTTGGTGAAAAGTGTCATTATCACATTAATATCATTTATTGTAAGATTTCAAAAAGTCAACAAAGGTGTGCCCCAGTTACCCCTAGTTATATTGAAATCTACTATGTACATTCATGTACTAGTATATAGTATATCGTGATATTGAATTTAAAGACGTTTAACATTTGAACTACTTGGTGAATGTCACTGCTGGTGGACCAAGAGTCCCCGAGGGCACATGTAGCCAAGTTCGGTCGACTTTGGTTGATCGTCTGTCTCTTCAACGCATTTGAAATTTTCTGTTACAAAATTTCTTGAAATTTCTAAAACGTGGGTCCTGTAGAATCATATCCCACCCATTCTTCTACGTCTTTTGGTACATTTTTTGGACATAATATTTTCATACTTTTTGGCCATATTACATTGTTTAGACTGAGGATCACTGACGGGGGTTTAGTACCCGAAACGTGCATGTCTGGTCCATGCTGTAAATTTATCAGGTTTTAAATTATGCTATTGAATTTAAAGACGTTTAACATTGATAGCATATGAGCACATTTAACTATCGTTTCCTCCTTTTTCGTAACAAGTTGCAGCTTCAAAACTCTACATAAAACTTTAGATTATTTTAAAATGTTAATTTATTATTCAACTGCACAAAAACTGATGCGAAGTAGCCTAAATAGTGTTAGAATATAGCAGCATGTTACCTACAGACAACTTTCAGGAGGGTTTGAACACCAAGATGGTTTCTCGCTTCCTAGGAAAAGTACAGTCTTAACTCCCTTAAAACATTTGATAGTCTGATTGATATACGCATTTAAGTATCCCGATGAAGCTTCAATAATTTCGTCATTATCTTTTCCATATGTAAGTGCAATACATTTATGGATATTTTGGAAGTTAAATCAAAATTAATTTCTAATAGCTTTACGATAGCTGGAATGACACTTTCAATATCATGACGTCATCAAGAAATTCACGAAAGCGTCGATTAATGCGTATTTCAAAGTCTCGTAGAAAATTTTCCTGTGGATAGAATCAAATGTAAGTTTCTATAATCAAGGACAGAAAAAAATATATAATTTCAGAAATTTTTAGAAAAATTGAATTTTGCGTCCAAGTGTTCAATACCTCCTTAAATTCGATGTGATCGTGACGTCAAAATTAGTGTAACAAATAGCCGACCATCCTGATTTCAAATTAGTGTAGAGTTGCAACGGAATGTCGGATTCTCAAAATTTAAATTGATTTATACTTTGTATTTCTTGTATTTTCAATGTTCAACTTTTTTTCCGAGTTTTGAGATTTGGCTGACTTTGGCCCTTACCACCCCTTGCCCTTTACATGAAAAATATGTCTTCGCTCCAGCAGATAAAACAGCCAACAACACCATAATCATTTGAAAACGTTAACACATATCAACTTTAGTTTCGGAACTTTCGTCTATAAATACTTATATTAAAAGCATTGACAGTGTCCCTAATATTATGAGCAAATATATCATCAATTAACATCCCTATTTCTAAATTTGATCTTCCTACAATGTGCTGCATACCAAAACTGCACAAGTCTCGTTACAAACTTCGATTCATTGTTTATTGTAGCAACTGCTCAGCTTCAAGTTTGTCTAGAAATCTGACGTCAACACTCACGGCGATAAAGGAATAGAAATGATGTAAACTTATTGTGACCAAAAATTAAATTCAGGGGATGTGATTGATAAAATGAAATCTAGACATTTTCAAGCCAATACGATTTCTTCATACGTCTTTTCAAATATATACACCACGCTTCCTCGCGACAGAATTGATGATCAATTGTCCAAACTCATTAAATGGTGTTTTAATCGAGAGGAGAAAACTTATATTTTTACATCTTAATCAAAGGGTTTCTTTTCCGCTACAGATTACAAATCATGTAGTGATCTATGCATTGCCTTGTCCTTCCTCTTTGACAACATTTTTGTAATATTAGGTGATAATCTCTACAAGCAGGTTATAGGTATTCATATGGGTACTTATTGTTCTCTCTTGTTGCGGATTTATATCATACACGTATAAAAAAAATCCAAAATCTTCAAAAGCAAAAACATGACATGGCATTTCTAGGTATCTGGATGATATTCTTACAATCGAATATTCTGTTTTTGAAAAGTATAAAAATGGTATTTATCCACATGAATTGACTCTAAACAAGGCAAACGTTACAAAAGCGCCTTGTTTTTGTCGCCCGCTTTCGCGAAAGCGCGGGGACATTAAAACCGTCCCGTCTGTCTGTCCGTCCGTCTATCTGTCAATAACTTTTCAATGGCAAGTAATAGGGCTTTCATGTTTTACATGTGTATTCCTTGTGACAAGACCTTTCCATGGATACCAATGTTTTTGACCTTGTGACATTGACCTTGGAGTTTGACCTACATTTTAAAAACTTAAACCTTGTCAATAAGTTTTCAATGTCAAGTGATAGGGCTTTCATATTTCACATGTGTATTCCTTGTGACAATACCTTTCCATGGATACCGATATTTTTTACCTTGTGACCTTGACCTTTGAGTTCGACCTTCTTTTCAAAAAAAAAACTTTAACCTTCTCCATAACATTTTTATGGAAAGTGATATGGTTTTGATATTTCACTTGTGCATTCCTTGTGAAAAGATCTTTCCATGGATACTTTTTACCGATATTTTTTACCTTGTGACCTTGACCTTTGAGTTCGACCTTCTTTTCAAAAAAAAACTTTAACCTTCTCCATAACATTTTTATGGAAAGTGATATGGTTTTGATATTTCACTTGTGCATTTCTTGTGAAAAGATCTTTCCATGGATACCAAAAATTTTTGACCTTGTCATCTTGACCTTTGAGTTTGACATACATTTCAAAACCTTTAATCTTGACCATAACTTTTGAAGGGAAAGTGATTGGGCTTTTAAATTTCGCATTTGTATTCCTTGTGACAAGACCTTTTTGTTGGTAACACCATTCTGACATTGTGACCTCGTCCTTGGAGGTTGACCCACAGTTAAAAACTTCAACCTCGACCATAAGTTTTGGATGGTGATTTATATAATAGGACTTTGTTTAATATTCCATGTGCATACCTTTTCATAAGCCCTGCCCCTTGGTAACAAAACAAAAGTTTGAACCCTTTGACCTTTTCTTGGAGTTTAATCTTTCATATTTAGAATTTTGATAATATATGAGAATATATTATGAAAACTTAAGAGGGGGGGGGGGGGGGGTCTGTAAGCATTTCTTTAAAGACAAACACCCAAAAGCGGGAGAACACAATTCTTTGAATTTGATTTTTAATTATACGAAGAGATTTTGAAATTAGCTTTACAAAGAGAAATTAAGATAAGCTTTAAGCTTGCTTTTGGGCCCTTTTGCTTTGATACTTTGACTTGCAACATATGTGGTTCATGTAATATTTGAACATATCAAGTGTATACTAATTAGCAAGGCACTGAATTCAAAGCGTCACCTACAACGTATTCCATACTCACACTAGACCATGGAGATTACATTGCCCTTAAAGTTTGTTTTTCTATGGGGTTGTGTTTTCTCCGTCTGTTTGTCTTATTTTCTTTTCTCGTAAGTATATGTTTTCAAGATTGCGTAGGCTTTTTGATTGTAACTTTTGGAATCCGGTTTTGCACTTTGTGTTTGACTTTCCTCCACTGATAATCAAACACAATCAGGGGCTCATGTGAGTGATACTTCTTCTGGTTTGCTTTTTGATGTCTGTTCCTACTGTGTTGCCGCTTTTTTTTTCTTTGATAATATTATTGCAAATGAGTCCAGTCATGTAAGCTCACCTGAGCAAAGCGCGCCGTACGTCGTCCGTCCGTCGTCCGTCTTCTTCGTCGTCGTCCGACCGGCGTTAACTTTTAACATTTTCGACATCTCCTCTGCAACCGCTGCATGGAATTTTACGAAACCTAATAGGAAGCAAGACCTCAAGGTCCTCTACCAAGTTTGTGTTTTTCGTGCCGATCGGTCAACAAATATGGCCACCGAGGGCTCTGATTGGCTGACGTATTTTCGACATTTCCTCTGCAACCGCTGCACTGAATTTTATAAACCCTTACAGGAAGCATGTACTCAAGGTTCTCTACCAAGTTTGTGTCTTTCGTACCGATTGGTCAACAAATATGGCCACGGAGGGCTCTGATTGGCTGACCATTTTCGACATCTCTTCTGCAACAACTGCACAGAGTATCATGAAACCTTACAGGAAGCAAGTACTCAAAGTCTTCTACCAAGTTTGTGTTTTTCGTGCCGATCGTTCAACAAATATGGCCGCAGAGGTCTCTGATTGGCTGATATATTTTCGACATCTCCTCTACAAGCGCTGAGAGGAATTTCATGAAACCTTACAGGAAGCAAGTACTCAAGGTCCTCTATAAAATTTGTGTTTTTCGTGCCGATCGGTCAACAAATATGGCCGCGGGGGGCTCTGATTGGCTGACACATTTTCGACATCTCCTCTGCAAGCACCGAAAGGAATTTTATGAAACCATACAGGAAGGAAGTACATAAGGTCCTCTACCAAGTTTGTGTTTTTTCATGCTGACCGGTCAAAACAATATGGCCGCCCATGAAACATTTTCGACATCTCCTCTGAGACTGCTACACAGAATTTAACGAAACCTTATTGGAAGTAAGTATTCAAGGTCCTCTACCAAATTATCCATTATCATTTTTTGTGTGCAACTCAGATGAGCGATGTGGCCCCCTTGGGCCTCTTGTTTAAATATGTTCATCACTAATGCATTAAGGAATCCGATATACGATAGAGCGTATTTTACCTGTTACGGTTCTATAAACTACATATTTTCTACAATAATGCTACAGCTCAGAAATAAATATTTTGTGGCTAAAAAAGAAAGGGAATATTATTTACTATTATATATATTTACAATGTAAACGTCTTCAAATTCAGTAGCATCATTTAAGAACAGATAAATTGGCAACGTGGACCTTTAAATGTCATTCTTTTGTTGGCAACGTGGACCTTTAAATGTCATTCTTTTGTTATTCATCGGTCATTTTGTTTCATAAAGACCGCGGACGATTCTAAATATACGAGGTTTTATGAACGTTCAATGAAGTGTGGAGGTCAATAAAAAACAATGAGGGGCGGAGAAAAGAAAATTATTTCAGTCGCGGGTGTGAATTGTTTTGATTATAATGACTATTCGGTCATAGGATAGAAAATATTGTGTTTCAAGTACGCTAAAGATACCTTTTTATAAGAAATGTGAACAGAAGAAGAATAGATTCTTCTATCCCGAACACCCAAAATGTCATTTCAAAATCAATCTAGATCCCTATAGGGACCAATTGAAGACCAATTATTCTAAATGCTTTTCAAATACATGTATATTGAGGAACTTGATGAACAAAACAAAGAAATATTATCCTCACTTGATAAGAAAATCTGTCCATATCTCTATTCATGTAATCACATATTTCAAAAACTTTAATGGAAATAGAACTCATTGTTACGCTATTCTTTTCTTCTTTGACCGAATACAGGGTACCTTTCAGAAAATTATCGGCATATATAACAATTTATTTTACTTCTATGGCCTAATAATCGTTACCGTTGCATATTTCCATCCGATAATTTGCATGGTCGATTTCATTATTAAAAGCATGGGTGTACTAAATATTTAGATTTTATTTTTCGGAAAATTGAAGAAAATCTGCGGTTTGTAAGTCGGATAAAGACCTCGTTGAGGTCTGTATGAAGGTGAGATGCCCTCGGAGAGTACAGGGAGGTGTTTAAAGACCTCGGCCTGCGGCCTCGGTCTTTAAACACCACCCTTTTCTCAACTCGGGCATCTAACTTTCATACATACCTCAACTCGGTCTATATCCTATACATATAACATGTACAAGTACCTACGTTACACCATATTTTTTCAAGACCTGGAAGTCTTATAGTTCTATGTATACTAAGGGTATCATAACCTTTCAGAAAATGTAAAGTTAATAGTATCTAATCAGGCATAAAATGTACCATACTTTACCTTACAAACCTTCAAATGTGATTCTTTTGTTATTCATCGGTCATTTTATTTCATAAAGACCGCGGACGATTCTAAATATACGAGGTTTTATGAACGTTCAGTGAAGTGTGGAGGTCAATAAAAACAATGAGGGGCGGAGAAAAGAAAATTATTTCATTCGAGGGTGTGAATTGTTTTGATTATCAAGAGTATTCGCCCATAGTAAAGATAATGTAGTGTTTCAAGTCCGCGAAAGAATCCTTTAATGAGAAATGTGAGCAGGTTCTTCTATCCATAAAAGCTCAAAATGCTATCTCAAATCAATCTAGATCCCCATAGCGATTCTAAATGCTCTCCAAATAAATGTATATTGAGGAACTTGACTGACAAAATAAAGAAATATTGTCCTTACTCGATTAGAAAACCTTTTCTTAAAAACCTTATTGGAAAAAGAACTCATTGTTTACCCGTTATTTTCTTCTCTGACCGTATACAGGGTAGTGAGGGTACCTATCAGAAAATTTCAGAAAATTATCGGGATGTACAACAAACTATTTTTCTACTATGGCCTGATAATCGTTACCGTCCACCCGATAATTTGCATGGTCAGTTTCATTTTGAAAACCAGGGGTGTATTAAATATTCGGATTTTTATTTTTCTGAAAATTTAAGAAAATCTGCGGTTTGTAAGTCGGATAAAGACCTCGCTGAGGTCTGTATGAAGGTTTGATGCCCTCGGAGAGAACAGGGTGGTGTTTAAAGACCTCGGCCTTCGGCCTCGGTCTATTAACACAACCCTGTTCTCTCCTTGGGCATCAAACCTTCATACAGACCTCAACTCGGTCTTTATCATATACATATAGATAGTTAAATCGCTATGTAAAATGACTCAATTGTTCAGAGGATACCAAAATCTTTAACTTTAGCTAATTTGCTTCGAGCTTATTTTATCAGCATAATGGTTTTCAAAATAAAATATTTGTAATGTTACAGGAAAAGGAAAGGACAGCCACACTCAACGACGGAAGGTTCACGTACCATTTACTATGATAATGAAGGACCTTATGATGATATAGGGAACTTTTCTCAAACATCTGTTGGAAGGTATGTTTTGAAATCGCGTACCTTCATTTTGAGAAATACGGAAAAATGCGTTGCAAAGAAGGAGTAGAAAATCGCCAACAAAAAAGAAACCCTACAATTGTTTACATTACACAAACGCATCAGATGACAGTAAAAGTAAATCTCTTCACTCTACCTTTACAACAATATGACTGAGACAACGAGAACAATTACGTTAAAACGACAAAGAAACAAAGCAAAAGTAATTGAAACATCAAATTCACATATAAAAAGTTGAAAGATAAATAGTATAAAATTCATTCGTTTTATTTGAATTTTTAATTTGAAAACAAAATTTATGCAAGACTACTCGTTATGGAAACATATACGTAGATATCAATGAGTATCGAACAGTATTTTATTGTTTTTTGAAAGTAAAAAATCGCATTTTAACGACCGACAAACAAGGCAACACTTGTAAAACATGACAGAAACGCATAAGAGTTGATTTGCTTTAAAGGCGAAACATAATGAGATAGCTCAGTGATTCTACTCATATTTTACATTCTTGCAGAACATTGAAAATTGGATTATTAAAGAAGACACGAACAAAGCAATTCATGTATCCAAATATAGATCCATCAAAGACGACATTGAGACATGAATACTTTCGGATTATGGACATTTTCTATTAATGAAGCGAGTTTCTGTTAACGGGATCACTGACGAGAATGGTATCCGAAACGTGCAGACCTGGTTAATGCTGCAAATTAATCTGTTCTTAAATGGTGCTATGAATTTGAAGACGATTAATGTTGCAAATGTGTTTCTAAATATCAGGAAAAATGTAGGAATTTTCAATTGCTTGCCAAAAGCTAAGATAAAGCTAGGAAAAAAAAAACAATAACAAAAGGGTACAAGTGACTGTAGATTATAAGCAGGGAGATTAACGAGCATCCGATGCAGAATGAATACAGCATCTTCTATTTGAAAACAAATAATCGGATTATCCATATTAGGTTATGCCATAAACAATACCGTTTAAGACACAGGAACCTTGTGTTATACAAATACAAGTAAATTGGGTTCAGGCATTCCGTCAGTGTTACACTTATTTTCGCGAGATCAATCAAAATTCCGTTAAAAGTCCATGAAGGTCTAAATTAAATCCATTTTCCTACACACATACATGTATATAATTATAAAATTTATTTATCATGTAAAGTAATTGTAATCCTAAGTATTTGAACATCACTCAAACACGCGTTGAACAAGATCTCGAAAAAGTGATGAGACGGAAATGGCTTTGTCAAATCATCAATGGACTTCCAATTTGGTCAGTCATAGTGGAAATCTTTTTTTCTGATTTTAAAAACTTGAAAAGTCCCACCTCGTTACCTTCATGGATACATTTGAAACCTATTGAAAGCATCAGACACGTGTAGTGTATAGTAAATCCTCATCAGTGGTACTTTACTTATTTGTGTTCCTTGTCCCGTTTGCGTCTCTTGTTGCATGAAAATCATTTGCTTTGCATGAGTTTTGGTGTTGTAACAAAGTGTTGTTACTCCTTCTGGGTATCTGGTCCCATCTGTAGCTTGCCAGGGGTTCTTCGATGCTCAGTTTGATTCTCTATTTTCAGTGCTGTTGAAATTGTTGTCAGGATCTTCTTTATCTCATTTGACATCCCCTCTTTTCCTTGAATCCATTTTCTGATTTTCAAACACAGCCAAATATATTCTAGTAGGGTTCTCTACTTCTGTCTTTTTGAATATGAATAAATGCATTTGATTTGCAAAGACTGTGCGATTCCAAATTTTGTGTAGGATCTAAATCTATTTCTTTTTTAAAGAAAAACATTCTTTTAAAATAGATGGAAAAAAGCCTCAGTTTTTTTTACATGGGCATCTTTACAACTATCCGTGACCGACGTAATAGTTAATAGAAGGCCAAATTGTAAACAAACAAGCATGCAGTTGATTAATCATTATTCATAGATTAAAAAAATCTTATACACTTTTCTTGTAAGGTAAATAGTAATTTGATGTAGACGAAGCAGGGATTTTTGTTTGCAATAATATCGGAAAATGACGATTTAACGCATGAGTAATTGTATACTACACGCCTCGCTTATCGATGCATGTTCATAAAAAAATTATTGAAGAACCTTTACACGTCATAAATATGTACAATGAAATCTTTGGATTTCACAAGGGACATATCACTTATGCTCATTGCAAATGGAATAAATACGACGTTAAATACGTAAAGAAAAAAACCCTAATCATAATTTGTGTTGGTCGTATCTGTTACAATTAAACTAACAAAACATTTTAATAATCTACGAACCTTTTAATCACAGGACGTCAGATGAATACATAATTGATGGAAACAATGAGGTTGAAACAGCGGAACCATCTTTTCATGTAAGTTTGAATTCAAGAGATCTTGGAGCAAGCCAGACAAACGAGGCCCACGCAAATCAATGTTACACCAACACGAAACTTTCATCATGGAATGATATACTGGCAGGTAGCAACAAATCTGATGTATATGATGAAAATAAGAAAGTCGACATGGGCAGTATAGACTCAAGTCGTGAACATGGCGATATTTATATCCAACATGAAGGAACATGTAGAGTGAAATCAAAGCCTGATGGTGAATCGAGCTTAAAGTCCGATCTATCGGAAAATTCTAATCGTATTTCTGCGAATTCTCCTGCGTGTGCGACATATGACGGTGTCAGATCTCAATATTACATCAGTATGAAACCTACAATCAGGGATCACGGTCATGAGGGTAACGTGGAATCTCTATCGGATGAAGAGTATAATGACATTTATCAGCCAGGTAGATATCCTCCTAATGAAGATGAAAAAGAGGAAAAAGAATTCAACACAAACTTAAATGTTGATACACCGGACGTATTTATGAGTACGGACTCGACTCTCCATGCTTGTGATACATGTGATGCAAGCGAGACTCACATAAACCAATATTACATTAATGCCGAATGTTCAACGAGTGAAGTGCAGTTACAAAAAAGCAACGAAGATATACTCGATCGTGTTAATGAAACAATTATCAATCGATGTACGCCTGTCAGTGATGTTGACCTAATAGAATCAAACGAGTATGATATTCTAAACTTGCAGGTCTTTACCGAGGAAAATTCAAATCATATTTACAAAACGCTGAATAATGGTAATGCACTCGGGGATGACAAAATTTGCAGAAATCACTACCATAGCAACACGACACTCTCAACAAGGAGAGAAGATCCCATAGGCTACAATGAATACACTGTACATCAAGAAAATCAACATGATTCTCAATGCGATGTATCTTTGTCCAATGGATTTCACGATCAATCGATGCAATGTGATGATCCGAACGGTGAAAAAGGCAATCACCAAACGCTTAACCAAGAGTTAACTGCTGAGAAGAACTATGAATGCCTGGCTAAAGATCGTGCATATCAGTCCGCAAATCGTGCATATGAGGCCCTTACTAAGTAGACATTCGAAATTACTTGATACCGATATACTTTGCTGCAGTATAGCTGATAAAAGCCTGCAAACTTTATTCATATTTTGATTTGGAAAAATATTTTATCTTCAAAATCAGTTAACTTAAGTATCCCCTTCATATCTGCTTGGAAGAACGAAAGAAGAATTTTTCAACACTACTCATTACTTAAGGCAAATAATGACTTGAATAATAAAGTGGAAAGACGATTTAAATGATGGTATTCACGTATACCAAGATTAGTTTAGTTTAAGATTTGTCTATTTCAAAAAAAAATTATGCATGAATAGAGGTATGTTATATACTTCTTTATTATAAGAATCCGAGTAAAAGATGTCATTACACCACATACGTTCACATGATGGCTTGTTGAAACATAGTATTTCAATAATTACCACATTCCGATTCCTCGTGCTGTTACATGTACATGTGAAATTTCTAACTTCACTCTAAGCTAACGTTAATAACCTTATAACTATCGCGTGTTTAACTTTAGTTACCATTAACGTTTAATTAACATGTAATTTCTAACGTCAGGCTAGTCTACATGTGACATAAATTTCATGTTATTTTATCAATTGTGAATGTAAGTAATTTTCTATTAGGAAACGTCGATTTAACCTGAAAGTTTAACATTAACTTAACTTAAATACTGTATCAACTGACAAAGTATGGACATTTTCAAAGTATCGAAACTTTCACAAAATATGGAAAAGAAAATAATTATGATTTTTCTTATCATATATAGTATATATTTACAGTTCTGCATATTGTTATGAAAAATGAAGAAATCTTGAACTATATGTAAGCAATAGAATATGTAACTAAAGCCTTATATAGTATTCATGCAATTAGAAATTGTATTGAATTTGTAAATTTACATTTATACTTCAAAAACGTTGAATTTGAAATATTTTATTTATGTTGAAACTGCTGCCGAGTATCATCTTCCATGTGCGAAGAAAACCCGGACGAGACGTGTTTAAGCTATTTTCTGCGGTACAATGTGTCCGTGTTCTGTTCAACATTTGGTAGCCAATAATCTGTCTAGGCAAAAAAACTCCTCAGACTTTTCTTGTCGATCTATTATTGATAAAGAGACGGATACGAAATTGTCCAATATTGTCATTTTCAATCGAAAAGAACGTCAGAGAGCTCATTGGTTTACATTTCTTTGTTTGCAAATTTTCACATGTATGTCCAAAATTGTTATTTCTGTATTTGTAATATTTCCTTATTTCAACAATAATTCTTGTCAACAAGTACGGGTTATTCTACTGTCTCCGAGGGCGTAGCCCGAGGAGCAGTTGAATAACCCACTTGTTGCACGGCAATTGTTAGGCTGTCAAACAATTATCACCGTTGATGGAGTAATTATAAGCCGTCATTCCAAGTAGAAGAAAACTACTCATGGTCAGTAAACAGTTAAGAATTTCACGCATTTCAAAAGTAGATTTCAAAGAAAAGGTAAATTCGGTCCAGTATTAGTTGTTAAATGAGGGGGGAAAATGTTAAGAAAACAAAAGGGAGACTGATATTTGATTTTTTTTCATTAGAGTACATATAGGAAGCGGATTTTAGGGGATGCAGTTAAGGATTCCCATGTACAAGTTTCCTAACAAATATTCAAAACTACGGGAATACTCCGCTATTTTGACATCTTTGTTTCTTTTCAAAAGTATTCAGGGGTACCAGTCAGTTCAGTATTCAATCGAAATCTTAGAGTTTTGTCTGGTAGCTGATCCTATGCTTATTAAAACATTTTACAAAGAGCGGATCTAAAGCGGGCTAGGAGTCAGGATCCCCCCCCCTGGAATTTGTTCAAAAAAACAAAAAACACCATAATTTCCTGTTACTATGTATTTCCTTTCAAAATCAAAAGCTGGACCCCTTTCCCTAACGGGCAGCCGGCTGAGTCAACCTTATGGGGAAAAATCTAGATCCGCCCATGACATTGAAAAAAGTAGTTCAACCTGTAAATCGCGGGATTTTTTTTTAAATTCCTATTATGAAAAAAATCGTGTCCTTTTTTGTTGTTGTTGTGTTGTATTTTCAAAACGGGAGGCAATGGACGTCAGGTCAGTTAAGGACAGTTAACGGCTCAGTTGATCATTCAATGATTAGTTCAATCATTAATTCAATCATTGCTTCACAATGAAAAATATTGCACTGTCTGGAAATGACAAATATGGATAATGACCATATCCCTGTTTACAGTACAAAATCGATAATTCAGAAAATCAGAAACCGAGGCATACGAAATCAGGATAAAACAGGAACAAAAGCAAACAAGCAAAAACCTCCACCATATGAAAAGAAGCGAACTCCCGATATGAGAGTGAGACCAGGTGCCCAGGAAGAGTAAGCATCTCCTGCTTGCATGCAACACCCGCCGCTTCAATTCGGTAGAACTGTCACATTCGGTAACTTCCATTTCGGAAGACATAGAGTACAATCTTGGGTTGGATGGTTCAAATGGTCTACGACAGAATATCACCCATCATTCTGGAGAGCGGGACATCATAGTGTATGACGAGTTCCCCATATCGACCGTAGAACTTCCTCAGTGACGATGTTAGTCGGTCACAAGCATATCCCTGACTGGGAAGCTTATCTGAAAGACGCCTAGCTCTCAGAACAAAATCCGTATATTTCGTACTTGCTCTGGCATAGCGTATCAACTGAGATATGAACACGCCATAAGCAGGCGATGAAGGAATGTTGCTACTCAGAAAAGGAAAGTTTGTAATGCTGAAATTGAAGTCGTCACGTTTGTCATAGAGTGAGGTGTTCATGTGACCATCAGTGTCGTAGGACAACATTATGTCCAAATAGGATGCTGAATTATCTGTCTCTGTAGTTTCTTTGACTTCAAGCTCTGAAGGATAGATACTGCTCAGGAAATCCGCGAATTTTGGATTATTGATGGACAACACATCGTCTATGTATCTGTAAGTGAAGTTGAAGTCAGAAGCTAAGTATCTTTTCCCTTCAGAGACCAGAGATTGAATGAATTCAGCTTCGTACGAGTAAAGAAAAATATCGGCAAGGAGTGGGGCACAATTGGTCCCCATTGGAATTCCGACAATTTGCTGGAAGACCTTTCCTCCAAACACCACAAAAATGTTGTCGATCAAAAAGTTTAACATCTGAATAATATCTGTTTCAGTGTACTTATTTTCAGAATCGGACTTTTCTTTTACAAAGTAGGTTTTGTCATAGTTCACAACAATAAATTTGTTAATTACCGTCTATAAGGTAGACCGTGCAACAAATTTTACTCTGATATTTGTGAAACGCAGAGTTATCAATAGTGAGAGAATAATTCAAGATACCTGGATTATAAAGTAGATAAACCATTGAAATATTTTTGGTAATCAAATGCCTTTTCTTTGGAATACTTTCAACCATTTGTACAAAAGTGTATATAATTAATATGCAACAAGAAGGGTACACAGTTAGTACTCATAGGGGCGATTATTTCCTGAGATGCGAAAATTGGATATGGGGTTGGGGTAACATTCATTATCCCCTTACAACATAATTGAAGGCTGATATGGTTACGTCGTTCGTGTGTAGGTGAGTGTGTGAGTCAGTGGGTGAGTTTGTACTTCACACTTGTGTACAGCCTAGAGGACACAGTTTAGATCGGATCTTGACTAATCTTCATACACTTTTCCATTATAGCAAGAGGAAAAACCCTATTGTTTATCAAGGTCATAGATCAAAGGTCATGGTCACATATTGGAAATGGCTAGAATCCTTCCATATAGCCTAAAGGAAACAGTTTTGATCGGATCCTGACCAAACTTCATACACGTATTCATTATCGCAAGAGAAAGAAGGGAGGAGATCTCCAACAAGACCCCGTTACAGAATCCACAGCAAAACACCAAAACACCCGATGCAAAAACACAAAAGACGAGTACGACACGAGACGGAAAAGAGACACACGACATGTAAACATCAAACACAAAAGACTACACATAAACCGACGAGACCAATGGGCAATCGGTGCCGACTTTGGACGCAAGTAGCAAATGGTGTGGTTATCCTGGATTACGTGCGCACAACCCTCTCACTTCTCCAATTACCCGGAGGTCTCGAAGAACGTACAAGTGTGGTGTAAAACAACCTCCTCACTGTAAGATGACCTCACACAAACAAGACCGCAAAACGTAGAGGCCCCAGAAACACATATGAATATGTAAATGGATATAAAAAGAGGGCATGCGTAATACAGTCCGTGCTCTGCCGGCTGTAGCGAGCTCATGTATGTAATCACCAGAGGAGTCCGACTGATATTCAGAGAGGACAGGTGGTCGGGGCCCTGTCTCCTCTAAAGAGATTTGGACAGGGCTCGTCATGGAGTCCCGTCGTCACAGTCAGTCAGAGTGCAAGTCTCGAGGATGCGCTAGTACAAGACTGTAGATTGGTCAAGTACCAAGCCTAGTGTCCGTCTGGTGACATCAGGATCATATCCACGGTATGAAAGAAGTTTGATGATTCTGACGCATTTTCGATGGTTATGCTGCCTACCTTCGATCCTTCTAATTTTGTTTATTATATCACCATAAAAGACAGGTAGTGTAATACCCAAATTAATGTACTATGTTGCGTGTATAGATTCGAATTTTAAAAGAAGTTGACTGTAATTTTTGTAAAATTTCCAGAAAGTCTTAACTGGTTTATGAAATTGGAAACCTTGATCTAAAAGTGTTTAGTAATTTGTAAATTTCTACTGTGAAATTCAAAAATATCAGTACATGCTCTAGAATATCATCCAGAAACCTAGAAGTATTATTTAAACATTTCAGATCACCAAATTTTCTTTGCTTTTGTAGATTTTGGATAAATTCTTTTTCGTAAGTGTATAAAAATAAATCTGCAACAAGAGGCGCACAGTTAGTACCCATAGGAATTCCTACAACCTGCTAGTATAGATCCTCATCAAATCTAACATAAGTATTGACCAAAAGGAAGGACAAGGCATTTCACAGGTCACTACATGTCCATGAATTGTATGATTTGTAGTCTGTCGAGAAAAAGAAACCCTTCGATTCAGATGTACAAATGTAAGTTTTCCGCTCTCGATCAAAACACAATTTAATGAGATTAGATAATCGATCATTAATTTTGTCATGAGGAAGTGTGGTGTACATATTAGAGAAGTCGTATGAAGAAATCGTATTGGCTTGGCAATTTCCAGATTTCATTTTGTCAATCACATCACCTGAATTCTAAACAGACCGAAATAAATCTACATCGTTCCTGTTTAGAACCGTTTCACAATATCTAGTTATGTGTTCTTCAATAGCAGCAAGTGCTGACGTAAGATTTCTAAACAAAATTGTAGTGGAGCAGTTAATAGAATTAGCAATAAATCGAAATTTGTAAGGAGACTTGTACAGTTTCGGTATGCAATAAAGTGTTGGGAGATCCAATTTAGAAATAGAGATATCGAATGAAGACAGTTCACTGTTATGCTTGCTTAAATGTTAGATGCACTTTCATTGCTTTTGATATATGTATTAGCAGACGAAAGTTCCGAAACCAAAGTTGATATATAGTAACGTTTTCAAATCAAAATGGTGTTGTTGGCTGCTTTATCAGCTAATGCAGAGACATATTTTTCATGTCATTTACTTACTTTGGATTTGAAATATCTTTCTGATTTGGAACGTGGATTTTGAAAAAGATGAGGGTTTTTATGGAAGTTATCTATTTGAATATCCGTTATATCTAAAATAAGGTTTTTCCAGTCATTCAGAGCATGCGGTTCGACTCCTTCTGATTTACACAATCTTTTCGTACAATTATCTAAGGCTTCCGTAAGCACCTCACGGCATTTGACAAAATCTATCTTGGATAGGATTCTATACTTAGGTCCTTTTTTAAGAATACCACGGAGCTGTCTGTCTTGGATAATTGAAAAGTCACCTGTAACAACATTGCCAGCTGGTTTGTAGAGATATTTAGAAGTTGTACATTCTCAAGATGCAGGACACGATTCAAGTATGTCAGGATCCGATGTAACTTTATTATACATGTAATTAAAAATAAAGTTTCGAATAGGTTTCTTGTACTTATAACAAATAAGGTGGCTCTAAATTTTCAAAATATTGAGGAATGGTACTTTGAACGCGATGATCCCGAAAAATATTAGAGATGTTTAGAAGATCAAAACTTTTGTTAACAAACGGGATTTTTATGAATCGTCTTTCAGGGGAGGTGTTTTTCACAATAGGATAAAGTTTTATACTGTGCAAATGAGACAATAATATTAAGTCTGAATCAGTCAGTTTTTCTTAAGAATGCAACCTCTTCTTCATCTAAGATAGATTTCAAGTGCATAACTGGTATTGACGACAGAGCATGTAACAGCTCATGTCTACCGCCATTGCGTGCAATAGTAAGTAAATTGTTGAGAGAGCGGTAGATTCTGGATCGTTTTCTTTTTTGTCTGTTTCGTCTTTTCCCATGCGACCTGTATTTCCTTTTAGTGTTTGGGCGAATTGAAAAAGATGTTGATATTGGTAGAAGCTGAGGAAATGTTTCCTTGTCCATATATTTGATCGTTTAAACCAAGAGGGTACGCAGTCTGAAGTTTGGTGATCCAGGCAAGTTCAGCTTGTAGTCGGCGTTTTTTAATTTCGGTCTTACTTTCATTTTTACGTTTTGGAAAAGTCTGAACCGGGGTAATGGTGATATCCGAAATAGAATGATTATATTCAACAAAGTGATTATAAAGAAAGTTTCTGTGTTTTTGTTGACGTGAGGTTCTGATCTTATAAGAATGGTTCCTAAAACGAGATTTTAAAGGTTGGCCTGTCTCTCCTACATATTGTGCGCCAAATCCCCTGGCATTTCAAGTCATAATGTAAATAAGATCTTGAGACGATCAATCGATGTCTTGGTCTACCTCGATTTTGAATTTCTGCTCATTATACTAAATGTTATTGTGGAGTCGCATTTGATGAGGTGACACAAAAATCATCTTCTACTATTGCACTTTGAAATAATTGAGAATCCTCTGTGTCTGTTGTTGAATGTAGAGCCTGCGGATGAAGTAGTGCGTAAAATACGACTGTGGGGTCTAAATTTGAGAGGTGATAAGAGTACTCTTGGTGAGGGAAAAAGTTTTTTACTGTTGAATGTCGATGATGGTAAAGTGACTGTAGTGACAGAGGATAATCTCAAGGGGGTTAGTTTATTACGAGGCGACTTTAAAAATGCCATAATGCGATAATGGAAGAAAAGTGAATTAGAGTCCTACGTAGAAGACACTACAACAAAGCCAAGTTAGACAAGACAATGAAATTAAAACACTTCAAACATCGGGTCACGGGGAATTGCTTTACCAACTCCGCAGTGCAACACGAAATATGTGTAGATATAAAAGAAGGGAGGAGATCTTCAACAAGACCCCGTTGCAGCATCAACAGCAAAACACCTGATGCAAAAACACAAAAGACGAATACAGCACGAGACGGAAAAGAGACACACGACATGTAAACATCAAACACAAAAGACTACACATAAACCGACGAGACCAATGGGCAACCGGTGCCGACTTTGGACGGCCATTCGTCTCGCAAGTAGCAAATGGTGTGGTTATCCTGGATTACGTGCGCACAACCCTCTCACTTCTCCAATTACCCAGAGGTCTCGAAGAACGTACAAGTGTGGTGTAAAACAACCTCCTCACTGTAAGATGACCTCACACAAACAATACCGCGAAACGTAGAGGCCCCAGAAACACAGATGAATATGTAAATGGATATAAAAGAGGGCATGCGTAGTAATACAGTCCGTGCTCTGCCGGCTGTAGCGAGCTCATGTATGTAATTACCCGATGAGTCCGACTGACATTCAGAGAGGACAGATGGTCGGGGCCCTGTCTTCTCTAAAGAGGTTTGGACAGGGCCCTAGAAAGAACATTAATGATTTTCAATGTCATATGTAAACGGTCCAAGTCTAAATTTAGAAAATGGCTAAAATCCTTGTGTACAGCCTAGAGGATACAGTTTTGTTCGAAACTAGATGAAACTTCATACACGTATTTCTTATGGCAAGATGGAGAACCCTATTGATTTTCAAGGTCACAGATAGGAAATTGCTAAATACTTGTATACAGCTTAGAGGGCACAGTTTAATCGGATCTTGATGAAGCTTCATACGCGTATTGCTATTGGTAAGAGAAAGAAATGGCTAAAATCTTTGCATACAGCCTTAAGGGCACAGTATTGATGGGATCATGAACAAACGCCATTCATTTTTCCTTATGGCAAGAGAAATAAGCCTATTTGTAATCAAGGTCATAGGTCAAGGTTCAAGGTCACAGACTGGAAATGTCAAAACTTGATACACATATATCTTTAACTAAAGGAAGAACCCTATCGATTTCAAGGTCACAAATTGGAAATGATTGAAATCATTCTAAACTGTTTAGAGAGCACAGTTTGATTTGATCTTTAAGAAACTTCATACACTTCTTGTTTTTGACAGGAGGAAGCGTCAGATTGTCTATTAAGGTCATATATTGAAAATATTTAAAATCCTTGTAGAAATGGTAAATATACTTGTATGCAGCCGAAAGGGTGCAGTATTAATTGGATCGTTACCAAACTTCTTGCTCATGACAAGGAGAAAAGTCCTTTTGATTATCAAGGTCATAGCTCAAGGTCATAGATTTAATATACATTGTAATTAAAATTCTTGTATACAACCTAGAGGCCACAGATGTATTGGATCTGTACCAAAATTCATACGTTTATTGCTCGTGACAAGGCCAAGAGCCTAATTGATTTTCAAGTTCAAATGTCATAGGTCAAATGGCCTAGGTCAAATGTCAAGGTCACAGATTTGAAAAAGTTAATGCCCTGTATACAGCCTGCGTGAGTACATTGATTGACATGCTGTGCGAGGGGATGCTGCGCTTTGCGTTGCCTAGGCTTTATTTCCACAGATATTAAAGAAAGAGAATTGATGTGGGGGGGCTTCATAAAATTACTCTAATAGGAAAAGAGATTAAGATCTACCTTCTTCTTAATCTTAGTATTGAATACGACGTACTGGTGAAAAACAGTTCATTACAGTCACTTACATACGCCTTATGTGAAAACTGGGGCAAATATGATGCAAAAATACCCGGTGCAAAACAGCGCGAAAAAGTTCTTACGCGAATATTCCCGTAAAGTATGTATTTCTCGAAACCGGACATCCATAATTTGAAAAAAAGAGATAAGCAATTAAAAAGAGCACAAATAAGAAGAAAAACCAAACTCGTCTCAGCGGCTATTTGCCTTGTAATAATCAATAATACACTTAAAAATATTATCTCCAGATGCAGCGTAGAACTGGCTTAAAACATCTATTTATGTAGCAGTATATACATGTATCTTGTGACAAAGGACTTTTTCAATCGCCTACTTTCTCAGAAGTATTGAAGCTGGGATAGCCCTTATAATAAAAGTGTATTAATTTTTTATCACAATTTTAACTGTCTTTTCCAGTACATACTTTTGAATTTTCTTCCATTGTATTGGAATGTTTGTCATTAAAATGTGAATTTGTGTCAAAATTGTATTGTAACTTGGCTATTTTGGTAACCTGTCATTTAATCCAAAATATTATCAAAATTAGAAGGATAATAGCACCATCGCTCTAATGCTATTTTGTCCTTCTTTTTGGACAACTCTGATTTGACGAGAAACTCCACAAGCCGATCGTTGGAATTCCAATGGGTACTAATTGTGCGCCTCTTGGTGCTGATTAATTTTTATACACGTATGAAAAATAATTTATCCAAAATCTTCAAAAGCAAAGAAAACATGATCATGTGAAATGTTTCATTGGTACTTCTAGATACCTGGATGATCTTTTTACTATCGACAATCCAGTTTTTGAAAAGTATAAAATGTTATTATCCACAAGAATTGATTCTAAACAGGGCAAACATAACAAACATAGAAACACCATTCTTATGACTTAAATATCAAAATTGTTAATTCAGATTCATACAAGTGTGTATGACAAAAGATATCATTTTGGATTCAACACAGTAAATTTCCCTTGGCTTGACGGTGATGTTCCCAGATTACCGTCATAGGTATCTACTTTTCACAGCTCATCCGGTATGCAAGAGTATGTACTGATGTTTTGGATTTTCATAGTAGGAATTTACAAGTTACGGAGAAACTTTTAGGTGAAAGTTTTCGCTTTCACAGACTAATAAAGACTTTCTGGAAATTCTACAAAAATCATAATAAAATTCGTTTGAAATTCGGACCAATACAAGCAACAGAGTTTATGACTTTGGGTATTTCACAACCTGCATTTTATGGTGACATAATTAACAAAATAAGAAGAATCAAAGACAGACAACATAACTATCGAAATGCGTCAGAATCATAAAACGTCTTTTATACCGTCTATATCATCCCAATGTCACCAAACGGACACTAGGTTTGGTAATTGACCAATCTACAGTCTTGTACAAGCGCATTCTTAAAACTTGCACTCTGACTGACTGTGACGACGGGACTCCATGACGGGCCCTGTCCAGACCTCTTTAGAGAAGACAGGGTCCTTTCTGAATACTGGTCGGACTCCTCGGGTGATAACATACTTGACCGCGCGTCGGCAGAGCACGGATTGTATAACGTACACCCTCTTTTAGTATCCATTTACATATCAATCTCTGTTGCTAGGGCCTCTGCGTTTTGCGGTCTTGTTGGTGTGTGGTCATCTGATTGTGAGGAGGTTGTCTTACACCACAAATGTACGTTCTTCGAGACCTCTGGGAATTCGGAAAAGTGAGGGTTGTGCGCACGTGATCCAGGATAACCACACCTCGCAAAAAGTATAAGTAATGCATTTACTCGCAAAAATTATAAGTAATGCATTTACTCGCAAAAATCATAAGTAATGCGTTCACTCGCATAAATTATAAGTAATGCGTTTACAAGCAGGAATGACAATCGCAAATACAAATACAATTCAGTATAACAAACTTTCCTTTTCTGAGTAGCAACATTCCTTCATCGCCTGCTTATGACGTGTTCATACATTGTATCTCAGTTGATACGCTATGACAGAGTAAGTACCAAATAATAAGATTTAATATATTATTGTTAAATCCATTTATCAGAGGAAGGCCAAATTTTTCTTATTTACCAACTTTTATTTTTCATACATCGATTACTTTCCGAACACTCGTTTCTAATTTGCATATCCCGTGCTATCTTTAAACGTAGTTATCAATAGCTAATTTAAATAATACGTACATCTACTAATGGAAGAGTATTCAAAGTGACAATGAGACGAAGAGAGTTATCAGTTTTGATTATAAATTGTCATCCTCCCACCCATCCCTTAAAACTGCGTTAATTTGAAGAATATGATTCTGCTGCTGCTCCTAATTTTTATTTCAGTTCTAGCCTTCAACAACAGATTCCAGACGTCACGGCTGTAAGACTGGATATGATGTAAGGCATACAGTTTGAATGTGTTTGGGCGTTTGGTGCTCACCAGTGACGTTAGATTGAAGACACTTCATTCAAATTATATTCTATTTACCTTTTTCAATGGATGTTGAACGTCTGATCTCAGAGTTCTCAATTCTTCACATCCACAATTGATTTCCTGTAATTTGAGGATGCCCAACAGGCTCAATTTGAACCTTGGCTCCTTATCTTACAGCCGCGGCCAGATACAGCCAAAATACAATAATAATAAATCGTAAATCTCAATTTAATTGTTCTTATCTTTATCACATGCTATGTTGAAGTCTGTCCAATCATAAACGAAGTACACTGTCTGTATTTTACTGCTTGTACCAGGCTCTGCCAATGATAGAGGTCAAGGTGTCATTCGGTCTTATTCCACATTTCTAAAGTACTTTGCAGCACTGCTTAAAGACTCAAGGCTTAGACTAGATATGCTCATAAGGTGGCATTATCTATGATAAACAGATTTTATTCTGAGAGCTAGGCGTCTTTCAGATAAGTTTCTTAATCAGGGATCCGATTGTGATCGACTAACATCCTCACTGAGATGTCCCATTCTGCAGAATGGTGGATGATATTCTGTCATAGACCATTTGTACCATCCAACCAAAGGTTATACTTTATATCTTCCAAAATGGAAGATACCGGATGTTACAATTCTACCAAATTGAAGAGATGGTTGTTGTATGCAAGCAGGAGATATTGACTCTTCCTGGGCATCTGGTCTTACTCCCATATCGGGATTTCGCTTCTTGTCATATGGTGGATGTTTTTATTAGTTTACTTTGGTTCCTGTTTTATCCTGGTTTTGTATGCCTTCGGTTTATGATTTTCTGAATTATCGATTTTGTGCTGTGAAGAGGGATATGGTCATTATCCATATTTGTCACTATTGCTATTTTTGTGGCAGATGGCCGTCCTAAGTCGGCACCGCTTGCCCATTCGTCCCGTTGATTTATGTGTACTCCTTTGTGTTTGATGTTTTTGTGTTTTGCGTTATTGTTCCTTTTCCCCTTGCTTATATTTCTGTGCTTGTCTACTCTGTGCTTTTGCATTGGATGTTTTGGGGTTTTGCTGTGGGTACTGCAGCCTGAAGTTGTTTGAGATATCCTCCTTTGATTATAAGTTTTTGCATAATAAAATCTTTGAAACTTTCTTCAAGAAGATATAAAGTTGGAACCCTTCCGCAGTATCGTTACAGCTTCAAAAATGTTCTCTTGATATTAAGTTGCCACATATGTTGCCAGGGAATTCTAATTATTGAAAAAATACACTCCCTTTCTGCATTAGATGCATAAGGAATGATATTGCTCAATGGATGACATTTTGTGAGAATTGAGAAAATAGACTAAGTTGATATAGGATGACTCAATACAGACATTCTGTAAATAACTTCGTATGTATTCCACTGAAATCCATGAATGACAAATATGGATAATGACCATATCCCTGTATACAGCACAAAATCGATAATTAAGAAAATCAGAAACCGAGGGCATACAAAATCAGGATAAAACAGGAACCAAAGCAAACAAACAAAAACCTCCACCAGATGAAAAGAAGCGAATTCCCGATGTGGGAGTAATACCAGGTGCCCAGGAAGAGTTCCCCATATCGACCGTAGAACTTCCTCAGTGACGATGTTAGTCCCCTGACTATGAGGTTTATCTGAAAGACGCCTAGCTCTCAGAACAAAATCCGTATATTTGGTACTTGCTCTGGCATAGCGTATCAACTGAGATATGAACACGCCATAAGAAGGCGATGAAGGGACGTTGCTACTGAGAAATGGAAAGTTTGTAATGCTGAAATTGAAGTCGTCATGTTTATCATAGAGTGAGGTGTTCATGTGACCATCAGTGTCGTAGGACAACATTATGTCCAAATAGGATGCTGAATTATTTTTCTCTGTAGTTTTTTTTTACTTAAAGCTCCGATGGATAGATACTGCTGAGGTAATCCGCGAATTTTGGATTATTGATGGACAACACATCGTCTATGTATCTGTAAGTGAAGTTGAAGTCAGAAGCTAAGTATCTTTTCCCTTCAGAGACCAAAGACTGAATGAATTCAGCTTTGTTCGAGTACAGGAAAGAGTCTGCAAGGAGTGGGGCACAATCAGTCCCCATTGGAATTCCGATAATTTGCTGAAAGACCTTTCCAGTAAACACCACGAAAATGTTGTCGATCAGAAAGTTTAACATTTGAATAACATCTGTTTCGGTGTACTTATTTTTAGAATCGGACTTATCATTTACAATGACAAATATGGATAATGGCCATAATCCCTGTATACAGCACAAAATCGATATTTCAGAAAATCAGAAACCGAAGGCATACAAAATCAGGATGAAACAGGAACCAAAGCAAACAAACAAAAACCTCCACCACATGAAAAGAAACGAACTCCCGATATGGGAGTGAGACCAGGTGCCCAGGCAGAGTAAGCATCTCCTGCTTTCAAGCAACAGCCGCCACTTCAATACGGTAGAACTGTGACATCCGGTTACTTCCATTTCGGATGACATAGAGTGTAATCTTTGGTTGGATGGTTCAAATGGTCTATGACAGAATATCATCCACCATTCTGGAGAGAGGGACATCATGTATGACGAGTTCCCCATATCGACCGTAGAACTTCCTCAGTGACGATGTTTGTCGGTCACAAACATATCCCTGACTTAAAACTTTATCTGAAAGACGCCTAGCTCTCAGAACAAAATCCGTATATTTGGTACTTGCTCTGGCATAGCGTATCAACTGAGATATGAACACGCCATAAGAAGGCGATGAAGGGACGTTGCTACTGAGAAATGGAAAGTTTGTAATGCTGAAATTGAAGTCGTCACGTTTCTCATAGAGTGAGGTGTTTATGTGACCATCAGTGTCGTAGGACAACATTATGTCCAAATAGGATGCTGAATTATTTGTCTCTATAGTTTCTTTGACTTCAAGCTCCGAAGGATAGATACTTCTCTGGTAATCCGCGAATTTTGGATTATTGATGGACAACACATCTGTAAGTGAAGTTGAAGTCAGAAGCTAAGTATCTTTTCCCTTCAGAGACCAAAGATTGAATAAATTCAGTGTACTTATTGTACTTATTGACAGAATCGGACTTTTCTTTTACGAAGTTGGTTTTGTCATAGTTCACAACAATAAATTTGTATTTGCGATTACCGTTCTTACTTGTAAACGCATTACTTATCATTTTTGCGAGTCTTTCTTTCAATTTAGAATGTGGACTTGTAGTGTAAAGTGTGGAAAAATCAAAGGCTTTGATCGAATGGACTCTACTAAATTGAGTGGATTTCAGATGTTCTAGAAGTTCCTTCGAATTCTTTAAAATCCACATCTGGTTGATACCACTGCGAGAATATACTGTCGAACAATATATTTGAAGCCCAGATTTGATTTCAGATAAAACTTTGGTGAGTAAGATCGATACAGATTTGGTAGAACATTTTTAAGGAACTAGCGATGAAACGTTGTTTGTACGGATTCTTATGCATTTTAGGTATGCAGTATAAGTATGGTAAATCTAAATTGTTAGTGTCGAAGTCAAAGGAAGCAATGACTGATTTGTGGTGATCTATTATTTCAGAGGTAGAAAGGTTTGTTGGGGTGTAAGTGGGATTTCCAGGTGTCGAATTTAAACCCAACTCTTTAACTAGATCGTCGAAATAGAGATCGATCTTTCGTTTAAGAACGTACGTAACGAAACGAACCTAATGGCACGTATCGATACCTAACAAGAAATAAGACAGGGAGCAGTCATTATTTTTTCATCGACATAAGATAGTATAAAATAAAAGAAAACTGCTTTTAATCCCTACATTATACATTGTTTAACAAGTTAGTCGTGTAAAACTTAGTCAATATTCAACTTACTACTATTTAAAAAGTATGGCAATGAAAATTACTCATATTAATGGAGAGTCGAGTCCGTTTGAAAAGAATCGTTTTATTCAAGAAGCCAGAGTACTTTTCAAGTGGAAACACCTTTTAGATGGGGGGGGGGGGGGTGGAGCTGATATGAGGCCCCAAATTTGTCCACGATGAGGCCCTAATTGGAATTTAGGGAATGAAACACCCGAAACCAATGAATTGCACACATTTCCAGGGCAGTTTTCTGATTAGAAATGACCCTTTGTGCACATTTGTTAAAATCATGGTCTTCATTTTTGCATGACTATCTGGAAGCACCTGCGTACGCCTTGCTACGCACCCGAAAGTATAAACGACATCAAGATATTCAACTTCGATTACGTATGTCCACACCTCTTTGTAGTGGGGAAGGTTAATGGGTTCTTTTCATGTTTGAGAGTAGATTAGACGTTACTTGTTGCTTTGAAGAGCGAAATTCAGTTCCTAGACACACAAAAGAATACCATGAATTTTGTCAGCTCAAAAAAGCCCTTTAAAAAGGAGCTGTTTTATGAGAAAACAATTGCTTTCAATTGATTAAACTTTTTTGAATTCTTGTACATAAATTAATCATCGCTAAAAGACTTTTTCTCAGAGGCCAAGATTGAACGTAAAATATTATTAAATCCCAATGCAATCATACAAATGTAAAGCAAAATCATAATTCAGATAATCATAAACAAAGAGCCTACAAAACCAGCTACAAATAGACAAATAAAGAGTAAGACATGACAGAAGTCAACTCCAAAAGATGGCATCTCCTGACCGTACGCTTTTTACACCTTCATGTTAAATTGGTAGTATTAAAGAAATTAAACCAGGTTTTCCAAATTTTACAATAATCACACAGTGCCAATATGTACTATGGGAATTTCCTGACTTCAGTTTATTGATAATGAATACAGAAATGAATACAGTTTCAGGTTACTCCCTTACTTCATACCGAAGACAAGTTTTCATGGAGCTGTTGCGATGGGTGTTACATATAGACTCTGTCCCGGAATGTTGTTCATTCCGGGGTTCGCAGCTGTTCCAAAAGAAATTCTAATGATTTTGCCTTGCCTTCTCGACTTTGAGACTGAATATCTGATGGGTACTGCTTGATATTTTTTCCTTTACAAAAGCCGTCCATACCCCCCCCCCCCTCTCACCCAGGCATCAGTAGACGTGCAAATGTGTCCTTTGAAACATTTATAGATATTTTGAATTCGCAATGTTAAACGTCTTCAAATTGAATAGCATCATTTAAGAACAGATAAATTGGCAGCATGGACCAGACATGCACGTTTCGGGTACTTAACCTTCGTCAGTGATCCTCAAATCTAAACAATGTAATATGCCAAAAAAGTATGAAAGTTAATATGTTGAAAAAGCGTACCGAAAGACGTAGCAGGATGGGTGGGATATGATGCTACAGGACCCATAACTTAAAAGGATACATAATTTTACTTTGTCTCTAACCTTGAAAATAACAGGTAAACGTTGAATAAACCTGTTGTTTCATTTTTCATAAATGTTTTGTGTTCCGATAGTTGAAGGGAAACTTCACGCAACACAACTGAAATGTGAAACATTTGGTAAATATGATATGTAAATAAACTAAATTCATTCAATCAATGAACATTTCATAGGGATTCGACATAACGGACACAGGTTGGAATATTCCTCTACTTTCCTCTATGAATAACAAAGGGAAGGTAGAGAGGGGGTGGTTTTCATTGAGGGTCATTTGTGTCGAACTCCTGTGCGACATTCCTAGTATGTAAGGAAAAATTAAGATTCCCTTTGATGCCCAAGTTCCATCCAAGGAGTACTCCCTATTTTAAGTTTCGATACGTATAGGTACGTTCGTTTAAGTTAAGGTTTGCGTTCTTAAACGAAAGATCTCTAATAGTACTTTTTGCAATAAATGTGTAATTATTTGAAGCTTTGTCCGCTGGTGTGATGACATAATGTTCATGGAGGTAGGTAAGCTCTGTGATAACATCAGGTTCTTTAAAAATAGACTCGAATCTGGTGTTCACAGTTGATTTTAATCGGTAAATCCTAGATAAAAGTAACCCTCTGATGGATTTTATCCATTCGGAAAGGGTGTCGAGCTGTACATCCTCTTTCTTTGCCCAACGTCTTGCATATTCCTCATGATAATTTTGACATTTTGGTTCCATGTGAAGGACGTACTTGCTCTGTATTTGGGACCCTTTTTTAACAAATGATAGTTTTGGTGCAAAAAACTTGACTTAACATTGAGCAAAGAAGACTAAGAAAGAACTACGAAATAAAACCATCAAAAAAAATATAACATAAATCTTGTTAAGTCTAAATTAGATTATACAACAAAACAGGACAACAAACTGGTAGTTTTGATCGGTAGAGCAACTGGTCCTTCAAATTCTTGCATACTTGTTTTATGTGTTTTCAGTTTCGTGCTTAAACATCGACGGCTGGTGCGGCTAGCCAACAGGGGATGCTTACTCCTCCCTGGCACCTGATCCCATCTCTAGCTTGCTAGGGGTCCGTTTATGCTCAACAGAGTGCTCTATTGTGAGTGCTGTTGCATGCAAGCAGGAGATGCTTACTCTTCCTGGGCACCTGATCTCACTCCCATATCGGGAGTTCGCTTCTTTTCATGTGGTGGAGGTTTTTGTTTGTTTGCTTTGGTTCCTGTTTTGTCCTGATTTTGTATGCCTTCGGTTTCTGATTTTCTGAATTATCGATTTTGTGCTGTATACAGGGATATGGTCATTATCCATATTTGTCATTGCTAGGGGTCCGTCAATGCTCAACATAGTGCTCTATTGTGAGTGATGTTGAGATTATCGTCAGGATCTTCTTTAACTCATTTGTGTCACACTTATTCCCTTTGCCGTGTGGAGCTCGTAAAAAAGTTCCCCGCGAGGGGTTTGACAGTAAGTGTTTTGAATATATTTCCCTGACATTGTCGCCATAGCACTTTCTATATAGACATAACGTCAGACAGTGCAAGCATTTTATATATTGTTTTCAGTTTCGTGCTTAAACATCGACGGCGGGTGCGGCTAGCCAACAGGGGATGCTTACTCCTCTCGGGCACCTGATCCCACCTCTAGCTTGTTAGGGGTCCGTCGATGCTCAACATAGTGCTCTATTCTGAGTGCTGTTGAGATTATCGTCAGGATCTTCTTTAACTCATTAGTACCACAATTGCACGTTCTTCGAGACCGCTGGGTAATTGGAGAAGTGAGAGGGTTGTGCGCACGTAATCCAGGATAACCACACCATTTGCTACTTTCGTGACAAATGACCGTCAAAAGTCGGCACCGGTTGCCCATTGGTCTCGTCGGTTTATGTGTAGTCTTTTGTGTTTGATGTTTACATGTCGTGTGTCTCTCTTCCGTCTCGTGCTGTACTCGTCTTTTGTGTTTTTGCATCGGGTGTTTTGCTGTTTTGCTGTTAATGCTGCAACGGGGTCTTGTTGGAGATCTCCTTCCTTCTTTTAGTCCTTTCGTTTATACCTGTCTACATACATCTACTTAGCGAGAACGTATCACAATCATATTCTTTCTGTCAAAAAGGTCAAACTAAGCAGAACAGTCTCTATAAATTATGAAAATTACCGAACAATGTCAGTGAATAGTGCTTATTGTTCTCTCTTCATTTCGTGTATTTAAAACTCCTGAAATGTTTTACCTAGAATATGTATTTTTTCAAGCTGGAAAGTGTAGAATTCACTCTTCATGTACTCAGTATTTTGATTTCTTCTCTTTTCATTTCACAGATGATATATTGTTTCTTAAAATGCGCATATGGTGCACTATATTTTTGCGATAGGAAATATTTCAACCTTGGACAGTTCCAACAACTATATTGGTATTTCCGATGATAGACTGTTATTCATCGTTCACCGAATTGTCTTGAAATTACTTTTTAAAATTATTCTGAACTAAAGAAGCATGTACTTTATGGCGTAGATATGTCCTTAGCAAGGTATACATTTTACTCGTAGGTCATGTGTAGAGTTTCGCTCTTCATATATTCACTTTTGTGGCCACGAGCCTCACTGATGATAACAAAGTTTTCAAATTAGACAAAGACAAGTCCGCATTAGAATTTAGATATCCGTTGTACAATGGTGTGTTTTCTCGTGCCAATTAAGGAACTATAATTTCTTTGTTTATCGAAAGGTTATAATTTGCACTGCAATTATCAACTACCTCGGGAGATTGAAAAGGGATAACTTACCATATACCTTCGTACTAACATGTACTTAAACACATTTCCTAGCTACTAGAATTTATATCAGTATTCGGTAAACAATTCCCTTTCAAACAAGAGCCCCAGGGGGCACAACGCTCACCTGATACCTATGCACGCTCTAATTGACATACTGACATTGAATACTGATAGTGCCAGTACCAGAATTTTAGCCCACAACCTTTCCAAAAAGATTTTTGCCGGATGAAGAGAAGTTTTTTTTTCAGACAACCTTTAAAGGTACAAAAAAGAAAAAAATAGTCACATTTCAAAGCAATAACTTTTTTTACTGATTTGAAAAAACGGATAAAGTGGTCCAAAGTCATATGCCTAGCTAGTATAGTTCAATATTATGCAACATCAAAAATATAATCATATTGTAAAATTCCACATTAATGTGCTGCAGAAAAAGAATAAAACAATGAAATGATTTCATGAATTAAGTTTATTTAAAATTGAACACCAAACCTTTCATTATTGATAGCTAGCATGCCAGAAATTATAAAGCCTGTGTTTGTGAAACGAGAATGCCCCCGGCGGCATCTTTGTAAGTATAAACGCCATTTTCTGTTAAGTATGTGAGAGGTCAGGGTCAGCGTAATATTGGTATCGATGGAAAGATCTTGTCACAACGAATACAAAATTAATGTAAAATATGAAAGCCCTATCACTCACCATTCAAACGTTATGCTCAATGTTAAAGTTTTTGAAAAGTACGTCAAGATCAGGTTATGGTCACGAGGTAAAAAATTTTGGTGATAATGGAAAGGTATTGTCACAAGGAATACACATGTGAAATATGTAACCTCTATCACCAGCTTCCATTCAAAAATTATGCCCAATGTTTTTCAGAAAACAGACAGACAAACAGACAGACGGACAGGCCAAAACCTATATGTTCCCGAATCTTTTATTCCAGGGGCATAAAAAACACAGATTTTTCGGTTTTTCTTTTATTCATATTAAAGTTTACAGAAATTCATGAATGCTTTTGAATAGTATTGATTTCATCTCAAATACATGAAATGTACAGTTAAAATCGTTTTAATCCAATATTTATCAATTCAAGTGAGTTGTGCAGAAATTTGGCCAATTTGTTGTCCAAAAAAGCAGTGTACGGTGTATCAAACCTCATGACGCAGTGAAGCCACTTGAACAAATAATTTTCAGCAAATATTCTGAAATGCGGCGCTTCTTGCCTATGCATATTTCAACAGACGAGAAGGAGCGTCGCATTTCAGCATACGCTGTTCAACAACTCAAGTGGTTTCGCTAGGTTTCGCAGTTTGAAACAAATAAAAAGGCCCATGAAATTGTTAAGCTTTTCCAACTAGCAGACCTACGACGTCGTTATTTACTGTTTACTACATTAATTGTTTTACCTCATCATAGTTCTGTTACACGGACAAGTTGTTAGCGGAGAGAGTTCATGAAATGTATCGGTTGCATCGGATTTGCCGACAAAAAGTTTTTTGGTCCGATAAAAACTCATGTTGTATCTATTATTTGAACAGATAAAAACTCCCAAATGCCTTACCACAGGAATTTGTCGTTTTATTAGAGAAAATGTTTTATTATTCACAACCTCAGGCCTCTATGTTCCTCTGAGAAATATAATACATACAAGATGTCGAACACAGTGGCTTAAAGTTGTGAATAATAATTTATTTTCTCTATTAAAACAACAGCTTCCTGTGGTCCAACATTTCATTTGAAGATTTCAGGAACTCTGAACTGAATTATTTATTTTCAAGAATTTCAGATATCAAATGTCCTATGCATTCTCAAAATCCAGTGGAAGAGATTACTCATTAGACGTTTCTTCAAGAAATCAGTCCGTACATTACTTCATGTATTTGTTTATTACTTCCTCATGACACAATTAATGATCGATTATCTAATCTCATTAAATGGTGTTTTAATCGAGAGCGAAAACTTACATTTGTACATCTTAATCGAAGGGTTTCTTTTCAAGCTTGCTAGGAGTCTGTCGATGTTTATTTTTGTGCTCTATTGTGAGTGCTGTTGAGATGCTTGTCAGGATCTTCTTTAATTCATTTTCCTCGACAGACTACAAATCATACAAATCATGGACATGTAGTGACCTGTGTAATGCCTTGTCCTTCCTCTTGGACAATATTTATGTTAGATTTGGTGAGGATCTATATTAGCAGGTTGTAGGAATTCCTATGGGTACTAACTGTGCGCCTCCTGTTGCAGATTTATTTTTATACACTTATGAAAAAGAATTTATCCAAAATCTTCAAAAGCAAAGACAATTTGATGATCTGAAATGTTTCAACAATACTTCTAGGTATCTGGATGATATTCTAACCATTGACAATCCTGCTTTTGAATTATATAAGAATGAAATTTATCCACAAGAATTAACACATAACAAGGCAAACCTTTCAAATACAGAAACACCATTTTTTGACCTAAATATCAAATTGTAAACGGAAAGATTTATACAAGCGTATATGACAAAAGGGATGATTTTGGATTCAACATAGTAAATTTCCCCTGGCTTGACGGTGATGTTCCAAATTTACAAATTACCAAAAAAACTTTTAGTCAAGGTTTTCGCTTTCATAAACTAGTTAAGATTTTCTGGAAATTTTACAAAAATTACAGTCAACTTCTTTTAAAATTCGGATCTATATTACGCATGCCCTCTTTTTATATCCATTTACATATTCATCTGTGTCTCTGGGGCCTCTGCGTTTTGCGGTCTTGTTTGTGTGATGTCATCTTACAGTGAGGAGGTTGTTTTACACCACAATTGTACGTTCTTCGAGACCTCTGGGTAATTGGAGAAGTGAGAGGGTTGTGCGCACGTAATCCAGGATAACCACACCATTTGCTACTTGCGTGACAGATGGCCGTCCAAAGTCGGCACCGGTTACCCATTGGTCTCGTCGGTTTATGTGTAGTCTTTTGTGTTTGATGTTTACATGTCGTGTGTCTCTTTTCCGTCTCGTGCTGTACTCGTCTTTTGTGTTTTTGCATCGGGTGTTTTGGTGTTTTACTGTTGATGCTGCAACGGGGTCTTGTTGGAGATCTCCTCCCTTCTTTTATACATGCAACAGAGAACATTACTATGGATTTTACACAACCTGTCTTTTATGGTGATATAATAAACAAAATTAGAAGGATCGAAGGTAGGCAGCATAACCATCGAAAATGCGTCAGAATCATCAAACGCCTTTTATACCGTGGATATGATCCTAATGTCACCAGACGGACACAAGGCTTGGTACTTGACCAATCTACAGTCTTGCATGCAAGCAGGAGATGCTTACTCTTCCTGGGCACCTGGTCTCACTCTCATATCGGGAGTTCACTTCTTTTCATATGGTGGAGGTTTTTGTTTCTGTTTGCTTTGGTTCCTGTTTTATCCTGATTTTGTATGCCTTCGGTTTCTGATTTTCTGAATTATCGATTTTGTACTGTAGACAGGGATATGGTCATTATCCATATTAGTCATTGTACAAGCGGATCCTTGAGTCTTGCTCTCTGACTGACTGTGACGACGGGACTCCATGACGGGCCCTGTCCAAACCTCTTTAGAGAAGACATGGCCCCGACCACCTGTCCTCTCTGAATATCAGTCGGACTCCTCGGGTGATTACATACATGAGCTCGCTACAGCCGGCAGAGCAAGGACTGTACTACGCATGCCCTCTTTTTATATCCATTTACATATTCATCTGCGTTTCTGGGGCCTCTACGTTTTGCCGTCTTGTTTGTGTGAGGTCATCTTACAGTGAGGAGGTTGTTTTACACCACAATTGTACGTTCTTCGAGACCTCTAGGTAATTGGAGAACTGAGAGGGTTGTGCGCACGTAATCCAGGATAACCACACCATTTGCTACTTGCGTGACAGATGGCCGTCCAAAGTCGGCACCGGTTGCCCATTGGTGTCGTCGGTTTATGTGTAGCCTTTTGTGTTTGATGTTTACATGTCGTGCGTCTCTTTTCCGTCTCGTGCTGTACTCGTCTTTTGTGTTTTTGCATCGGGTGTTTTACTGTTGATGCTGCAACGGGGTCTTATTGGAGATATCCTCCCTTCTTTCATCTAAGAGAGTCTAAGACAGAGGAAATTCGAGCAAACTTTATACATGATAACAAGTATATGCAAGTGTTCCAAGTACATGAATGATAACCATTATGAAAGTGTTCCAAGTATAATGCACATTAGATAAAAATCTAATCCGTTTGCACTGTATCTCCTGAAATGTATCGCAGTACATAAGGGTTGTGGAGGAATTGAACCGATCAAATATAAAGTACGGCGACTTTGTTTACAGTTACAGTTATAGGTCAGAGACCACTAACAGACCGGTTCTGATTGGAGAAAAACCTGTAGGGTGAGGGGGCCTGTTATTTTAAATGTGAAAGAAGATGTGATTGGCTATCAATTATAGTTTCTTTTAGTATATTGTTTGAATATGATATATATAAGTAAAAAATAAGTGCAATTAAAATGTCGATACCCGTATTTTTCCCCTAGCTCCCGATCCGCTAAAGGGGACGGGCGCGGGAAAATTTGAAAATTCTCTGCGGGGTACCTTGTGACGCAAATAGCGCGAAAAGGAGCAGGTCATGCTATATTTTTTATTTAGTTTCGTATAAAGCTTGAATCAATAAACAAATCGGTATTTAACATGCATGGCCAACAATGTTAGTACAGACGTTATAAGGCATTTTGTTAACATTACGGCCTAAGGAAAATGATTTGGTTGTCTCTGACCTAGAAGGTGTAACTACAGGAAATCATTTTAGCAGGGAATCCCTTCCCTTTTGACTGGTGAAAGGGGCTGAATAAAAGGTGTCACCTCATTGGTCATAACAATTGAAAATTTAAAAATAGCACATTAAATCGATGTATGATTCCCTGCTGTCTGTAGAAATTGAGTTTTGAACAAGATATTGCCTTTGAATTAATCAATAGATCGATTTAAAAATGTATAAAAATTAGCAAATTTTCAATTCGGAAGGAGGTGTCATGTAAAAAGTGAATTTTGCAGAAAAGGTGTGCATGACCCCTTTTTCTTTCGTTTTATGCGTGCCAAAGATGTCCTAAGACAAAAAGACCAAATTTATAAGCTTTGAAGCATTTGAAGTCACCAAAATCGAACTAAATGATTAATCATACAAAGAAAGTCTTTTCCCTGTAGTTACACCTGCAGCATTGGGCATGGAAAACATACATTATACATGTACATATGTACAATCTTAAAAAATATTCCTTAAAAATCCAAAAGTGGATATCTTGACAAAATTCTTTCACTTGTAGGGTACCATGCATGAGTACCTCATACCTACAAAATGTCATGACAATCTGAAGAGTGGTTATAGAAAAGAAGCAGAAAATGTATGAAAATCACCCCCCCCCCCCCTTCATTTTTACATAAGAAAAAAATTCATAACAAATCAAAATAATAAAATTTAAGCACAAAATACATATCAAAGCATTTAGCAAGTTAAATATGATAAATATGCAGTAAATGAGTGTGTAAAATCATACACTTATAGAGTTATTTAAAGAAAAAGTGCAAAAATGTGCATTTCTGACTAAGTCCGAAAAGACGTCAAAAACGCGTCAAAACTTTGACTTCGAAGTAGAACCAAAAATAACAACACTTCTTAAGACATCTCTTTAGATCATCCTGATGCTTTCGGTTTATCGATACATGCTTCGGTTCTGAAGAAGTTTGTCAAACCAGGGTACCCCCCGTGGCATACTTTTGGCTGTGATTGCGCCACCTTATGACGGATCCGGACGAAAAACAACAACACTTGTAGGGGACCATGAGTACTTCATACCTACCAAGTGTCATCAAAATCCCTTCAGCCGTTCTGGAGAAGAAGTTTAAAATGTGAAACGTTTACGACGACGGACGACGACAACGGACGACGGACGACAGACGCAACACTATGACAATAGCTCACTTGAGCCGTTTGCTCAGGTGAGCTAAAAGTATATAAAAAGGTACCATACTTCAAAATTAAGGAAATGGATAAATACATGTATTGTACAATGTATACTTTTGAAATAAAAAAGATGGTCATAAATGTAACCTTAAAATCTGCAAGAAAGCACAAGTGAATCGGTAAGGGAGATCAGATTTGGTACCCAGGAAGAGTACGCATTATGACCAAAAAAAAAAAAAAAACCAACAAAAACAACAAAACAAAAAAAAAAAAAAAAAAACCAACAAAAACACTGAAATGTAAGTGGATCCTTTGCTTTGCTTTGTTTTGATCGACAGACGGCGAGAGTTTTTCCAATACATATATAGAAAAAAACAAAACACCAAACTTTGGAAGTATAAATCAATTTATTTGTTTCGCACAGCAAACAAATGACAACACACTCTTCTTAATGAAAGACAAAAGGCTATTGTAACACTGAAATAAATTTCATGTACAGTTGTACAAAAAGTAAGCTAACATTTTATAATTCTGCTAAAATGACAATTAATGTCCTGGCCTTAAATATGAAATCTATGAATAAGTACAAATGTAAGAAGGGGATCTCTAACAACACTCGATTAACAGTTGGCGTCGTGGTCTAGTGGTAAAGGCGTCGAGCCAGTGGCCGATAGGTTGCTGAATCGAGCCTCACTAGGACCTTTGGTCGGCCGACATATACTCTTCAATAATCTTTGTCATAATAATAAAAATGTCATTATCAGATCAGTGTATCCGGTCTTTTCGAAATAGCGAGTTTCTTCCCATTTGTGTAGGTATCTAACGTCAACGCATTGTGACGTCATCATCTATGGATACCTGCATGAAATTCAGGGAAGCAGGGTTACGTTTTCAAAGGAACTTGATGGTGTCACAACGTTTTTACGTCAGATACCTTCACAAATCGAAGTGAACTTTAAAATCGAAAAGACAGAATTGTTTACATGTCTATATTGACAGTCCTACTGCGTTTCTCTTATACGAAGGTACCAAACTAACTGCGCTGCATTTTTCGATAAACGCAAGAGCCTATCACGTGACATTTGAACATATGCGGATTCATTTCCCATAAAATGCCCATTCTATTTACTGCTTCAACACAGATTCAATTGACACCATCTATCCCCAGTATTTAAATGTGTCAAAATCTAGGTCACTCACATGTACACTTCATAGACGTGTGACGTTGTAAGTCGATCACGTGTCACACCAGACGAAGTTCAATGACGAACTGCACCGTCGTCTACAGAAAGATGCCATGTTTGGATGAGCGAATTCAGACATAAGTGGATCAAATATTCAATATTTAGGATGAGGATTTGATTCAATTGTGTCATTCATCAACAGTGAATTTATTTTTGCTTCTTATGGAATTATACAGATCAGAAATATTTGGAGTATCAGCAAATTCTATGCCATGTTGAGGTAGGTCATGGAAATTTCGTCATTTGTATCGATCTGCACGGCTGTACTCTAGTTTTACTTTATTCTAATTACTTCCAGAAGGAACAGGGTAATTTTACAGAAGATTGAATAATGGTGCCGATTGATTTCATAGATTTATTAACATTTTAAAAGTGTGTTCCAGTCAGTTTCAAATGTTTTCCTTCCAATACCTGTGACATTTCTCCATACTGACCATCCGCTTGGTCTTTGTTTTGTTGGACAAAAATCGCGATTTTGCACGATTCATTTTTTATTTAATAGAAATGTTCATAATACAACCAAAAACAAAATTCAATATCTTATTTGTCTATAATGTTTCGGTACAGAAGGTACTACTTCGGAAAAAAAACGTCGAACGTTCGTTTGATGTTACGTCAAGTGACGTTCTCCCTCCACAATGACATTTCAAATATAAAGAAACGGGATGAAAAAAAGGACAGAAACAACTTAATTAACACGTAAAATATAAATGTAAGAATTGTTTTTCAGCTTTTGCACTTAATCGGTGTGTATTGGAAGTAGGGAATGGAAACAAAATTCATGAAAAGCACTTTGTGCTTTACATATTTTGTCTAATATAAAGCGCAAAAGCTGGAAAACAATCCTTAAGTTGTTTATAAAAACCCACTCGGTCGACAATTATTAGATGTACATGTGTATTGATAAAAAATGAGTATAAATACATAAGACTGGTCATCATAATGTAATTGTTAGACATGTATTCATTTTTTTTCATACATAAATTCAACGATAACGCAAAGTAGGCTTACATGTGGTATAACTTTGCAGTAATTCTAATAATCTGTATCACTATTGACATAAAGACCCCTTACATCATTCAATTTATTCTCATAACCTTTTTACAATGGAATAAAGAAATATAAAACTGTCAATAATACAAAATCCATGCGGGGGATTGACATAAAAACAACATATGTGATCTTATCTTGACACTAAGAGAGAGAGAGAGAGAGAAAGAGAGAGGTGGTTTAAAGAGGGGGGGGGGGCAATCCTGATTTATTTCACGGATAAATATACATATTTTACGTAGTACTATCTTTTTATTTGATGACATGACGGCCCTGAATGATATTATATTTTTATTCTAAGTAATCTATTTGGTAAGAGAGCTATTCTGTCAGTTTGAAGAAAATTACAACTTAAAATATAATGGAACTGATCACCCAAGTCGTTTGAATTACACTTTTGACAGACTGTTTTCTGTAGGAGTATTACTCCATCGGCCAATTTCTATAGGAAGGTGATTGTTACAGGTTCTTAAATTTACAAAACGTCATTGCATCTTTAGTTGAAAGTAGATTAAAATAATTTTCAAAAACAAGTTCATCTTTATAAATTCTGTAATTCTGACTTTAAAAAATAAGGAATGAAACGAGGGGGGCTCCAATTTTTTTCCGTATTCGTAGAGAATATGCACCCTCGCCAATCTAAGAATTGTATGTGAAGATGACAATAATACAATTACACAATAAATTTCCCTTTTCAATTCAGCCAAATTTTTCAACCAAGTATCGATCTTCACCATCAAAATATGCATTTTACGGATGTATAAGAAATAAGAAATATTTCAGAGAAAATGAAGATATCTGCCTATCTGTTTCAAATGCCGACTATCATAATATATACCGATTGATATACATATTGAGGCTTGACGAGTAATGAATTTCAATCGTCATGGACACGAGGATTTAGATTTCCTTGTCTCTCCTGGACTGTGACGTTTGATCCTTTTTCTCACCTTTATCGTCATTTTTGCTTTACTTTTATGTAAGAGCAATTCTCCGTAAGACCCAAAAAAAAAAAAATAATAATAATGAATGAACGTTGGCACGGCATGTCGTAGATTATAGCGATTTTTGGTTTGGAAGTTCAATATGGAGTGCTAAGATGAAAATTATCTTTCATATGTAGAAAAAGAGTTTCGTTGCCACGGTAACCATCTCTAAAAGTTGAAGCTTTAGGAAAGTTCATAAGCGTGTTTGTGATCTTTGTTTGCGATCTTCTTTAACTCACTTTGTTGCCTTGAAAACGGGAACCTTTATCAATTTCAATAACCACGTTTTTTTTCTTTCCATCCTCTTTGTTATGAATATATGAAATGGTTTTCACAATTTATCGCTATACCTAACAGTACCTAAATCAGGTTTTAAACCCTTCAAAAAGATCCAAACTACGATTTTCTTTCAATATATTTTAAAGGGACATTACTTTTCATAGTAACCCATCATAGGTCTCGAAAAGGTCTGCATCTATTGATAATTGACACTGAAAATGGTAAAAATCACATAGAAATGATCCCTAAGTTTACCTTCATTTTTGACTTGAATTTTACTTATTTTGGTTGGGTTCAGTAAGCGTCCTGTAATATTTATCATAATACTGAATGCATTTTGCAAGTCAGGATGTAACGATGCCCAAAAGGCAAGAAAATAAAATATCTGCTAACATGGTATCCATGACAACAAAGTACTAAAAGAAGGTTATTTTACAGTCTTTAAAGTAGCACAAAAAGACTGATCTCGTTGCCATGGCAACCGGAACTTACACTGACTGGAAACCTTAACTTTTGCCATTAGGACATGATATATACCAAATATGCAGAAAATAATGAAAATCCACGACATGCCGTGGCGCAAGAATTTTGGTTGTAACAGAGAATTGGTCTTTAAAATTGACGTTAAACAGAACCGGAAGTGCTCACTTAGCAACGTCATCAACAACGTATATGCAGAATGACTGCATGAAAATATCAATGAGTTATTCAAACAAATTATAATAATTCTTGAATGAAAATTAAACGCAAAACCCTACATAAAATTCCAATAATCGCAATCTAAGGGCTTACAAATTCTTGAAAAAAATAGAAAACTGAACTTTCTCATCACAAATATATCGGACAAACGGACGGAGACATTAGCATAGCTCCACAGAAAAACGAAGGGGAGCGTTATCTATAGTCTACTGTATTTTAGATGGCTTAGTTTCATTGTATAAGCTTATTTGTAAAGTTTAATTTCTGACAATGGGGTCCTGTAGCATCATATCAACCCCACCCTGCTACGTACGTTTTTGGACATAATAACTCTTTGGTCATCTTACGTTGTTTAGATTAAGAATCACTGACGAGGGTTAAGTACCCGAAACGTGCATGTCTGGTCCATGCTGCAAATTTATCTGTTCTTAAATGATGCTATTGAATTTGAATACGATAAACATTTGTATTACTTAGTGAGTGTCACTGCTGATTGACCAGGAGTCCCCGAGGACACATGTAGCAAAGTTCGATCAACTTCGGTTGATCGTTTCTTCAACGCATACGAAATATTCTGTTATCAAATTTTCTTGAAATGTCTTAAACGTAGGTCCTGTAGCATTATATCCCACCCATCCTGCTATGTCTTTCGGTACATTTTTTGGTCATATTTCATTGTTTAGATTCAGGATCACTGACGAGGGGTAAGTACCCGAAACGTGCATGTCTGGTCCATGCTGCAAATTTATCTGTTCTTAAATGATGCTATTTAATTTGAAGACGTTTAGGATTTACATATTCAAATATCACATAAATCATTTCAAATATTAGATACAGCAATCAAGCAAACAGGATCAAAAAAGGAACCTGAAAGCCTTTCTTTATTACTCTCGTTGTATCATTTAAAAGAAAACAAGGGAGGGGGTTTCGCAGACATTTCTGATTTTGTCAAAGAAATTATAAGTGTGTCTCCAGAGATGGACAAAAATAAAAACACTAATTAAAAAGAGTATTCTGATGCTAACAGATATATAGATAGGTTTGTACATTTGTGTTTTTAAAGTTATTACTTTGGCTGCATCATACTGGTAAAGTCCAAATGTGTACCACGTATTGAGGCAGCACTACTTGGCCTTGAATTGTTAATGTACTTATCTTGTTGTCCTACAGAAAACAGATCAGAGTTTTCACGACTTATATTTGTGCCATGTGGGTTCTCGAATGTTGTACTTGTAGGCGCTTTCCCGTGCGGAGTTTGAATGGAAATCTGAGAACCAAATATATTTCGTGGTCTACAAAAGAAAGAAATTAATATAAATAAAGATAATTATGTGTTGTTAAAAGCACAAACGTATCTTTAGATAAAGATTAGTTAGATTTATTTTATTCACTATACTCGTGTGAACTACGACAACTTTCGTTTGACGTCGTCGATCTATCCCTAATCTTGGGTCATTGCATTGTTATGCAAATACATGTACCACCTTTAACAAGTTTTTTTTTTGGGTTGTTGTTGTTGATGTTAAAGATGCTTTTGACAAACTGCACGTAATCATGTTTGAACATGTTTCTCTTCAATGCGTTTTAGGGAAGTATGTAAAATATGTTTCTAATCGATAGATTTATACTATTTGCTATCTGCTTGGTAGACAAAAATGACCATAGGAATTATCGAGAGTAAATAAAAAGTCGAATATTGCTTACATAGAAAATATTTCAAAGGAAATTTAATGTACCTTTCTTGTTTCTTGTAAACGAACTTAAGCACTATAACAGTCCCGACAACAACAGTAATCAAACCAATAACTACACCAACAGCTATAAGGATAATATCTGTTGATCCTTCCTCTTTGGAAGATGAATCTGCCTTTGGTGACGTTGGACGGGAAGTAACTACTGATGATGTGCTTGATCCCTTATTTACATTGTCAGTAGTAATTGGTGAATTTTGAGGAGATTGGTTTGTTGCATCTGTACTCTGTGAAGTACTTGTCGGTAAAGCTGGGTTACTTGATGCATGATTTGTTGAGTACGTATTATGTGAAGAACTTGACGGTGAAACTGAGTTACTTGACTGCATCGGGATAGAAACAGTATTCGTTGACTGGGTACCCGTTGCTACATCACCGGTTGACTGACGTGTTTCATTGCTTGAAACTGTCGTTGTTGTTAGGCAGTCTAAAAAAGACGAATTATTTGTCTGTATATTCGCTTCCATCAATGTTTTATTAAATCATTCTACATTGATACAATTTAATACAATTACACCATAGCATTCGGTGTAAATACAATGACTGGATAACATATGTTCACTAAAACAAATAAATACCACTCAAAAAGTGAATTATTATACTATAAACAGATTTTCAATATTATGATCTTATTCGCTATGCTCAAACGGTAATGAAGTATTTATCAATTAAACTCAACACTCATATGAGAGGTGCCTCTTGCCATGCAGAGCATCAATTTATTGTGTAGATCAAAGAATTGTACAGAACACATCGCGATCTTGAAATTGAATTGAGTCCGTAGATATACATCAAGTCTCGCTCACTATCATGAATGCATCAAGAAATCTGAAAAATAAGTATCGAAATACATTCAATACTCTGACAATTAAATACATGTATTTAAAACTAAAATAAAAAAGTATAGAGGTTGATGCTCTGAGGCAAAGGCTCGAATGATCTATCTAACCGCGTGTTACTATTACTTTACTACGTGCATTTACTACACCAATAAAGACCAATCATAGGACCTGTATATATCACCTGACTATTTTTACCTGCCTTTACGGCAACCAATCGGATAACAACACTTTACTTGTTCGAACACTCTCATATGCGCTCACCGTAACAATGATAAATACATTTATTTCAATAAAGCCTGTGAAATTATGAATCTTAAATCGGTTAATATTTAGCGAATTAGTAAGGACAGTAATTGAATCATATTAGCTCATATTATTACAGACTAGTTTGATATCATGTAATATAATATTTCTATCCTAGACCATACCACGATTTGCTTATCCCAAATTCATAACACTTTTTAAAACTCCCGTTCCCGTTTGATTCCTGCAAATATATTCTTTATGTTGTATATCAAAGTGTCTGTTGGAATCTGACAAATACACATATACAGACAAGTTCAGGTAATAATTATGTTTCTCAAAAAAGTGGGGAAGTCTCATCAATTCATATGTATATAAATGTGTAACAAGTCTACTTTTACTTTCAAAGTCAATATAAATGGATTTCATAGATAAGTCCAATGTGAATTTCATAATTATTATGCGTTTTCTGAAGGGTGCAGCATGAGCATGGCTTCCATTATTTTACGAATTATCATCAATGCCTAATTTTAAATATTAATCACTTGATTTCGAGACAAAATTCATGACATCTCCCTCATTTAGACATTCATTGTGTAAATGTGTTCCTCACATTATAACAGATATTATGATAACGAAAACATGGTATATGTATACATTTATACCTTGGTGACAAGATATGGATTTGGTTTTGCGCAATCTTAGATGACAAATATGGATACTGACCATATCCCTGTATACAGCACAAAATGGATCATTCAGAAAATCAGAAACCGAAGGCATAAAAAATCAGGATAAAACAGGAACCTAAGCAAACAAACAAAAACCTCCACCACATGAAGAGAAGCGAACTCCCGATATGGGAGTGAGACCAGGTGCCCAGGAAGAGTAAGCATCTCCTGCTTGCATGCAACACCCCCCGCTTCAGTTCGGTAGAACTGTCACATCCGGTTACTTCCATTTCGGAAGACAGAGAGTCCAATCTTGGGTTGGATGGTTCAAATGGTCTATGACAGAATATCATCCACCATTCTGGAGAGTGGGACATCATAGTGTATGACGAGTTCCCCATATCGACCGTAAAACTTCCTCATTGACGATGTTAGTCGGTCACAAACATATCCATTAGATATCATGCGAGGTAATTATGCAAAAGCTACAATGTTTGAGTTTCATAAGGGGACTTTAAATAATCTTTATTTCAGGATGATGTCTGAAGATCGAATTGGTGCAATACTCATCAAATTACTAGCATCAAGTAGACAGATGTGTTCTATAATCTGACATATTTTATGTAAAAAAGCACCAACAAGAACGATACTCAGAACAGTACCTTCACATCATTTTATGTTTTTTTAAGAAATAAAGAATGATGAAAAAAAATGTGTATGTATTTAAAAATTATGAGAATTCCCAAGTTAAACAAGACAAAACAAGAGCCCCAGGGGGCATAACGCTCACCTGATACCCATGCACGCTCTAATTGACATACTGACATTGAATGACAAATATGGATAATGACCATATCCCTGTTTACAGCACAAAATCGATAATTCAGAAAATCAGAAACCGAGGCATACGAAATCAGGATAAAACAGGAACAAAAGCAAACAAACAAAAACCTCCACCATATGAAAAGAAGCGAACTCCCGATAGTGAGTGAGACCAGGTGCCCAGGAAGAGTAAGCATCTCCTGCTTGCATGCAACACCCGCCGCTTCAATTCGGTAGAATTGTCACATTCGGTAACTTCCATTTCGGAAGACATAGAGTACAATCTTGGGTTGGATGGTTCAAATGGTCTACGACAGAATATCACGCATCATTCTGGAGAGTGGGACATCATAGTGTATGACGAGTTCCCCATATCGACCGTAGGACTTCCTCAGTGACGACGATCACAAGCATATCCCTGACTGAGAAGCTTATCTGAAAGACGCCTAGCTCTCAGAACAAAATCCGTATATTTGGTACTTGATCTGGCATAGCGTATCAACTGAGATATGAACACGCCATAAGCAGGCGATGAAGGAATGTTGCCACTCAGTTTGTAATGCTGAAATTGAAGTCGTCACGTTTGTCATAGAGTTAGGTGTTCATGTGACCATCAGTGTCGTAGGACAACATTATGTCCAAATAGGATGCTGAATTATTTGTCTCTGTAGTTTCTTTGACTTCAAGCTCTGAAGGATAGATACTGCTCAGGAAATCCGCGAATTTTGGATTATTGATGGACAACACATCGTCTATGTATCTGTAAGTGAAGTTGAAGTCAGAAGCTAAGTATCTTTTCCCTTCAGAGACCAAAGATTGAATGAATTCAGCTTCGTACGAGTAAAGAAAAATGTCGGCAAGGAGTGGGGCACAATTGGTCCCCATTGGAATTCCGACAATTTGCTGGAAGACCTTTCCTCCAAACACCACAAAAATGTTGTCGATCAAAAAGTTTAACATCTTAATAATATCTGTTTCAGTGTACTTATTTTCAGAATCGGACTTTTCTTTTACAAAGTAGGTTTTGTCATAGTTCACAACGATAAATTTGTATTTGTGATTACCGTTCTTACTTGTAAACGCATTACTTATAATTTTTGCGAGTCTTTCTTTCATTTTAGAATGTGGAATTGTAGTGTAAAGTGTCGAAAAATCAAAGGCTTTGATCTAATGAACTTTACTAAAATGAGTGGATTTCAGATGTTCTAAAAGTTCCTTCGAATTCTTTAAAATCCACATCTGGTTGATACCACTGCGAGAATATACTGTCGAACAATATTTTTGAAGCCCAGATAAAACTTTGGTGAGTAAGATCGATACAGATTTGGTAGAACATTTTGAGGAACCAGCGATGAAACGTTGTTTGTACGGATTCTTATGCATTTTATGTATGCAGTATAAGTATGGTAAATCTAAATCTAAATTGTTAGTTTGGAAGCCAAAGGAAGCAAGAGCTGATTTGTGGTTATTTATTATTTCAGAGGCAGAAAGGTTTGTAGGGCTGTAAGTGGGATTTCCAGGTGTCGAATTTAAACCCAACTCTTTAACTAGACTGTCGAAATAGTACTTTTTGCAAGTAAATGTGTAATTATTTGAGGCTTTGTCCGCTGGTGTGATGACATAATGTTCTTGGAGGTAGGTGAGCTCTGTGATAACATCAGTGTCTTTAAATATAGACTCGAATCTGGTGTTCACAGTTTATTTTAATCGGTTAATTCTAGATAAAAGTAACCTTCTGATGGATTTTATCCATTCGGAAAGAGTGTCGAGCTGTACATCCTCTTTCTTTGTCCAACGTCTTGCATATTCCTCACAAGAGTCCATGATAATTTTCAAATTTTGGTTCCATGTAAAGGACATACTTTCTCTGTATTTAGGACCCTTTTTTAACAATTCTCTCAACTTGTCGCACTTGACTATACTAAGGTCACCAGTAATAACGTGTCCACAAGGAGAGAAGTTGAAATCCGATGAAGAAAATTCGCAAGGAAGTGGATGTAGTGAGGGATTACTTAAATCAATACACTGCAGGAATCGTTTGTAATTGTAAATTTTAGATGCAACTGTTGGTGTGTAGCTATAGGAAATACAAGGAGTTTCTTTTCTTTTGAAATATGGTGGGATTTTTTTCTGTGACAGTTTTGTGATTCAAAATTTGACCAAGATTCAATTTATCAATACCTTTGTTTGCAAATCTTACTTTAATGAAAGGGCGGTTTGTTTTCTCCTCTGATTTATCTGATCTAACTGCTTGAAATAAACGAAAAGTAGAAATGTCCAAGATGACTCCTTGTAGTCTGTATTCTGGGGAACGTGTATCGGTATATGTGAGGTCCTTCGTATATTCGTAGATTTCGTGTAACTTCCGTAAAGGAACAGAGTATAATTTGGTACGAATATAATGCAGTCCTAGAGGCTCATTCAAAAATGGAACCAAGTCATCGAAGGAGAAATTATGTATCTCAGGCCTATTATATTTTCGAATGCCATGACTTCGAGGTCTTCGTTGTGGTCTGTTGAATAAGCTAGTCACATTTACCGATTGACAACCGGGACTTGTTAAGTTTGCTATAGTGCTGATGTTATCGTTGCACCCATAGGGCGCTGCAGTGTTAAGATTTTTTATCCAGAACTCTTCTCTGTTGCGACGGAAAGGTGTGCTCAAATTGGGATTGTTTGTGGGGTGATATATTTTCTCCAGGATTCTGACTCTCATAGATAAAACAGAATGATCCGCCTGGTCAAAATGGCGATAAAGGAGTTGAGTTCCTTTATTATTTATTTTTGACCGGTGTCCTGACATTCTTTTTCGGAGCTGACCTTTGGTTTCACCCACATAAATCAATCCACAAAGTGAGCACTCTATTCCGTACACAACATTAGATGTCATGCAGTTAAGGTTTTCAAAACTATGCGTGTTAAATGTTTGTTTTGTGAGATTACTTGAGAATGAAGTGTCTGTTATTAGGATGTTACAAGTTTTGCAGTTCTTTATGCCGCACTTAGAAATTGAGCAATCGCTTGGTGAAAATTGGTGCTCTTTTAGTATATCGACCACTTCAACCTTACAGGGCTTCATTTTAATATACCCATCTGCATGTTTATACCAAAACTCATGGTTGTTACTTACTACAAATGTCTCATCTCTTATGTCGTGCAAACTAATTCTAGGGACACCTAAGTTACCTGTTGCGTATGTGTCCGTAGACGCAACAGGTTGGGGCCTTTTTATAGTGGGCGACGCCCCAGCCACTTTGTAGGTCTCTTGAGTTGTATCCATGTAAGCAAAAGACTGCCCGACAAGTGCCCTCGGGGACAATTTGTCCACCAGCAGTGACACATGAACAGTGGTAAAAATGACAAATATGGATAATGACCATATCCCCGTTTACAGCACAAAATCGATAATTCAGAAAATCAGAAACCGAGGCATACGAAATCAGGATAAAACAGGAACAAAAGCAAACAAACAAAAACCTCCACCATATGAAAAGAAGCGAACTCCCGATAGTGAGTGAGACCAGGTGCCCAGGAAGAGTAAGCATCTCCTGCTTGCATGCAACACCCGCCGCTTCAATTCGGTAGAATTGTCACATTCGGTAACTTCCATTTCGGAAGACATAGAGTACAATCTTGGGTTGGATGGTTCAAATGGTCTACGACAGAATATCACCCATCATTCTGGAGAGTGGGACATCATAGTGTATGACGAGTTCCCCATATCGACCGTAGAACTTCCTCAGTGACGATGTTAGTCGGTCACAAGCATATCCCTGACTGAGAAGCTTATCTGAAAGACGCCTAGCTCTCAGAACAAAATCCGTATATTTGGTACTTGTTCTGGCATAGCGTATCAACTGAGATATGAACACGCCATAAGCAGGCGATGAAGGAATGTTGCTACTCAGAAAAGGAAAGTTTGTAATGCTGAAATTGAAGTCGTCATGTTTGTCATAGAGTGAGGTGTTCATGTGACAATCAGTGTCGTAGGACAACATTATGTCCAAATAGGATGCTGAATTATTTATCTCTGTAGTTTCTTTGACTTTCTTTGACAATACTGATAGTGCCAGTACCAGGATTTTAGCCCACAACCTTTCTAAAAAGATTTTTGCCGGATGCAGAGAAGTGTTTTTTTCAGACAACCTTTAAAAGTACAAAAAAGAAAAAAATAGACACATTTCAAAACAATAACTTTTTTACTGATTTGAAAAAAACGGATAAAGTGGTCCAACGTCATATGCCCAGCTAGTATAGTTCAATTATGCAACATCAAAAATAAAATCATATTGTAAAATTCCACATTAATGTGCAGCAGAAAAAGAATAAAACAATGAAATGATTTCACAAATTAAGTTTATTTAAAATTGAACACAAAACCTTTCATTATTGATAGCTAGCATGCCAGAAATTATAAAACCTGTGTTTGTGAAACGAGAATGCCCCCGGCGGCATCTTTGTAAGTATAAACGCCATTTTCTGTTAAGTATGTGAGAGGTCAGGGTCAGCGTAATATTGGTATCAATGGAAAGATCTTGTCACAAGGAATACACATGTACAATATGAAAGCCCTATCACTAACCATTCAAAAGTTATGCCCAATGTTAAAGTTTTTGAGAAGTACGTGAAAGATCAAGGTTATGGTCATGAGGTCAAAAATTTTGGTAAATACACATGTGAAATATGAAACCTCTATCACCAGCTTCAATTCAAAAGTTATGCCCAATGTTAAAGTTTTTCTGAAAACTGACAGACAAACAGACAGACGCACAGACCAAAAACTATATGCTCCCGAATCTTTTATTCCAGGGGCATAAAAAACAAAGATTTTTCGGTTTTGCCTTTATTCACTGAAATCTATGAATTATGCTTTTGAATAGTATTGATTTCATCTCAAATACATGAAACGTACAGTTAAAATCGTTTTGATCCAATGTTCATCAATTCAAGTGAGTTTTGCAGAAATTGTGCCAGTTTGTTTTCCAAAAAAACAGTGTATGTTGTATTAAACCTCATGACCCAATGAAGCCACTTGAACAAATAATTTTCAGTAAATATGCTGAAATGCGACGCTTCTTGCCTATGCATATTTCAACAGGCAAGAAGGAGCGTCGCATTTCAGCATACGCTGTTCAACAACTCAAGTGGTTTCTCTAGGTTTCGCATTTTGAAACAAATTAAAAGGCCCATGAAATTGTTAAGCTTGTCCAACTAGCAGACCTACGACATCGTTATTTACTGTTAACTAATTGTTTTACCTCATCATAGGTCTGTTACACGGACAAGTTGTTAGCGGAGAGAGTTCATGAAATGTATCGGTTGCATTGGATTTGCCGACAAGAAGTTATTTGGTCCGATAAAAACTCATCATGTATCTATTATTTGAACAGATAAAAATTCCCAAATGTCTTAACACAGGATCCTGTCGTTTTATGAATGAAAATGTTTTATTATTCACAACCTCAGGCCTCTGTGTTCCTCTTAGAAATATTATACATACAAGATGACGAACACAGTGGCTTAAGGTTGTGAATAAGGATTTATTTTCTCTATTAAAACAACAGCTTCTGTGGTCCAACATTTCATTGGAAGATTTCAGGAACTCTGAACGGAATTATTTATTTTCAAGAATTTCAGATATTAAATGTCCTATGCATTCTCAAAATCCAGAGGAAGAGATTACTCATTAGACGTTTCTTCAAGAAATCAGTCCGTAAATTACTTCATCTAAGAGAGTCTAAGACAGAGGAAATTCGAGCAAACTTTATACATGATAACAAGTATATGCAAGTGTTCCAAGTACATGAATGATAACCATTATGAAAGTGTTCCAAGTATAAAAATCTATTCCGTTTGCACTGTATCTCCTGAAATGTATCGCAGTACTACTTTGCGGTTTGTATTGCAATGAAGCGCCTAGCGGAATACGATGCGCCTTGGGGACGAAGATGAATTAATGCATATCTAGGTCATTGTCCTGTCAAATAGTTCTGATTATTTTCTTATTATTTTTAACAATTGGTGGAAAATACACACAATGTTTATCTTGAATTGTCTTCCCGTGATTGTTTACAAGATAGATGAAATGTAATTTTGAATATAGTTTAAAGTGTGTGAGACATCTACATGTGTGGAAGAATACGTGTGAAAATGGGTCCTCAGATCATAAAATTCGAATAATTCCGGTCCGGAACCAGGTGCATGGCTTTGACAAAATATCAAAAAAGTTGTGTACTTTTAATCTTTACGGCATTTTTTTTTTTGTGATTCAAATAAAATTTCTTCATTCAAAAGTAGTATCAATGTGTTTAACCCGGTGCGGTTTGAGAATTTTTCTCCTATTTTTGGTAAGAAAACATACATTATACCTATGTACAATCTTAAAAAATATTCCTTAAAAATCCAAAAGTGGATATCTTGACAAAATTCTTTCACTTGAAGGGTACAATGCATGAGTTCCTCATACCTACAAAATGTCATGACAATCTGAAGAGTGGTTATAGAAAAGAAGCAGAAAATGTATGAAAATCACCCCCCCCCCCCTTTCTTTTTACATAAGAAACAAATTCATAAAAAATTACAAAAATAAAATTTAAGCATAAAATACATATCAAAGCATTAAGTAAGTTATATATGATAAATATGCAGTAAATGAGTGTGTAAAATCATACACTTATTGAGTTATTTAAAGAAATAGTGCAAAAATTTGCATTTCTGACTTCGGAGTGGAACCAAAAATAACAACACTTCTTAAGACATCTCTGTAGATCATCCTGATGCTTTCGGTTTGTCGATACGTGCTTCCGTTCTGAAGAAGAAGTTTGTCAAGGGAGGGTACCCCCTGTGACCTACTTTTGCCTGTGGTGGCGCCACCTTATGTCGGATCCGGACGAAAAACCACAACACTTGTAGGGGATCATTAGTACTTTTTACCTACCAAGTTTCATCAAAATCCCTTAAGCCATTCTTGAGAAAAAGTTGAAAATGTGAAAAGTTTACGTTAGACAGACGACAGACGACACACGACACACGACAGACGACGGACGCCGGACGGATCGCTATGACAATAGCTCACTAGAGTCTTTGGCTCAGGTGAGCTAAAAAAAAAACCCGACATACCATAAGAAATCGATTCTCATGTTGAAGTCTTAACAAAATATAATTTAAACATCATCTTAGATCATTTTTATCTTTTCAGTTTACCTATTAACACTTATTTCTTCTATTATGAAGAATGTTATTAGCAAAGTTTTAGACAGACGGCACCTGACTCTTAATAGGTTAATTGAGCTTTACTCAAGTAAGCTAAATAACCACTACATTGAATAAGCCCCCTCCTGAATTAAGGTTAGACCCTGCAAATCCGATTCTTGTATGTCTTTCTCTCAAATTTTGAGTGGCATTTTAAATCATAAAAATATCTACATCCGAAAGAACTGAGAACTTGATATATTGCTTCCAATATACATTCGACATTTATGAACTTCCTACTCTTATGGAAACAGTGATTTCTTCCCTTATCTTACAATGTCGAAAGGTACCAAATCCATTTTCAAATTATATCTATAGCATATTTTTATTTTAAAATTGAAACGGAACATCATTAGTATTTTATCTTTGAACCTGCAAAAAGAAAATGGTACCTTACCCGAGTAAATTTCAAGAAAATGGCACTCAATTGTTGAAGTTTTTACGATATCTGCAGAGCAATGAATTAGAGTTATCTTTCTTTTTCACTTTTTAAATGCATCTTTACACGAGTGCATGCATTCTTAGTTTTTTCTTCAATAATACCCAAATGCATTTTTTTCTTTTATTCGAATGAATAGTAAATGTATCAGTCAGGTAATCTGAGATAACTGTCAAACAAAGGTATTGATAAATTGAATCTTGGCCAAATTTTGAATCACAAAACTGTCACAGAAAAAATCCCACCATATTTGAAAAAAATCTCCTTGTATTTCCTAAGGCTACATACCAACAGTTGCATCTAAAATTTACAATTACAAACGATTCTTGTAGTGTATTGATTTAAGTAATCCCTCACTACATCCACTTCCTTGCGAATGTTCTTCGTCGGATTTCAACTACTCTACTGGTGGACACGTTATTACTAGTGACTTGGTATAGTCAAGAACATCAAGTTGAGGAAAATGTTAAAAAAGGGTCCCAAATACAGAGAAAGTATGTCCTTCACATGGAACCAAAATCTCAAATTATCATGGACTCTGGCGAGGAATATACAAGACGTTGGGCAAAGAATGAGGATGTACAGCTCGACACCCTTTCCGAATGAATAAATCCATCAGAGGGTTATTTTTATCTAGAAATAACCGATTATAATCAACTGTGAAAAACAGATTCGAGTCTATTCTCAATGACCCTGATGTTATCACAGAGCTTACCTACCTCCAAGAACATTTCGAAATTATTCAGATGTTAAACTTTCTGATCGACAACATTTTTGTGGTGTTTGGAGGAAAGGTCTTCCAGATAAATTGTCGGAGTTCCAATGGGGACCAATTGTGCCCCACCCCTTGTCGACATTTTCCTTTACTCGGACGAGACTGAATTCATTCAGTCTTTGGTCCCTGAAGGGAAAAGATACTAAGCCTCTGACTTCAACTTCACTTACAGATACATAGACGATATGCTGTCCATCAATAATCCAAAATTCGCTGATTACCTCAGCAGTATCTATCCTTCGGAGATTGAAGTCAAAGAAACTACAGAGACAGATCATTCAGCATCCGAAATGGAAGTTACCGGATGTGACAGTTCTACCGAATTGAAGCGGCGGGTGTTGCATGCAAGCAGGAGATACTAACTCTTCCTGGGCACCTGGTCTCACTTCCATATCGGGAGGTCGTTTCTTTTCATATGGTGGAGGCTTTTGTTTGTTTGCTTTGGTTCCTGTTTTGTCCTGATTTTTTATGCCTTCGGTTCCTGATTTTCTGAATTATCGATTTTGTGCTGTATACAGGGATATGGTCATTATCCATATTTGTCATCCTATTTGGACATAATGCTGTCATAAGACACTGATGGTAACATGAACACCTCACTCTATGACAAACGTGACGACTTCAATTTCAGCATTACGAACTTTCCTTTTCTGAGTAGCAACATCCCTTCATCGCCTGCTTATGGCGTGTTCATATCTCAGTTGATACGCTATGCCAGAGCAAGTACCAAATATACGGATTTTGTTCTGAGAGCTAGGCCTCTTACAGATAAGCTTCTCAGTCAGGGATATGTTTGTGACTGACTAACATCGTTACTGGGGAAGAAGGGAGGAGATCTCCAACAAGACCCCGTTGCAGCATCAACAGTAAAACACCAAAACACCCGATGCAAAAACACAAAAGACGAGTACAGCACGAGACGGAAAAGAGACACACGACATGTAAACATCAAACATAAAAGACTACACATAAACCGACGAGACCAATGAGTAACCGGTGCCGACTTTGGACGGCCATCTGTCACGCAAGTAGCAAATGGTGTGGTTATCCTGGATTACGTGCACACAATCCTCTCACTTCTCCAATTACCCAGAGGTCTCGAAGAACGTACAATTGTGGTGTAAAACAACCTCCTCACTGTAAGATGACATCACACAAACAAGACCGCGAAACGCAGAGGCCCCAGAGACACAGATGAATATGTAAATGGTTATAAAAAGAGGGCATGCGTAATACAGTCCGTGCTCTGCCGGCTGTAGCGAGCTCATGTATGTAATCACCCGAGGAGTCCGACTGATATTCAGAGAGGACAGGTGGTCGGGGCCCTGTCTTCTCTAAAGAGGTTTGGATAGGGCCCGTCATGGAGTCCCGTCGTCACAGTCAGTCAGAGTGCAAGTCTCAAGGATGCGCTTGTACAAGACTTTAGATTGGTCAAGTACCAAGCCTAGTGTCCGTCTGGTGACATTAGGATCATATCCACGGTATAAAAGACGTTTGATGATTCTGACGCATTTTCGATGGTTATGCTGCCTACCTTTGATCCTTTTTATTTTGTTTATCATATCACCATAAAAGACATGTTGTGTAATACCCATAGTAATGTACTCTGTTGCATGTATAGATCCGAATTTTAAAAGAAGTTGACTGTAATTTTTTTTTAATTTCCAGAAAGTCTTAACTAGTTTATGAAAGCGGAAACCTTGACCTAAAAGTTTTTTGGTAATTTGTAAATTTCTACTGTGAAAATCCAAAATATCAGTACATACTCTAGCGTACCGGATGAGCTGTGATATGTAAATGCCGTATGACGGTAATCTTGGAACATTACCGTCAAGCCAAGGGAAATTTACTATGTTGAATCCAAAATCATCCCTTTTGTCATATACACTTGTATGAATCTTTCCGTTTACAATTTTGATATTTAGGTCCAAAAAGGGTGTTTCTGTATTTGAAAGGTTTGCCTTGTTAAGGGTTAATTCTTGTGGATAAATTTCATTCTTATATAATTCAAAAGCAGGATTGTCAATGGTTAGAATATCATCCAGATACCTAGAAGTATTATTGAAACATTTTAGCTCATCAAATATTCTTTGCTTTTGAAGATTTTGGATAAATTCTTTTTCATAAGTGTATAAAAATAAATCTGCAACAAGAGGCGCACAGTTAGTACCCATAGGAATTCCTACAACCTGCTTGTATAGATTCTCACCAAATCTAACATAAATATTGTCCAAGAGGAAGGACAAGGCATTACACAGGTCACTACATGTCCATGATTTGTATGATTTGTAGTCTGTCGAGGAAAAGAAACCCTTCGATTCAGATGTACAAATGTAAGTTTTTCGCTCTCGATCAAAACACCATTTAATGAGATTAGATAATCGATCATTAATTTTGTCATGAGGAAGTGTGGTGTACATATTGGAGAAGTCGTATGAAGAAATCGTATTGGCTTGGAAATTTCCAGATTTCATTTTTTCAATCACATCCCCTGAATTCTTAATAGACCAAAATAAATTTACATCGTTCCTGTTAAGAACCGTTTTACAATATCTAGTTATGTGTTCTTTAATAGCAGTAAGTGCTGACGTCAGATTTCTAGACAAAATTGTAGTGGAGCAGTTACTAGAATTAGCAATAAATCGAAATTTGTAAGGAGACTTGTGCAGTTTCGGTATGCAATATAGTGTTGGGAGATCCAATTTAGAAATAGAGATATTGAATGAAGACAGTTCATTGTTATGCTTGCCTAAAATGTTAGATGCACTTTCATTGCTTTTGATATATGTATTAGTAGACGAAAGTTCCGAAATCAAAGTTGATATGTAGTAACGTTTTCAAATGATAATGGTGTTGTTGGCTGCTTTATCAGCTGGTGCAAAGACATATTTTTCATGTAATTTACTTAGTTTGAATTTGAAATATCTTTCTGATTTGGAACGTGGATTTTGAAAAAGATGAGGGTTTTTATGGAAGTTATCTATTCGAATATCCGTTATATCTAAAATGAGGTTTTTCCAGTCATTCAGAGCATGCGGTTCGACTCCTTCTGATTTACACCATCTTTTCGTATAATTATCTAAGGCTTCCGTAAGCACTTCACGGCATTTGACAAAATCTATCTTGGATGGGATTCTATACTTAGGTCCTTTTTTTAAGAAGACCACGGAGCTGTCTGTCTTGGATAATTGAAAAGTCACCTGTAACAACATGGCCAGCTGGTTTGTAGATATATTTAGAAGGTGCACATTCTCAAGAAGCAGGACACGATTCAAGTATGTCAGGATCCGTTGTAACTTTATTATAGTTAAAAACAAAGTTTCGAATAGGTTTCTTGTACTTATAACAAATAAGAGGTGGCTCTAAATTTTCAAAATATTGAGGAATGGTACTTTGTACGCGATGATCCCGAAAAATATTAGAGATGTTTAGAAGATCAAAACCTTTGTTAATAAACGGGATTTTTATGAATCGTCTTTTCGGTGAGGTGTTTTTCACAATAGGATAAAGTTTATACTGTGTGAATGAGACAATGATATTAAGTCTGAATCAGTCAGTGTTTCTTAAGAATGCAACCTCTGCTTCATCCAAGATAGATTTCAAGTGCATAACTGGTATTGCCGACAGAGCATGTAACAGCTCATGTCTCCCGCCATTGCGTGCTATAGTAAGTAAATCGTTGAGAGAGCGGTATATTCTGGATCGTTTTCATTTTTGTCTGTTTCGTCTTTTCCCGTGGAAGTTCTACGGTCGATATGGGGAACTCGTCATAGAATATGATGTCCCACTCTCCAGAATGGTTGATAATATTCTGTCATAGACAATTTGAACAATCCAACCAAATATTGTTCTCTATGTCTTCCGAAATGGAAGTAACCGAATGTGAGATTTCTACCGAATATTATCGGCGGGTATTGCATGCAAGCAGGAGATGCTTACTCTTCCATGGCAAATTCTTTTCATATGGTGGAGGTTTTTGTTTGTTTGCTTTGGTTCCTGTTTTATCCTGATTTTGTATGCCTTCGGCTTTTGATTTTCTGAATTATCGAGTTTATGTTATATACAGAGATATGGTCATTATCCATATTTGTCTTAAAAGGAAATGTAAGGAAGCTGTGTGTAGGAGGGGGTTGTTCCGATGTCTATGACTTGCTGTATGTATCTGAGAATTATGTACTGTTGTATGACCATGTATGGGGTGGTGTTTGATTGTTTTTTTTCTTTTTTTTTTTTTGGTTGAGATCTCCCTTTTGAAACTTGTAATGCATAGTTTTAGATTTTGAGAAATGGGATGGAATAACACCCCGCCCCTTTTCTCCGCAGGAATCCGACACGTTTTATATACATATGCACGTGTATACTATCAAATTATTTTCTTATTTAAGAAATTGATTCTCAATGGGTGTGTGTACTGTCAGACTTTGATAGCGGTGGATAAAAAGACAATGATCTCCTGCACAGATCTTCCGAATCTGTGAATGATACACAAATATAGCCCGAGGTGCTCAATGTGAGAGACGGTCTCTCTACTTTCGCGGCTATACAGGTACTCATCAAATGAGCAGAATAGTTGTCACATTAGTATATAACAATAGATCTGTTCGAATAAGCGACGTAAACCTACCAACGAACTTCGTACTACGTAGCAGCATTTTCAGCGAACTTGGCGTAAAGTTTTCTGTCCTAGATTAGTTTATCAACTACTGATATTCCAAGCGTTTGTTGAAAAAGCTAACATTTTATTTCAGTACTTTCTGTCATTCTCCGCAAGATTATTTCTGTTAAGGAGGGAGGACGTCCCCCAGAAACCTCCATCCTAGGTCCACATTGATGGTCCTTACCCCCCTCCCCCACCCTCCCCCCACCAAGTGAAATCCTATATTCGCCCTTGATCGGTTACAAAATTTCAGATTCAAATTCCAAGCTTTCGTTTAAAAGGCTAAAATTCTATTTCAGTACTTAATGCAGCCAACAAAACGGTCATTCACCGCAAGATAATTTCGGTTTGGGAGGGAGGGACGCCCTCCAGAAACCCCAATCCAAGACTAACTTTGATGGTGCCTTAAAGCCCCCAGACAGTAAAGAAACTATCCATGAAATGACAAAACAAACCTTTAATATCGATCCAATTGAATGTATCATTTGAAACAACGCACTGCTGACAGGAGTTTTCTGGATTCCTCAAGCCATCAGGCACGCAGGTTTCGTTGATGAAGCAATATCCAGTCTAGGAAGATAATTATTTTTTAGAACATTAATATATTACTTTTTTCTTAAATAAATATTAATTTTTTCTTTCAATCGAAGAAGATGAAGAATATACTTTAAAGGGAACACAATTCATAAAAGAACACATGTAAATATATTGAAATTGCAGATATCCCCCACATTGAAGGATCATTCCCGAAATGATACGTACACTAAATGTTTTCTAACCTCTTAGTTCCTTATCATCAAGTATCACGATAAAGTAAAGCTGAGAAGAAAGGAAATCAACATCATTTGTGGCGCAAAGGAATTTCAAAAGATGCTATTTCAGTCTTTCATATATATATATATATCATATTTTCGTGAGCATTCTCTTTCCTTTCGTTCTTTAATTTTTTCTAACTTCCTGCCTTATCTTTTATGCATTATAATTATTTTATAAAGTTAAACAAGTGTTAAACGTTTTCAAATTCAATAGCATCATTTAAGAACAGGTAAATTTGCAGCATGGACCAAACATGCACGTTTCGGGTACTTAACCTTTCGTCAGTGATCCTTATTCTAAACAAAGCAATATATTTGAAAATATCTGTTTGACTTGTATAATGAACGTTGTTAAATAAATTCTACGTATTTCCATCTTATTATAATTTGTTTGGCTCTTTCGTTCCTTTCTCTTAATATCAATTCTCTGTAAGGACCAAAGTAAGTTGAAAATAGCATGTCACAGATTTTGATAATTTTTATTATATATTACATGTTTATGATAACCTAAGAATGAAAATACACCTCTTTGATGAAAATGACCTTCCGTTGCCATGGTAACAAGGCCCCAATTTTCAACAGGTATTTTGAAGTCTAAAGTAAGAGGTTTTCAGGCATCTGGTTGCCATGGAAACCGGTATCAATTCAGATTCCTCATAACAAATAACATTTATTCTTTACTTCTATTTTGTCAATCTATATAAAATTAAATGGCACCCCGTACAGTAAATCTGAAAAATTCAGACAAAAAATGTCAATATTTTCCTTGAAAATATACCCAAAAATTAGGTCGGTTTTTCGTCAATTTTGACGTTTTTCACATTTGAATAAAAAATAAGCAATGGATAAGTTAAATATTTGTTAATTGGTTGTTAATCCATGTTGACTGATCTAAACTTGAGGGGAAAATCTAAGTGGGGAACTTAACAGAAATGCTAGTTTTAAGCTGAAAAAGTGGTTGCTATGGCAACATTTGATAGCAGTTGGTCTCATGTAGGGTATCTTTTGATTCACTTATAATATATATAGACAAAGTTGGCAATGGCAAAGGTATATGTTTAAGTTAACTTTGATAAGTATCAATTGCTGCATGACACTGATTCTATTTCAAGGTCATTCAAATATAGGTCAAGGTCATTTCAAATTTCCCCAAAAATTTATTCCAAAATTTGAATTTTTCTTATTTTTGACGTCGTTTTTTGTTGTTTTACTATACTTATTTTGTTTGGTGTTTTTGCTTGATTTAAGTCTTCCAATAAAACAAGAAAATGAGATAGTGCTTAAGTATGTATGGTATAATGTATAGAATAAGTCTCGTCCAAAAAGAGAAAAAATCATTATAATTTTCCATTTCTGTCAAAAATTGCCGATGAGAAATAAAATTCTCAAAAAATGCTGATGTCTATGAAACAAAGGCAGTAGATACAATCTTTCGTGCATATTCAATATCATATAATGGAATTCCCATAATTTCATAACATTTTTACATGACATCATATCTTTCCCTTGAAAATTCACGAAAAACGCTAAAATTTAATGTCTAAGTTTGAGTGACCTTGAAATTAAACGAAATGACCTTGAAATATTTTCAAGGTTATTTTCTAATTAATGTCCTCTTTGTTAATGGTCACATGAAGTTTGATTATAAAAGACAGAATAAGGCCTTCACAATAGCCCTTTAATGTTTGCATGTGCTTTAACATATGTGTCAAATGTTGCCATGGTAACCTATTTTGGCATTTAATTCCAAGAAAACCAATAAATTCCCCACTGCAGATTTTCTCATTTTCAGAAGACCACAAATAGATATTTCAAAAACTATAAGCTTTATTACTTAAAAACCATTGCTTTTGCAGTAATTTCATTGTAAACCTGGCAAAAGGGCCTATAAAGGGGTTGGAAAAAGGCCTTACAAATGCTTGAATTTTCCATACGTCTGATCCCATACAACAGCGAAATAAGAATAAATGGTTTAGATTTTTAAATTTAATAGTCTTATGGAAGGACGAAGAAATACTTTCGGGAAGATTCAATTCTCCACATATTTATATTCCATGGAAACGTATCATTATCACGTATTCCAGACCCCGAAAACTTTTGACATGGTTACCATGGCAACCGATGCTCCAATTCCACAATGATATCTAAATTCGGGCTAAACACATTATACATGACTATTGTACCAAAAATCTTTCATTTCTGTGACATGCTATTTTTCAATGTTGCTGAAATTGTTTGGTCCTTACAGAGAATCGGTATTAATATTTCACTTTTTATTTTAATCGTCCTAATTAAAGTTTCAATATAAAGCGGATTAAAAGGAAACTTGATGTTGTTTTTATCTAAAGATATAAATATTCTACGTTTAAGAACTATATGATTAACGTACTCTTGTCCTCAGAATAAACAAATATGTTAAATGTTAACCATGAAGCATTATCGCTAACTATTATATGATTAGTTGTTTGTTGGGCTATTTATCACTTTCATTGTGGACGCATCATTTTGGTACTGATTGATTTGTAGGCAGATTGTCCCCTCAGTTAAGGATTGCACAATGAAAATCATAACAATAATTATATAAATAGACTTTTGCCATAATAAATAAACACAAAAGAAATAGATATACGTTATTCAGTCGAGAAGGCAAGGCAAAATCATTGGAACGGTTTCGAAACTCGGAATGAATAGCAATCCGAAGTAAGACCAGGTGTCCGGAGATTGTCAGTGTCTCCTGATTCCATGCAACAGCTCTTTGCTCCATGGAAACTTTCAAATTCGATGATTGTCTCGATGTACATATTGATGTACATCTCGATGTACATATTGATGTACAAACATGTATCATATACCCGACAAAAAAAAAAAAGAAACGCACATCATATTATACAGTGATTTTTTTTTCAATTGATCAATAATAATTTGTTAGACATTTGATTATAGTTTTCTTTTTCCAGCACTCAAATTACCGAGGATAAAACACGTTTCGATCATTTTTTCGCAACATATCACAATGATAGCGCTGAATAAAGCGCGTTGTTTCTAGCTCCTGTTGCAAGGCCGCATGTTTGGAATCCGTCTGAAATTTTGTTGCTTAACCACTTTCAGCAAATTTTCAGTAAAATATAGATGAATACTGCTTTCACTATTCAAATGAAGCCAAAATATGCCAATAAATCTAAAAAATTAATTGTCTTAGTGGAAATTTCAGTATATTGGGGTATGTTTTACAATAAAGGATATCAATATATTGAAATTCTGATCCCAAAGGAACACTAATTTTTTCTTCAGCCATTCTTATTTTTCTGTTACAGATTTATCTTTAACATCGCAATGAAATTATCAAATGAAATACCAGAAAAGCTTAAAACTAACGTGCAAAACCATTGGAAATGCTTGTAAAAAAGATCGAGGTATTGTTTCTGAAAGCTGTGCTTGCGAAAAGAGGTCAGATTTTAGCTGTAGAAGGGTAATTTTGTGCTTTGAGGAGGGCGCTACCGAAACTATTTATGGTGGCGCCGATGAAAGCATCACTGATGAGAACTTAATATTCGAAACACGTGTCTGGTGCATGTAAATTGATTTGGAATTTTCTTCAAGAAGGTAGACAGTTGGTACCCTTCGACATTATAAATATTGTTGTGGGTCATGTATTATTTTAGTTTTACTTTATGTGTAGGTACACATGTACTTAGTCATGTTATTTAATGATTCCATAATAATTCTTTCTAGATTTTACTATGTCATGTTTATTTCAATAGAGAATATTCCAGTATGTTCTTTGTTACATCATTATCATCACATGACTGTGATTTCTAGAATTTACTCTATTGTTAATCGTGTGTAATGAGTCATTGTTCTAGAAGCTTCTGGTTAATTGATTGTTATTAAGTATAAATACCTCTGAGGAACTGTGTTAAGGGACATTCGTACACATTCGTAGACACGATTCATTCATCTATTCTGATATACTGGGACACTTTATTTGTTGAGACTTTAATCCATTTAACAACGTTTGGACACCGATCTTTCGAGAACGTTTGTGATTACAGGAAACCAAACATTCGATAGACTTTGTGGACCGTAACGGACACTTTGATCCGGACATTGTATTGTAAGTTGTTATCATTGTAAATATATATATTTTGTACATAATTAAACTTGTAAATCTATATTCTGTCTTTGTCTGATTTTTGCTGGCGTTTTGGGGTATTCTGACCCATAACAGAATTGGGGGCTCGTCCGGGATAGTAATCTCTGCATATTTGCATTTTTACGTAAAGTTCGTTTTTTGAAAAAAAAGAAAATTCTCAAAACTTTTGCCAGCAGAAATCAATCATGGTATTTTCGGTCACTGAATTTTTGAAATCGCCGACTGTAGATGAGTTCGAATCATTGAAAAAAGATGATTTGATTGGTTTAGGTCTTCACTTGAAGTTAGATGTAAAATCTTCTATGAGAAAACAAGAAATTAGAAATATTGTGGCTAAAGAGCTTTTAGCTAGGGAAATCTTTTCGTCATACGATTTTCCTGTTGAACCTGTTTCAAGCGAAACCAAAATGTCAAAATATGAGTTTGAATTAGAGAAAATGAAAATACAATTACAATTTGAAAAAGAAGAAAAAGAAAGACAATTTGAAAGAGAAGAAAAAGAAAGAGAGAAACAGGAACGTATGCACGAGAAAGAACTCCAGTTTGAGTTAGAAAAGTTAAAGTTAGAGAAAAGCGCTAAGGAAAATCCTGTTCCTTCGCCTGTCAAGTCTGAATTCGACGCCGCCAAAAACATCCGATTAGTACCAAAATTTCAAGAAAAGTCCGTGGACAAATATTTTCCACATTTTGAGAAAATCGCGGCCAATCTGAAGTGGCCACGCGATTTTTGGCCAACTTTATTACAAAGCGTACTTATTGGCAAAGCGGCTGAAGTGTACTCGGCGCTCAGTATTGCTGAGAGTTCAGACTATGACAAGGTCAAGGACACGATTTTGAGAGCATATCAGTTAGTACCTGAGGCGTACAGACAAAAGTTTAGAAAGTACAAAAAGTTTGAAAATCAAACATATGTTGAATTTGCTCGAGAAAAAGAAGATTTATTTGATCAGTGGTTTCGATCTAAGAAAATTCCCAATTCATTTGACAATTTGCGTCAAATAATTCTGATAGAAGAGTTCAAAGAGTGTGTACATCAAGATTTAAGAACTCATTTGGAAGACAAAAATGTTAAAACTCTTGAAGAAGCCGCTGTTTTGTCTGATACGTATGCTCTCACTCATAAGAAAAATTTTGTGTCAAAAACTCAATCTAGCGATAGTGCCAAAACGTCTGATTTTCCAAAGAAAAATTTACAAGAGTCTCAGTCGTCCATTAGTTCCCAGTCACCATCTCAAGGTGGTTCTACGTCCGGTCCTAGGTCCGAGCGTTCTGAGGCATCCCCAGGGGTGGGGTCGCTTCCTACATGCAATTATTGTAAGAAAAAAGGTCATGTCATTGGTGAGTGTTTGAAGCTTAAGAAGAAAAAAGAACTTAAGTCACAGGCCTGTGCGTCTGTTAGAAATGATAGGAAAGCCTTAGATTCGATTTGTTCTGACACTCCTGAGATTCAGGGTTCTAAGTCCAGTTCTGATGATTTTGTGGAGGATCATTATAAGCCCTTTTTGTCACAGGGATTTGTTTCACTCAGTGATTCTAGCGAAGCGTTGCCTGTTCAGATTTTGAGAGATACTGGTGCTGCCCAGACTTTATTGTTAGAGGGTTCATTGCCTTTGTCTGAGCACACTTTTACTGGTAGGTCAGTTTTATTACAGGGTGTGGAGCTAGGCGTCATTGATGTTCCCCTTCATGAAATTTATTTGAAGTCAGACTTAATTACTGGACCTGTTATCGTAGGTGTTCGACCTACTCTTCCCGTTCAAGGCGTTTCCTTGTTGCTTGGCAACGATTTAGCTGGCGGCAAAGTTGTAGCCGATCCGATTGTTTGTGAGAAAATCACGTCCGATGTCGTGTCCGATGATGAAGACGACGACTTGTACCCAGCCTGCGCAGTTACCAGGGCGATGGCCAGGAACAGACTAAAAGAGGCTGAGAGTACTTCTGCACTTAACGAGGACCATCCCTCTAAAAATATAGACCTTTCTGACACATTCATGTCTACCATTGATGACAGCGTACCTGAGACGTCAGTACCACTTCATGTTGACAAGTCTCCGGCAGTACCTGGTGATGATTCCCATCCGCCATTAGACAGGGGTACAGATGCCTTAAGCCGTGAGCAGCTCCTCTCCGAGCAAACTAAAGATCCGGAGATCATCCGACTAAGCAAGAGGGCCCTTCCCCGAGAAGAAGCGGACAAAGTCGGAGAGTGCTTCTACATACAAGATGGCATCCTTATGCGGAAATGGAGACCACCCGATGCACCCCCTAATGACGTGTGGCGGGTCGTTCACCAGATAGTGGTTCCAGTAGCGTATCGCGGGGACATCATGAGTTTAGCTCACGACACACCCATGGCAGGTCATTTAGGTGTCAATAAGACTTATAATAGGATTTTAAGTCACTTTTACTGGCCTAAGTTGAGAAAAGATGTGTCTGAGTTTTGTAAGTCTTGTCATAGTTGTCAGATGGTAGGTAAACCCAATCAAGTTATACCACCTGCTCCCCTCCAACCCATTCCAGCCTTTGAGGAACCTTTTAGTAGGGTGTTAGTTGATTGTGTAGGTCCTTTGCCTAGGACTAGGTCAGGGAATCAGTACTTACTGACAATTATGTGTACTTCGACTAGGTTTCCTGAGGCCATACCTCTTAGGAATATTAAGGCAAAGACCATAGTTAAGGCCCTTACAAAGTTTTTCAGTTTCGTAGGTGCTCCCAAGGCTATTCAGTCAGATCAGGGTTCGAATTTTATGTCAGGATTGTTTCAGCAGGTTATGCATGAGCTAGGTATCAGGCAGTATAAGTCTTCTGCGTACCATCCTGAGTCCCAGGGGGCACTTGAACGCTTTCATCAAACCCTTAAAACTATGATGAAAACATATTGTCACCAGTATGAAAAAGACTGGGATGAAGGGGTTCACCTCGTGTTGTTTGCGGCACGAGAAGCGGTTCAGGAGTCCCTGGGGTTCAGTCCCTTTGAGCTAGTTTTTGGGCATACAGTCAGGGGGCCATTGAAGTTATTGAAGGAAAAATGGTTGACTGAGACTAGCGATTTGAATCTCTTAGACTACGTGTCTAATTTCAAAGAGAAATTATATAATGCTTGCAAATTAGCACAAGAAAATCTCAAAACATCTCAAATGAAAATGAAAACATGGTATGACAAAGATGCTAGAAACAGAGTTTTTAAACCAGGCGATAAAGTTCTTGTATTTTTGCCTATCCCTGGTCATCCTTTGCAAGCTAGATATTTCGGTCCTTATGAGATTGAGAGTAAAATTAGTGATGTTAACTATGTGGTTAAGACACCAGGTCGGCGAAAAGAAAAAAGAGTGTGTCATGTTAACATGTTGAAAGAGTATTTTGATAGAAGTGACCGAAATTTTGTAAAACCAGTTTCCACTTTGGCCAATGTAAATACATTAGAAAATTGTGTTGAACCTGAATGTAATGAAGAGACTGTCGAAAAAGACTTCGCTCAAAGTGTCCGTTTGAAGAATTCCGAAATTCTGACAAATCCGGAAGTGAAACTCGGACATTTGACCGTGCATCAAAAAGAGGAAGTGCATCAATTAATGCGGGAATATACGACCATCTTTCCGGACGTTCCAAAAAAGACGAATGCATCTCATCATGACGTCATTGTGGGTGATGCGTCACCTATCAAACATCATCCCTATCGGTTAAACCCGATAAAGCTTCAATACATGCGGAAAGAAATTCAATACATGCTTGAAAATGACATTATTGAACCCAGCAATAGTGATTGGAGTTCCCCATGTATTCTTGTTCCGAAGCCAGACGGAACTTACCGATTGTGTACGGACTTTAGAAAAGTCAATTCAGTCACCAAAACTGACTCTTATCCGATCCCACGAATCGACGACTGTATAGATAAAATTGGCAGTGCAAAATTTGTCAGTAAATTTGACTTGCTTAAAGGCTATTGGCAGGTCCCGCTTACCGAGAGAGCCAGAGAAATATCGGCATTTGCGACTCCAGATGGGCTATACCAATATAAAGTAATGCCCTTTGGTATGAAAAACGCACCAGCCACATTCCAGAGGATGATTCATTCGCTCCTAAATCATCTCGAAGGATGCGAGGCGTACATCGATGACGTCATCATCTACAGCGACACCTGGGATGATCATCTCCGAATCATGCGTACTTTCTTCGACATACTGGCGAAAGCAAACCTCACAGTGAACCTTGCGAAAAGTGAATTTTGTCATGCGACTGTAGAATATTTGGGTCACAAAGTAGGTCAAGGTTTTGTTACTCCTATCATGGCCAAGGTGGAAGCTATTTCAAAGTTCCCGATTCCTACCAATAAGAAAGAGATAATGAGATTCTTGGGAATGGCAGGATTTTACAGAAAGTTTTGTCCAAATTTCTCGTCAGTTGTTGGTCCACTTGCCTATCTGTTACAAAAGAGAGTGAATTTTGCATGGACCAATGACTGTGACGAATCTTTTAAGAAAATCAAATGTGTTCTTATGAATAGTCCTGTCCTGTCAGCTCCAAATTTTGATAAGCAATTTAAGCTTACTGTTGATGCCAGTGACGTAGGAATCGGGGCTGCTTTGTTTCAAGAAAATGATGATGGTGTAGATAGAGTTGTTTGTTATTTTTCAAAGAAATTGACAAAATGTCAAAAGAATTACTCTACTATTGAAAAAGAGTGTCTTGCATTATTGTTAGCTTTACAACATTTTGATGTTTATTTGAATGTTACTTTACATCCCATTCTTGTGTATACTGACCACAACCCTCTCACATTTTTGCACAAAATGTCAAACAAGAATCAAAGACTTACAAGGTGGAGTTTATTGTTGCAAGAGTACAATATCATTATTAACCATATCAAGGGCAAAGACAATGTGATTGCAGATGCACTATCGAGAGTTTCATGAGTGATTTTTGCAGAATTTACCACTTAAGTTTTCATTGACATTCAAACTTTTTTTAAGGGGGGAGGTGTTGTGGGTCATGTATTATTTTAGTTTTACTTTATGTGTAGGTACACATGTACTTAGTCATGTTATTTAATGATTCCATAATAATTCTTTCTAGATTTTACTATGTCATGTTTATTTCAATAGAGAATATTCCAGTATGTTCTTTGTTACATCATTATCATCACATGACTGTGATTTCTAGAATTTACTCTATTGTTAATCGTGTGTAATGAGTCATTGTTCTAGAAGCTTCTGGTTAATTCATTGTTATTAAGTATAAATACCTCTGAGGAACTGTGTTAAGGGACATTCGTACACATTCGTAGACACGATTCATTCATCTATTCTGATATACTGGGACACTTTATTTGTTGAGACTTTAATCCATTTAACAACGTTTGGACACCGATCTTTCGAGAACGTTTGTGATTACAGGAAACCAAACATTCGATAGACTTTGTGGACCGTAACGGACACTTTGATCCGGACATTGTATTGTAAGTTGTTATCATTGTAAATATATATATTTTGTACATAATTAAACTTGTAAATCTATATTCTGTCTTTGTCTGATTTTTGCTGGCGTTTTGGGGTATTCTGACCCATAACAGAATAGACACTTATTTCACGTTGCAAAGTGGAGCAGTTAAAATCGTTCCCCGTGGCCTGATGTTTGTCAAGTGCATTAATTACTTCTTTCCAGCTCTGTCACCTGAAAGAAGCAGCTCTTTGTTTTGGCCTTTTATCAATTAGACATAAAATTTATTTTTTTTTTTGCTCTTTCGGATACTAGCCATTTCACCGATAAATATCATCGCAATTAAAGGAGTTTAACATCTTAGCATCATCCCTCCAATGCTATTTTGAACATAGATTTTATTTGGATATGCAACTGAATCGACCCTAGAGGACATTTGGAGCCGCGCGCTCTCTGTAATGTAAATGTAAAAATCTAACTTCAAAAAAATAAAGAGGGCGCTACCGAAACTATTTATGGTGGCGCCGCCGAAAGCATCACTGATGAGAATTTAATATTCGAAACACGTGTCTGGTGCATGTAAATTGATTTGGAATTTTCTTCAAGAAGGTAGAGAGTTGGAACCCTTCGACATTCTTGCTACACATTTTAGGGCGAAAAATATCAAATCATGGACTTTATTTTCAAAAGAGTTGATGTTTGGGGTGTTTTTCTCAAATTTAGATTTTTTGTTTTATGACGTCATTTGAAGCAATTAAATAAATTTGTATATAGGGAAAATTGTTTATCATCAATGAAGAAACAAATCGCAATGCCTGATATATCATTTCAGATAGGTTTAAAAGCTTAAATTATTTCTAAAAAGTGAACGGAAATCTAAAAAGCCATTTTGTGACATTGCGTTTTGAACCAAGTGTCTTTATCATTGCGCTGTGTCTGATCATGAAGACGGATTCGTTTGGCGTTTGACAGAATAAGTTACTCGTATACCTACGATTTATGATGGAAAAGAATATAATACCTATAGATTACATATAAATATATTTTATAAAATGAAGATTAAGTGGTGCGTTTCTTTTTTTTGTTGGGTATATAAATATTTCATTGCGGGTGTGTTCAGCTTTTAACGTAACAATGCCTTCTTAATTTATAGTTAATGGTTTATAGACTTCTACATCTAGGTATTGGTTTAAAAATAGATGTATTCTTAATATTTTTATATGTTGTCAAACTATTTTTAAAGGACACTCAATCAATAATCTAGAGTTTTTCCAATTCAGGATAAAATACTGTTTTTTTTTTCGAATAATGTGCACTACATAATTTCTTATATAAGAGAAAAATATTATTCGTAGACTGTTATAAGACAAGCAAACCCAAAATGTTGGTACGTCCTTTGCTACAAAAGGTGCTGTCAAGAACACAAGGTCATTTTTTGTTATCTATTCGGTTGCAAAACAAAAGCAAACACTAAACAGCCAATGCAAAATACACAGAGCAGACACCCACAGAAAGAGACGCAAAAGGGACAAGAAACACAAAAATCACGCAATGGGAACATGAAACACAAAGGACAACACTTAAACATGAACCACAAAGGATTACATTTTCAATGTAAAAGAAGGGAGGGAATCTCCAATAGACCCCTTTGCAGCAGCAACAGCAAAACATCCGGTGCGAACACACAAGACGAGAGCACCAATGAGTTTAACAAGATTAGAGACGAATAATAGACAAACGACATATAAACATCAAACACAAAAGAAAACACATAAACCAACGATACCAATGGGTAACTGGTGCCGACTTTGGACGGCCATTTGGCAAACAAGAAGCAAATGGTGTGGTTATCCTGGAATACGTGCACACAACCCTCTCACTTTTCCGATTACCGGGATGTCTCGAAGAGCGTACAATTATGGTGTAAAACAGCCTAATCACTGTTAGATAATCACACACAAACAAGACCGCAAAACGCACGAGTCCAAGCATACAAATGATTATGTAAATGGATACAAATGATGATTGATGGTTAAAAAAATTCATACCAGTCCTACCAATCCGTACTAAAGTCGTAGCTATCATTGCGCGAATCGTGGTTATCCATACGCGAGTTGTGGTAATCCTTAGCCATCCGTACCTATCCGTACGCGTGTCTTAGCAATCCGTACCTATCCGTACGCGTATCGCACATGTAGCAATCCGTATCAATGTCGGGACGATATAAGTAGCAATCCTTAACAATCCGTAGCTATCCGTACTCGATTCGTATCAACCCGTAGCAATCCGTAGCAATCCGAACTGGAGTCGTTGGTTCATGTTTAGCTCTTGCTTCCTTTGGCTTCGACACTACCAATTTAGATTAAGATTTACCATACTTATACTGCATACCTAAAATGCATAAGAATCCGTACAAACAACGTTTCATCGCTGGTTCCTCAAAATGTTCTAACAAATCCGTATCGATCTTACTCACCAAAGTTTTATCTGAAATCAAATCTGGGCTTCAAAAATATTGTTCGACAGTATATTCTCGCAGTGGTCTCAACCAGATGTGGATTTTAAAGAATTCGAAGGAACTTTTAGAACATCTGAAATCCACTCATTTTAGTAGAGTCCATTCGATCAAAGCCTTTGATTTTTCGACACTTTACACTACAATTTAACATTCTAAATTGAAAGAAAGACTCGCAAAAATTATAAGTTATGCGTTTACAAGTAAGAACGGTAATCGCAAATACAAATTTATTGTTGTTAACTATGACAAAACTGACTTTGTAAAAGAAAAGTCCGATTCTGAAAATAAGTACACTGAAACAGACATTATTCAGATGTTAAACTTTCTGACCGACACCATTTTTGTGGCGTTTGGAGGAAAAGTCTTCCAGCAAATTGTCGGAATTCCAATGGGGACCAATTGTGCCCCACTCCTTGCCGACATTTTCCTTTACTCGTACGAAGCTGAATTCATTCAATCTTTGGTCTCTGAGGGGAAAAAGATACCTAGCTTCTGACTTTAACTTCACTTACAGATACATAGACGATGTGTTGTCCATCAATAATCCAAAATTCGCGGATTACCTGAGCAGTATCTATCCTTTGAAGCTTGATGTCAAAGAAACTACATAGACAAATAATTCAGCATCCTATTTGTACATAATGTTGTCCTACGACACTGATGGTCACATGAACACCTCACTCTATAACAAACGTGACGACTTCAATTTCAGCATTACAGACTTTCCTTTTCTGAGTAGCAACATCTCTTCATCGTCTGCTTATGGCGTGTTCATATCTAAGTTGATACGCTATGCCAGAGCAAGTACCAGATATACAGATTTTGTTCTGAGAGCTAGGCATCTTTCAGATAAGCTTCTCAGTCAGGGATATGTTTGTGACTGACCAACATCGTCACTAAGGAAGTTCTACGGTCGATATTTGGAACTCGTCATACACTATGATGTCCCACTCTCCAGAATGGTGGATGATATTCTGTCATAGACCATTTGAACCATCCAACCAAAGATTGTACTCTATGTCTTCCAAAATGGAAGTAACCGGATGTGACAGTTCTACCGAATTGAAGCGACGGGTATTGCATGCAAGCAGGAGATGCTTACTCTTCATGGGCACCTGGTCTCACTCCCATATCGGGAGTTCGCTTCTTTTCATATGGTGGAGGTTTTTGTTTGTTTGCTTTGGTTCCTGTTTTATCCTGATTTTGTATGCTTTCGGTTTCTGATTTTCTGAATTAACGATTTTGTGCTGTAAACAGGGATATGGTCATTATCCATATTTGTCATTTCATCGAACATTTTGCGTCCCGACTCGCAACGGACAAATGATTTTTGGAGTCGTAGCGGAGTCTTGGCTCGATCCGTGGAAGTATGAAAGTGGCTTTAGATTTCCCTTATCATATTAGTACATCCATAGTTATTCCATGTCCTTTAATTAAGCGATGCAAACTATTCTATTTGACATACATGTATTATTTGTTTTAAGGCCTACCATTAGATTGAAGACAGTTGTTCCACTTGAGTCAATCATCTCCTGACATAACGAATTATACACATAAACTTCCGATATATTGCTGAAAGAAACTCCGTCGTTGGATATAGAGACGTTATATGAATACACAAACGTGCTTGACGAAGACACTGACTTTTGCAATGGGCAGATGGCTTCAAAAGGACTTCGTTGTGTTCCATTTACCGTGGATGATCCCTCGAAGACAGAAGTACCATCGACCAATGTCTGTAATACAAATAAAAAGATAACATTCATTAGACAAAATTCTTCTTCGTGTTTCTATCTAGCTATATTATTTCTCGTGAGAAAGTTCTGTTTTATATTCTTTCATGAATTTGTAAGCTTTTTGATTTTGACTTTTAGAGTATGATTTTCGGGTTTTGTTTTGATTTTCATTCAGTCGGGTTTTCTTTATTAGAATAATAATTGTTTGTGAATTAATTTCGAAGCGATAAATTAGGGAAGTGAAGTCGTGTTTGTACCTTATGAATTAAATCGGGGTAATACAAATGGAAATGAAATGAAAATACAGATAAATGTTTTCAATTATGAAGACAAACTCAGTAAAAATGTTGGATACACCCCGAAACCAATTATTTGGATACAAAAAGTTTGATTTTCTGGTGTCTTTGACCTTTCAGAAATAATAATGAATGACCTAATATGGCCTTGAATGACATATATGGACAATAACAATATCCACATTACAAAATAAACCGAAAGTATAGAAAATCAGGATAAAATAGGAACCAAAGCAAATAAACAAAAAAAAATGCACGACATGAAAAGAAGCGATCTCCCAGTGTGGGAGTGAGACCAAGTGCCCAGAAAGAGTCAGCATCTTATGCTTGCATGCACAAATTCAATAGCATCATTTAAGTACAGATTAATTTGCAGCATAAACCAGACATGCACGTTTAAGGTACTTATCCCTCGTCAGTGATCCTCAATTTAAACAATGTAATAGGGCCAAAGAGTGTGAAAATTATTATGTCCAAAATTTTCTTGAAAGACGTAGCAGGATGGGTGGCATATGATGCTGCAGGACCAGCGTTTCAGAAATTTCAAGAAAGTTTGATAACATAAATTTTCGAATGCGTTGAATTAAAGAGGATCCTGACGATAATCTCAACAGCACTCACAATAGAGCACCTAATTAAGCTTCGACGGACCCCCAGCAAGCTAGAGGTGGGAACAGGTGCCCGGGAGGAGTAAATTTCGAAGTTGATCGAACTTGGCCACATGCCATGCAGCACCTGGCGCTTCAGATCGGCATAAATATCACATCCGGTTACTTTTATTTCGGGAAATACAAGTATATTCTGTGGTTGGATGGTTCAAATGGTCTAAATGTAAACGTCTTCAAATTGAATAGCATCAAATAAGAACAGATAAATTGGCAACGTGGACCAGGCATGCTCGTTTCGGGTACTTTACCCTCATCAGTGATCCTAAATCTAAACAATGTAATATGCCAAAAAAAGTATAAAAGTTACTATGTCGAAAAAGTGTACCGAAAGACGTAGCAGGATGGGTAGGATATGATGCTACAGGACCCACTTTTTAGAAATTTCAAGAAATATTGATAACAGAAATTTAGAATGCGTTGAAGAAACGATCAACCGAAATTGATCGAACTTGGCTACATGTGCCCTCGGGGACTCCTGGTCCACCAGCAGTGACACTCACCAAGTGGTATAAATGTAAACGTCTTCAAATTGAATAGCATCATTTAAGAACAGATAAATTGGCAACGTGGACCAGACATGCACATATCATCCACCATTCTGGATAATTGGACATCATAATGCTTCGATTTTGTACAAATGCTGCCAAACATCGTTTTTCAATTCAATGTTAAACGCCTTCAAATGGAATAGCATCATTTAAGATCAGATCAATTTGCAGCATGGACCAGACATGCACGTTTCAAGTACTTAACCCTCGTCAGTGATCCTCAATCAAAATTGAATGTTATATGACCAAACAGTGTAAAAGTTATGTCCAAAAACGTGCCGAAAGACGTAGCAGGAAGTGTGGGATATGATGTTATGTACAGAACCCACGCTTTAGAAATTTCAAGAAATTTTGATACATGTAACAGAAATTTTCGAATTGAAGAAACGATCAACCGAAGTTGATCGAACTTGGCTACTTGTGCCATTTGGGACTCCTGGTCCACCAGCAGTGACATGTAAGACTGATAGAATGACAAACCGTAAATCTGGTTATTTTTGCTGTCGATTAATTTTTAGCAATTTGGCAGGTATGATGGATTCGCAAAAATATTTTTCTTAAAAATAAATCCACTTGAATAAAATTATGCTTCCGATAAATCAATTTAACAGATACGTACGCGCACCTGTATACGTGGCATATCCCAACCGTCCTGCTACGTCTTTCAGTACGCTTTTCCGACATAGTAACTTTCATATTTTTTGGCATATTACATTGTTTAGATTTTAGGATCACTGATGAGGTTTAAGTACCCGAAACGTGCATGTCTGGTCCACAATGCCAATTTATCTGTTCTCAAATGATGCTATTCAATTTGAAGACCTTTACATTTTATTGATAACCGTTTTGACATTCGGTCTTTTGAGGGGGGCGTTGCATATGTCTCATTCAGTGACAAAATCGCTTGATCTTAAAAAAATAAGAGCAACTCAAACTTAACAAAAACAAAAGGGATATCACGAATCTTTGTCTAATTGCATTGCGTATAACAATGCATAAGTAAACATGAACATATGAAATACAGGTACGCTAAGCCGTTCGCTGACTAGGTGTGAAAATAAACCTATAGAAGTGGGTCTTTGTATGCAGTGAGGGAGTTAATTACTTCATAATATAAGTAAACTTTCTCTGATTGAGACTGTCATTACTGAAGTAATCTACAGTCCGTATACAGTTCGGATTTCTGACAATTCAAAAGGTAAGTTGACATTGCCAATGAAGAAATAATTGTAAACGTCTTCAAATTGAATAGCATCATTTAAGAACAGATAAATTGGCAACGTGGACCAGGCATACACGTTTCGGATACTTAACCCTCATCAGTGATCCTAAAATTTAAACAATGTGATGTATATGCATATAGTGTATGCCAAAAAGTATGAAAGATATTATGTCGAATAAGCGTACCGAAAGACGTAGCAGGATGGGTGGGATATGATGCTACAGGACCCACCGGCAAGTTTTTTTTTATTACTTTCTATTAAAACATGCAGCAATGTTGTACAGCAAATACGCAAAATACCATATGCTATTACTTCATTTTTTGGTCTCGATGGATTGGCAAAAATTAGAATCACAAAAATAAATCTATAGGCTTTTTACTCCAAACCGCAAAAATATATAAACGCAAAAATTTCCAGATTTACGGAATATGAATAATGACCATATCCCAATACACAAAACAAAATCGATAATTCAGTAAATTATAAACGAAAGGCATACAAAATTATAGTAAAACAGGAACCAAAGCAAACAAACAAAATATCCACCACATGGAAAGAAGCGGACTCCCAGTTTTGGGTGAGACCAGGTGTCCAGAAGCTTTTATTTGAACTTATATGCCTAAAAGTACAAGTGATCGGAGAATATCCAGGAAAAATATAAAAAACAAAAACTAATTAAAATTCTACATTCATTAAATGTATTGAAAGTATCGATACTCAGCATTTGTGTATCGATACGTATTGAAAATATCAAAATATCGATACTCTTCAATATTTCAATATCAATATACAGCACTAGTGACGATGTTCGTCGATCACAAACGTATCAATGACTAAGAAGTTTATCTGAAAAACGCCTAGCTCACAAAACAATATCTTACAAAAATGTATATTTGGTACTTGTTCTAGCATAGGTCAGCTTGAGAATACTAGCAAATCATTCTGATTATTTTTGATAGCAAACAGATGCATCTAACATAACTAAAAGTATGTAGAATCGTACCACGATTTATCAAATGGTTCATCTATGCGCATGATAACTTTCCTAAAACTTTTGCTTCATAAAAGTGATTAAAAATAGGAACAGAATATGATTTTAACATTTTATCTCCATGACTAGTTGTGATACGATATTTTGTCTGACCTATCATTTATCAGCCTAGTTCAAACATACACAATCTCGTCATTATCACGCGTGTCGTTAAAATTCATAGAGAAGGGAAGGATCCCCAGCATAACCACAATGTACCCACCCAGTGCAGTGGAACAAACCCACAGGAAAGCGACACATAAATGACATCAGAAACCGCAAAAAGACAACAGTATGCACAACAACATCTTACAAACAGTCGAAACAGACGTACGGAAACTTCAAACGTTAATGACGAGAAGAAAGGACGGGTTCTCCAACAAGACTCGGTTGCAGCACCAACAGCAACACAACAAACAACCCAAATGAAAACACAGGGAAGACACACACAGGAAAAGACAAGGAACACTTCAACAGCAAGTGAGACATCAAACATCTAGCACAAAAGACCACACATACACCAACGAGATCCATGGGAAATCGGTGCCGACTTAGGACGGCCATCAGCTATGTTAGTAGCAGCTTTATTGGCATGTTTATTTTTCTATGAATTTACTTACTTCCTTTACATTAAGGTGTATTGAATGAATATATTTTAGCGTAATGTCATAATTATAGGATTAGCATGATGAAACATATATATGACAAAAGTACATATTTTACAAAATATACACAAGTTGACAAAATATAAAATGCTGTATCGTTCACGGAGAATCTAAACTGCTTTTGAAATACGACATCCCACGAATCAGGATTTCTGCATACGAAACTATCATATAAGGTTTCCCATTGGAATCTCAATGTTCATAATGCTATATATCATTCATAAATTGCAAAGGTTGCTTACGAAAATCTACATCCGTACCATCAATGGACGCTCATGGCGTCGCATCACCTGTGTTCTTCTATCCACGGACGGTAAATTCGCCTAATTTTAAAGGTTTTGAAAGCAACGGTGATAAAACCGTCTTAACGTATTTCTCCCCGTGATTTTAAATTTTTTGAAGCCTTACTGCGTCTCATGCAAACGGTTCAATTTATGAGCATTGGGCATTTCTTTTATGAGTTAAAGAAGATCTTGATGACACATGTATTGCTTACCTGAATGCTAGAAACCTGGCATCTGAAGGAATTGGTGTTTAAAAAATTTCGTCCATATATGCTTATGGTGTCACAGACATCATCTAACGTATCACACAAGACTTTCACGCTTGTTATTATTGGTGGATTTTCAATATTATAGGAACAATCAGTCCCCGCAAATCCAGGATTACACTTGCAGTATCCTGTCAAAAGTAAAAATGGTAGGATTCAATTTGTTGTATGAGCGTATCATAAAAATTATATATAGCTCTATGTGTGGAAGAGAATGAATTTAGATTAAATTATCTAAGCGTTTTTATATCATACATGTACCAGTGTATACATGTAGTATGCTTTTATTGAATATCGTCGCACTTAGTCTACAAAACATAAACAGCAAGCCAAACAAGTCAATGAAAGTAAAGCTCGAAATCTATAATCAGATTCTAAAATAACACAATCAATATACACACTGTAAGCATATGGCCTACAGGTCAAGATGGTAGTTCGCGTTGTGTATTAATTTGGAGACGTTTAAAATTTGTACCACTTGGTGAGTGTCACTGCTGGTGAACATGTAGCCAAGTTCGATCAATTTCGATTTGTCGTTTCTTCAAACACATTCGAAAATTCCTGTCTACAAAAATTTCACAAATTTCTGAAACCTGGGTCCTCTAGCATCATATCCCAGTCATCTTGCTACATTTTGTACGTCTTTCGGTATATTTGGACATAATTATCACATATTTTGGCCATATTTCAGTGTTTGGATTGAGGATCACTGACGAGGGTTAAATACCTTAAACGTGCATGTCTGGTCCTGGTATTTTGAATATTGATAACCCACATATTCACCATTACAAAAATCAAAATCCACAAGAGTATTCATTGAATAATGCAAGTACAGATGATATACATTTTTGCGTCTTGATTTCAAAATCAACAACGGAGAAATTCAAACAAAGATATACGACAAAAGAGTAGAATTTTGCTTCAACTAGTTAATTTTCCTTGGCTTGATCGCAATGTTCCAAGATTGCTATCGTAAGGCATTTACATCTTTCAGCTCAACAGAGCTTGCTCCCATGTTTCGGACTTCCATGATAAAAATAAACAAATGACCAAAAATTATCAGTCAAGGATTAAGATACCATAAACTTATAATATGTTTTTGGAAATTTTACAATAACTATTTCTTAACTTCTTTCAACATTTGGGACAATTCCAGTATTACAGTATGTATCATTGGGGATTCCATTGCCTTCATTTTACGGTGACCTAATAAACGAAATCAGAAGGATCAAAGACAGATCAAATTGACAAATCTAGACAATGATAATATCCCAATACACCATACAAAAGCGCTAATTCAGGAAATCACAAACCGAAGGCATACACAATAAGGAACCAAAGCAAAGAAACAAAAAATTCTACCACAAGCGAACTCACAGTCCAGGAGTGAGACCAGGTATCCAGGAAGAGTAAGCATCTCCTGCTTAACTTTAACCACAAATGTAAGAAAATGTTCGGTCTCCTACTTTACCGAGTATGTTTGTGATCCTGAAGTCATCAAAAGAACACATGATAAGTTATTGTACAAATCTATTGTTTTGTATTAGTGTGTTTCCAAACATTGCACACTGGCCAACCGTGACGACCGGACTCCATGCCGTGTCTTATTAAATCTCGTAAGAGAAAAATACTTCCTGCTCCTCTGTCCTATCTGAAATTTGGCCAGACTTCTCGGATGATTGATCTTGAGCTCGCTTGAGCCAGCAGACCTAACAGTGAGAAGTTTTATGTTTATACAGCAATTATGAGTCTATGGAAATCTCTGTGCATCCGGGTAGGTTGGAGGGTTGTGAGCACGTAATCCGGATAACAACACCATTTGTTTAAAGGCTGGTAATCGGAAAAGTGGAAGAGTTTTGCGCACGTAATCCAGGATAATCAGACCGTCTGCTACGTACGTGGCAGATGGCTGTCCTAAGTCGGCACTGGTCGCCCTTTGGTCTCGTTGTTTTATGTGTGATATTTTATGTTTCATGTTTCTTTCTTATATGTGTGAGTTTGTGTTCCTTGTCCCCTTTGCGTCTCTTTCTACGGATGTCTGCTTTGTGAGCTCTTTTTTTTGCATTGGGTGTTTTTAAATTTTGCTGTGGGTGCTACAACCGAGTGTTGTTGGATATCCCCTCCTTACTTGTATTGTATGCAAAGTCATCTCGTTGTGATCTTCTACTCCTGTCGTTTGCAATGGCACAGTTAGTCAAATGTTTTTAAAGTAGTTCTTGTCTTATTTTAGTACCCGAACGTTCATCTTGGTTCATGCTGTAAATTTATCAGGTCTTAAATGATGCTATTGAATTGAAAGATGTTTAACATTCTAACAAACATCTTTGGTAAGTGTCAGAAATAAAGCATTGTGAAAGAATCGTCAAGTCTGTTGCAACTAACTTAGCTCAGGTTTTTAATAAGGTATAGATTAAAAATACCCTAATTTATTACCTAACACATGCTAAAAGTTATAACTGAAGGATACCGTTTTGTTTTTGTTATCACAACCATCATAACTTTAAGTAACAAACTGCTTACCATTTTCGCACTGTCCTTGGCCTGAGCAGTCATTCAGACATGTATTATTAAAGACCTCCCCAACAAGAGCTGGATTTGATGATTGAAGTTCAACATCTTTTCCTATGATTGACACACATGTATCTTTCAGAGAGTCAAGTGCAGATGTAATGACAAATTGTTCTCCCGTTATCTGTAATGTATAAAATGATATTCTATAAAGCTAACAACTCTTGACAAAACAATTTGCGAAGGACATAATCATGAACTGACGATAATTTAATAAAACAAATCATACATCTTAAATTAAGACTAGTTCACAGACAAGAAGAAATATGTATATCACTTGCAATGACGTCACAGTTGGGCTATGGATGCACACGGTAAAAGTCGGTAAAACTCAAGATAAAAATTTCGTCATTTCTTACATCCTTGATAGTAAAGGTATATCAGAAGAAAGTATCTGAGTAGACCTTAGATGGTTTATTCGAATGAGTCCGAAAAAAAGACAAGTCCAAGAAGAGAAAGAACAAGAGTCAAAACGTAAGTGCTGAATTCATCAACAACAAACTGGTAACAACGCCTCAATCGTCTCAAACTTGATACATGTATAATATGATATTCACATCAGCGAATAAAATAGAGAGATATGAACATCATTGATGGGAAAATTAATTCGACTCAAAATCTACAGAATCACGATTTAACGATTGTTCATCACTCAACGCCAACACAGGTATCCCTGCCAGACATGTATAATATGCATGGCATCAGTAATATACCAATGAAACCTACGTCAAATTTTATTATTATCAAATAACCTGTAACGTTAAGAGCCATGATCTGCCCAAGTTTTACTTGCGACACCAGCTCAACTAGTATCATTTAAAATGTGCCCTGTACGTGAAATTATTTCATTACAAGTATCATTAATCAAATATAGTAGTTTTATTGAAATACTTATGAGAAATAACCTATATTTTTACGTAAAAGTAAGGGCCGGGGTCCTTTTTCTGATATAAATAATGCGAGCGAAATGTCGAAAATTTTCTAAAAATCGGTCACTTTTGTTGATCTAAATGGCAAAATGAATGAAATGAGAAGATCCAATAGGATATATCATGTTAAAACTTTATTTTCTCCTAATATATCAGACCGTAACCACGTGGACAGAGATATATAATCGAACACTCACTCTCACTTATATTGTACAATTAGTTTGAATAAGCTTTATATCAGTATCTAAAATCATATTACTTTTACATTTACCATAATTACATTTTCTAAATACCTTGTGAATGTTACCGAGGAAGTTTTGAGCATTTTTCCAAGATTGAATTGTACTTCAGTCGTCAACGCTATTTGTTAACTTTTATTGCGAGGGTTTGTTGAATTACCAATGCCCAAAATTGAAATAAAACAGTAGGCTCATATCCACGATATAAAAGTTGTTTGATGATTGTAATGTTTTTAGTGGCTATATCGATCTAATTTTGTTTCTTATGTCATCATAGAAAGCAGGTTGTAAAATACCCAAAGTAATACACTCTGGTGTTTGTACAGGTCCAAATTATAAGAGTTGCTGTCAGAAAGTTCGATAAAATGAACATCCAAATCATTGGTACAAGCTATAGCGTACCGTATGAGCGGTGATATGTTATTGCCATATGGCGTGAGACTAGTCAAACTAGGGAACATGCATTATGTTGAATCCAAAATTATCTCTGTTTAACTCGGATGTTTTAGAGAGTATTGAAAGAAAATAAATAAAACGGTTTTGAGAGATTCAATTTCAAGTTCATAGCTAACATGTATTATATCTCTAGCGATACCACCCGGCACTTACACAGCGGAACGAACCCACAAGAACGCGTCCTTCTATGTTACTGTTGGAAAGAAAGTATGATTAACGGTAAGAATCAGTGCATATACTGACATCCGACTATGGTAAGCTTAAAACATACTTGATAATCACTGATACATGAATCCATAGATGTTGTATAAAGGCCATCGATATTTTCAGAGCATCCTTGTAAAGAAATTGAAGCATTAAAAGCATTTTCACATTGCGTTCTTGCTTCTGTCTCCGAAACAACGTACGGTACCTGCCTCTGAAAAAGAAGGATGATGAAAATTTAACTTATTGAGGTTGGTGTGGTTCAGGAATAAAACAATGTGGTGGCATCAATGCAGATATTAATGTATACTCCCATACAATAGTATTTGAACATCTTCTGTATCAAATCATATTATATTTCTCTATGAAATATCAGTTGAGATATTCAAAAGTAAAGTTAAAAAAAAATATGGAAATTGCTCATCTTATTTTAGAATAAAAACAATGATATTCGAATTTTATATTCTAGTAACACTATCTTATCTTTTGAAAAGGGGATTCCCGAATCGACCCGTAACTTAAATTTGACATTTGCTCATGTTCGATTGAAATTACAATAGATTGAAAATAAATATTCTCTCTGCATGTAGGATTCCCTTACGTTGGTTCTTTTCAAATCTATGCAATTTATCCAGGTTTCACGAACAGGACAGTTTGCTTTGATTGTTTGTTCGACCCCCTTTCTTTTACAGCCATACGGTATAAATACTTAAATTATTATCTTTCTTTAATATAGTTTTGTACTCGTAAACTATTCAACGTGTATGGTTTTTCCGCTTTAAATATTTTGTTCGATTTTTCAAAACATTTTCCGTTCAATGTTTAAGTAGTTACTTACCTTGATTCTGACATTGTTTATTTCAGGCACGTTGTAACAATGAGTATGGAGATCTCTTCTTTTTCTCCTTTTTGAACCTTGTGTTTTAAGGAAGCACTCGAATGGTTTAGTCCTATCTGATTGACATTTCCCGATGTATTCTTTGTATGAACAATGGAGCTCAGACACAGCTACTCGAAGAGGAGGGGGAACATCGGTGCCATTTAATGTGGCCCTAGGACAGACACACAATTGGACATCTCTTGTCCACGATTCAAGGTTATCAAACTTATCTAAATCATTTGGATCGATAAAATAATCTTCTGTCAGTCTGAAAAATAAAATTATATACATGAAATACCTATTTTGAATACTATTTGATGTTAGAATATTTTATCGCTGAGCTATAAGTTCCCTACCGGAAAAGATGATTCAGCAAGAATGTTTAGAAAATCCCAATCATCCCCATGGTCTCGTCGGTTTGTGTGTGGTCTTTTGTGTTTGATGTTTATATGAGTTAAAGAAGATCCTGACGATAATCTCAACAGCACTCACAATAGAGCACAAAATGAAACATCGACGGACCCCTAGCAAGCTAGAGGTGGGACCAGATGCCCGGGAGGAGTAAGCATCCCCTGTTGGCTAGCCGCACCCGCCGTCGATGTTTATGAAGCATGGAAATGAAAACATATAAAATTCATGCACTGTCTGACGTTATGTCTATATAGAAAGTGCTATGGCGACAATGTCAGGGAAGTATATTCAAAACACTTACTGTCAAACCCCTCGCGGGGAACTTTTTTACGAGCTCCACAAGGCAAAGGGCATAAGTGTGACACAAATGAGTTCAAGAAGATCCTGACGATAATCTCAACAGCACTCACAATAGAGCACAAAATATGTCCTATGTCCCCTTTCCGTCTCATTGTATGCTCGTCTTTTGCAATTTTGCATCGGGTGTTTTGGTGTTCTGCTGTTGGTGCTGCAACATGGTCTTGTTGGAGATCCCCTCCCTTCTTTCCTAACACAGAATAAATATTTGGAGTGCTGTTGATATTGTCGTCAGAATCTTTTTTAATTCATTACGAGTCATCAAGGATTATAACTTCTCCATAATAGGTCTATGAACAAACTCAAACTTGCGCCAACCGTATTAACGAAAAACAAAATATATAGGCCAACCATGACCAAACGCAAAATTGCACGTTCAGTGCAAAATTGTACATTCCACATCCGCATTGCATTCTACAGATTATTCTTTTTGCGGTAGAAATTTCTGTTTTATATTTGTTCAAGAATTTGTAAGTCTTTGTCACATTCAATTTCTACATGTTATTGAATCTACCCATTTGATCCTTATAACTGTAAAATATCGGACGGTTATGCATCGTTAATCTACCTGTGGGCGCCCCTATTTTTACCTGCGGTCAATTTGTAAAAATGTACGTCTTATCACCTGAGCGATATATTTACTAGCCCTTGCAACTTTGGGTTTGAGCTCTTAACAGAGAACACGTGTATAAGAATATTCATTTATCCGGTTTGAAAACCCAGTATTTTGTCAATTTTGCCTATATATTAATCATCTGTGTCTTACACGGCGGTCACTTTGTCGTTCGCTTGGCAAGTCGACTTTATTTTATCTTTATATTCCTTAGAATTGCCAGGACTTTGTTTTGCATATTCTAATTGATTTAATGTTCAAAATGTATAAGTAATGTATCAACTATATATACCGTAGCATGTAGACACAAAGTACAGTGTTGTACAAAAGTATGTTTGATCAACTTGTGAAAATATGTATATTTTCACGTAATGTTGTTAAGTTCGTAAGTAAGGTATTTATTCATAAGTGAATAATTGTATGTTTGTACGTAACGCTTCATGATAGCGTGATATTGAGTGTAAAGTACCAATTGGTGTACAAGGATACTAGTATTAGTAATTTTGTACTATTTCTCTTAGATTGTGCAATTAATTCATTTAAGATCCCTTTATGGATTCTTTCTTACATTCCAACATCTGTGATGACGTAGATGTCAGCGACATAACCCCGGATATGACGGCTTCTGATGTTTGCTTCGTGTATGATGCATCATCGTCCGACGTCTCTGTGACTGTACCTGTGTTTTAGTGGACATGTGCTGTGAACAGTACTGACAGTTGTATATGTATCTTTGTTGTCTGAATGTAACGTAAAGTGTAAAAAGTTATAGTACTTTCTTTTTGTGATTGAACCAAGGGCCCTCGCTCTTCCTGTGACAGTCTTTCAACTGTGCTTTATTTGGAATCTGATTATGGCTTATGTGTTTGTCTTTTATTCACTGATAGCACTTTGATTACAAGGACCAAGCTATGTATCTAGTTTCTTATTAGCTATATCCCTTGAAGAATACAGTTCGGAATACTGAATTTGTAATGATTGAGGGGCATAACTTCCTCATAAGAAGTTCCACCATGACCAAATTAGAACTTGTTATTTGACTATCCAGTGATAAGCTGTGGATATAATTTATTCTGAAGACATTCATCCGTTGCAGAAAACGCCCCGAAAACTAAATTTTGTAATTATACAAAAGTGTTCCAACTCTTTACCTTCTTGAAGAAAATTTCAAACCAATTTATCATGCACCAGACACGTGTTTCGGATATTAAATCGCAGCCAAAGTTATTTTCATATGCAGCCAAAATTTATTCAGTAGCACCCTCTTGTTTTCTTTTTTTAATTTGAATTTGTGCATTTACTTTACAGAGGGTATGCGGCTCAAAATTTCCTGTAGGGACGATTCAGTATCATATCTAAATAAAATTTAGGTTCAAAATAGCATTGGAGGGATGGTGCATATTGATATTTCAGTGTTTTATATTGTAAATGATGTTGTGAAGGCAATATTCTAGTCGACATAATGCAACATACCTCCAGCTTCGTGCAAAAGTCAATGAACTTGTTGTTGTGTTACCGTCTGGCATTAGAAAGTCGTGTGAACTATCAGACTGTCCATCCAAATATCCGCAAAGTCCCCTTGTACTATTTTCGTCTGCAGCAGATGGGTAGACATACACGTCAAGGTTTATATCGCTTAACCAATTTCTCGTGCTTACATCAACTATAGTACCAGATGGGAAAGTTACCTTAAAACAGAGAAATAATAAAAATGTTTTTCAGAAAAAAAAGATGTCTCCCCTTCCCTCTAAGTTACTTTGACCTTAGGCCAAGATGTTGTGAAACCTTTGAGTCATGGGCAACATCATACTTAAACATGAAAGTGATTCATTATATTGTTTGAGGCAAAGCCCAAACATGATTAGCATATACCATTTCATTTTAGGCATATTTAGTGAAATTGACTTTGGTCACATGAACTTGGATATAGGTGATCTGAAACCTATATTGTATGGATCATGAGCAACATAAAACTGAATTAGTGATTGGTTGCACGGCTCAAAATATATAACCTTAACATGATAAGCATATACAATTTCAGCCCAGACATGATAAACACATATAATCCCGTTATCGTTGGGTCATAAGCACCATCATACTAAAATATGAAGTGATCCAATAACGGTTCAAAAAATTAAGCCTGGACAAAATACACGTGACCAATAGAATTTCATTTAAAAATATACTAATTGACCTTGAATTTTGTCACATGACCTTGAGTCAACGTGATGTGAAACCTTAAGGTGATAAGTAACAACATTCTAAAATATTATAGTGATTTGATAAATATCTAAAAGAGATACAGCCCCTACGGGATAGCATGTAGAATTTCATTAAAATGTACTTACTAGTTACTTTGACATTGATGAAATGACCATTGGTCAAGGTGAAGCCTTTTGGTCATGAGCAAATACATACTAAAACGTGAAAGCAATCCAGTAAGCGGTCCAAGGGATAAAGCCTAGACAGGAATGTATGTACAATTTCATTAAAAATATACTAACTGACATTGGCCTTTGTCACATGACCTTGGGTTAAGGTGATGTGAAGCCTTCGGGTCATATGGAACATCATACTAAAATATGAAAGTGATCAGGATAACGGCTCAAGAGTTATAGCCCAGACAGGAATGCATGTACAATTTCATTAAAAATGTATTAAGTGACCTTAATCTTTGTCTATTGACCTTGTGTCCAGATGATGTGAAACCTTCGAGTCATAAGCAGGAACATGCTTAAATATAAAAGTGATCCTGCAAACAGTTCAGGAGATATAGCCCGAAAAGGAATGTAATGACAACAGAAATAAAAGGATGTAGATTTACTTAATTTCTGTAATTTCAGAAATTAAGCATATTTACATCTTTTAATTTATTTTTGTTATCATTTTATTTTTAAAAGTTATAAATTATTTCCAGTTTTCCATGATTTTTGCATAGAAAAGGAGGTTTACCCCCAAAATATTGCAACTGCCACATACATGTACATGTATCTCAGAAGTCTATCAAACTTTTTCTGTAACATGTGTAAAACTAGCCCATAGTTAATATCATCATCGTAGTGGTTTGCTTTAATCATAAAATCCCAACGGCAGTTTATTAGTCCCCTACCGGCTCGCCGGTAAAACTTTCGTTTTCCAGACATTTTTTCGCTGTCGTTGCATATATTGAACTCACTTTTGATATGTGAGTTTATCTTTATCTGATACATATCAAGTTCGAGTTTGCTTTCGATTCACCTATTTTGACAAGAGTTACATGTTTGGCCCTTGTACTTGCCAAATTTCATGAAAATCTCAGTTTTCCGGACTTTTCTTCCAAGGTATTGAAGATATGGAAATAATTTATATATGTAAATATTATTGAGTGTTATACAGCTCTAGTTTGAGTTTGGTTTCGATTGATCCATTTTCAAAAGAGTTTGGCCTTTGGACTTAGCAAATTTCATGAAATTCTCAGTTTTCAGGATTTTTCTTCCATTGTATTGCATGTATTGAAATCATTTTTGGTATGTAAATATATCTCAGTGTGATACAGATCAATTTCGTGTTTCACTTTGATTGACCCATTTCTACAGGAGTTACAATGTATGGCCCCTGGACTTAGCAAATTTCAGGAACTTCTCACTTTCCAGTCTTTTCATGCCTGTTGTTGAAGATATTGAGCTGATTTTTGGTATGCAGATACATTATAGTACGATAAAGAATAAGTTGAAATTGGGTTTGATTTATTTGGTCTTACAAAAGGTATAGCAAATTTCATTAAATCTTCCTGTTTTCAAGACCTTTTCAAATACACATATTGAACTTATTTTGATGTTTGATTCATCTTTTGGTGTAATCACAAGTCAAGGCAGAGTTGAAGCTAGGGCATGAATTAATGCCGGTAGGGGATTATATCATCTGCGATTCATAAATTTATTTTCTTGCATAAGGCACTCCACTATACCCTGCATTTTGTGTACTTACAATACTTTGACTTTCTAGAATGTATACACCACGATTGGAAATGAAGTAGTTACAATAGATTACCTTAAGGTGTCATCCATAACATCACTACCCTTTTCCATTTTTTAAGATCCGTGATTGGATTTATTTAGTCCTTTTAAAGCCGTGGACTATAGCTTTATTACTGAAAATGTTCGCCATAAAAAACGAAATATAGGCTTTCTCTCTCATTTTTTTTCATTAAGAGGTTGGTTGAGGGTGTTCTTTCTTTTTTATCTCCATTTTCTGTTCAAATGACTCTTAAAGTAAGGGAGGGCGGCATACGTAACCTCTAAACAGCTCATGCTTCTGAACGTCAATGATATGCCGCCAATCGTTCATGATTTATACAATTTAACATATTTAGATTGACGCGGGGAATAAATAACCGGTAGGTTCAGCGCAGCATGGACAGGGTAGTCCCCCATCCAGAAATATTACTCAATTTATTATATTTTTTGTAAAAGTCATATTTTAACTTTAGTTTAAGCTTAAACATATTTTATTGGATTAAAAGCAAATAGATTGGATAAAAGTTATCGAACTTACAAGTTCCACTCCAAGAAAAAGCCATATTTCAGCTTTAGGTTAAGTTTAAACATATTTTATTGGATTAAAAGCAAATAGATTGGAAACAAGTTCCACTCCAATAACAAACAGAAATAAACAATTGCATGATATGTGACGACAGAATAACACAAAGTGATTTGATAAACAATACAAAATGAATATGATGAATAAAAATTTGGACAAGACATATATGGAAAAATGAGGCTAAATACATGTACGAAACAAATGGATGTATGAACATATTAAAGAAACGGATGAATGAATTCATGATTATGAATGAATAGGGAAAAAGGATGAATGAATATAAACCAATGAATGAATGAATGAATGAATGATAGGAGTTTAAATAATGGAACAGTCAAAAGTGGTCAACTGGACGGGTCTTTCTTGGTCAATTTGTTCCACAGACTATATAAACAATGTAAATCATAACTCAAATCTTTCATGTTGCATGCAATCAGGAGACCCTGTCTCTCCCCAGGCACCTGGTCTCACTTCGGAATTTTGTTCATCCCGATGTTCGCAACCTGTTCCTGTGGAATATCTAATGATTTTGCCTTACTTTCTCTACTATGAGACTGAATAATTGATGGATATTTCTATAATGTTTATACTAGCTTATTCAACAGACCACAAAGAAGAGCTCGAAGTCATGTCATTCGTAAATTTAATATGCCTGAGATACATAGTGTCTCCTTCGATGGCTTGGTTCCATTTTTGAATGAGCGTCTAGGCCTGCATTATGTTCGTACCAAATTATACTCTATTCCTTCACGGAAGATACACTAAATCTACGAATATACGTAGAACCTCACATTTACCGATACACATTCCCCAGAATACAGACCACAAGGTGTCATCTTGAACATTTCTACTTTTCGTTTATTTCAAGCAGTCAGATTAAATAAATCAGAGGAGAAACAAACAGTCCTTTCATTAAAGTAAGATTTGCAAACAAAGGTATTGATAAATTGAATCTTGGTCAAATTTTGAATCACAAAACTGTCACAGAAAAAATCCCACCATATTTTAAAAAGAAAAGAAACTCCTTGTATTTCCTATAGCTACCCACGAGCAGTTGCATCTAAAATTTACAATTACAAGCGACTCTTGCAGTGTATTGATTTAAGTAATCCCTCGCTACATCCACTTACTTGCGGATGTTCTTCATCGGATTTCAACTACCCTCCTTGTGAACAAGTTACTGGTGACCTTAGTATAATCAAGAACGAAAAGTTGAGAGAAATGTTAAACAAGAGGCCTAAGGGGGCAACATCGCTCACCTTCGAAGACTGTATGTATGTTTTCAATAAAAGTCAGTATAAGAACTGAAGAAAATCACTTTTAGTGAAGCTTTGAGAAGGACAATGTGTACTTACTTCCTGTAAAGTTTGATGACATTCTGTGCAGTAGTTTAAGAGGATAAGTCAAAAATGTGTCATCCAATTAGATGGAGGACAGCTTGGGTTTCCGATCGGCTCGAAAAACACAAACTTGGTAGACAAAGCGGGCAATGAGTACTTGCTACCTGTGAAGATTCAAGAAATTGAAAAATGTGTCAGCCAATCAGAGCCTGTAGCTGCCATCCTGGATTTCCGATCGGCTCCAAAAAACTTAAACTTGTTAGAGGGCAATGAGTACTTGCTTCATGTGAAGTTTCGTGAAATTCTATGCAGCGGTTTCAGAGGAGCAGTCGAAAATATGTCAGCCAATCAGGGCCTGTGGCGGCCATCTTGGATTTCCGATCGGCTCGAAAAACTTAAATTTGGTAGAGGGCATTGAGTTCCTGCTTCCTGTGAAGTTTCAAGAAATTCTGTGCAGCGGTTTCAGAGGAGCAGTCGGAAATGTGTAAGCCAATCAGAGCTTGTGGCAGCCATCTTGGATTTCCCATCAGCCCGAAAAACACAATCTTGGTAGAGGGCATTGAGTGCTTGCTTCCTGTGAAGTTTCGAGATATTCTGTGAAGCGGTTTCAGAGGAGAAGTCGAAAATATGTCAGCAAATCAGAGCCTGCGGCGGCCATCTTGGATTAGTGATCGGCTCCAAAAACACAAACTTTGTAGAGGGCATTGAGTACTTGCTTCATGTGAAGTTTCGTGAAATTCTGTGCAGCGATTGCAGAGGAGATGTCGTAAATATTAAAAGTTTACGCCGGACGGACGACGACGACGGACGACGGACGGCGCGCTATAAAAATAGTTCACTTGCGCTTCGCTCAGGTGAGCTAAGAAGGGTCTCAAATACAGAGAAATTATGTCCTTTACATGAAACCAAAATGTCAAAATTTCATAGACTCTTGTGAGGAATATGCAAGAACGTGGGCAAAGAAAGAGAATGTACAACTTGACACCCTTTCCGAATGGATAAAATCCATTATGTCATCACACCAGCAGACAAAGCCTCAAATAGTTACACATTTACTTGCAAAAAGTACTATATCGACAGTCTAGATAAAGAGTTGGGTTTAAATTCGACACCTGGAAATCCCACTTACACCCCAACAAACCTTTCTGCCTCTGAAATAATAGATAATCACAAATCAGCTCTTGCTTCTTGGCTCCGACACTGACAATTTAGATTTCGATTTACCATACTTATACAGCATACCTAAAATGCATTAGAATCCGTACAAAATTAATCGCTTGTTCCTCGAAATGTTCTACCAGTCTGTATCAATCTAACTCACCAAAGTTTCATCTGAAATCAAATCTGGGCTTCAAAAAAATTATTCGACAGTATATTCTCGCAGTGGTATCAACCAGATGTGGATTTTAAAGAATTTGAAGGAACTTTTAGGACATCTGTAATCCACTCATTTCAGATTCAAACAGATATAAAGAAGTCAGACGGACACAAAGATAGACACATATACAGACAGAAAGACAAACAGACAAACAGACTCACTAGTAGACAGACCTGAAAAAGACAAATTCGTATAACTTTGATTTTCTGTATCACCTCCATTTTTCCGAGCTTTTCGGAAAAAAATCCAGTGACAGACTCAGGGATAGACAGACATCTAGACAGAAAAAAATACAAACTGATTCAAACATACACCATTTCACATATACCGACACGCAAAAAGATAAATACATGAAGAAAGATACAGGCAGAAAAATTTACAGATGCATGCAAAGACAGACACACACATAACGATATCCAGACAGAAAGGCAAACAGACACAAAGAAAGATATATAGAGGCACTCTCCCACAGACAGACAGAAAGACAGTAACACGCATACAGTTAGAGAGATACACCCATACAGTCAGACGAATAGACAGACAGATTGGCAAACAGACTTACACACAGACAGACAGGGCAGACATACAGTCAAACATAGACAAATCACAGATGCACTCTCATACAGAAAGGCAGACGGACGGAAAGGCAGAGAGATACAGGGATACATACAGGTAAATAAACACACGCACAGACAGACAAGAAAGTTTCTTTTATGGATGTAAAGGAAGAAAAGAAAGGACAGACAGATAGATAAACAGACAGATATACAAACATGCAGATGATATTAGGCAACATGAGTGTGCATTTCGAGCAAGGTCCATATCATAACCATTGTATGCAAAATAATAAAAAAGATAAAATCCAAACCAGTCAAGGTAGGGGAAAATCTGCTATGGGGTTAACACTACTATATAGCAGTTTTTCCGCCATGGGGAAAATCTACTTTATAGCAGTTTCTCCGAGGGGGAAAGCTACAGTGGGGGAAAACTACTATACAACACCGGTAGGGGACTTATATCGCTTGCGATTCAAAAGATTATTTCTATAAAAATTGAGCTGGAGACTCTCTTTTGAAGAGTTCGTATTTCTCATACGTGAATTATAACCCATGAATTTTGTTTTACAGCATAGTGTTGATTTAGACTGTTTTATTAGGTAAAGTCGAAAAAATTGTTTAAATTCATCACAAAATACGTGCAAGGAACATTTCACTGCTCTAACACTTTTTACGAAAGCCACAAAATGTCGCTATTTGTGATTATTTGTTTTCTCTTATTTGAGCACGGACATATTATTTTTCTTCAATATTTACAGAAGTCTTCCCAAGATGCATATGTTACTGTGTTTTGAAAAATAGTCGTTGAAATTTCTGAAAGTTTGACCTTAACGTGGATGGTTTTCGTTATTTTTGTATAAAATCGAGAAAATTAAAAAGTGGTCGACGAAGATTGTACCTTTTGTAAAGTTTTTGTTTTATACAAAGTTTATAGCCTGTTTTTTTTGCATATTAACAAAAGAAACTTTTTTTTTAAAAAATCCGCCAAAGACGGTATGGCCGGATTGCAAAGTAAGTTTTTGTCAGTAACTGGGTCAAGGTCACATGGTCAAATATTACGACATAAATTAAAAAATCATGTCAGAGTCAACCTATATGTATAACATTATATTTGTTCTGTGTATATAGTTGTTTAGATTTTGCTAAAACCAGAAACTTTACAAAAATCTTTAAATAGGTCAACAGTCAAGGTCACTATGTCAAATGTTATGGCATAAATTGACAGTTTTAGTCATTTGCAAACTACACGTATAATCTAATGTATACAGTTCCTTAGATTTTGACACAAGAAAGTTTTACCGAAATCTTTAATCAGATCAAAGTCCAAGGTCAAGTTCTCTAGGTCAAATGTCACGTCATAAATTGAAAGGTGCTGTCATAGGCAGCCTACATGTATAACATTATGTTTCTATTGTGTACATAGTTGTTTAGATTTTGCTTAAACCAGAACCTTTACCAACATCTTTAACTAGGCCAAAAGTCAAGGTAACTAGGTCAAATTTTATTGCATAAAATGAAAGGACTTGTCATTGGCAAACTACATGCATAATATAAAGGTTTTAATGCATACAAATCCTTAGATTTTGACACAACCAGAAAGTTTAACCAAAATCTTTAACTATGACAAAGTCCAAGGTCAAGGTCACTAGGTCAAATGTTACGGCATAAATTGAAAGGTCTTGTCATTGGCAACATACATGTATAATACAGAGTTTCTTATACATACAGTTCCTTCGACTTTGCCTCAACCAGAAACTTTAACCAAAATCTTGAGCTAGGTCAAAGTCCAAGGTCAAGGTCACTAGGTCGAATATCATGACATAAATTGAAAGGTCTTGTCATGGGTAACCTACATGTATAATACAAAGTTTCAAATGCATACAGTTCCTTAGATTTTGCTTAAACCAGAAATTTTAACCAAAGTATACACTTCAAAAGAAGAAACGCATATAACAATATTACAATGTATTATTATTATTCAATATGCACAAGCTATTGATTATGTGACCTTATTTGTTTGCTTTAATGATGGTATAGAGATAGGACAAACAGTTTGGGGCTTAATTACGATTATTTGATTATCATAAAATCTCTTTTTCAGTAAAAACATGAAATTTTGAGTTTTCGACTTTTTATGTTTTTATGCATTTTACATGAATTGTTTATGAGGAATTTGAATTTTGCCCAAGTCAAAGTTCATTGATACCCATAACAAAATTTGACTTAACTTCTTCGGGTCACTTCCGCTTTAATGCAATGCATGCTTACAATGTCCGATGCCATGCGTTTGAACATTGCGACGTGATCGAATGACTCCCATTTGTGAGTAATACTCAGTAAAGTTCAAGGATCAAAAGGTCAAATTTAGAAGATTTTTCTCCTTATGAAACAAATTTCTTTCGGGAAAACTGATTCGCAAATTCAAGGAATGCGACGAACTCTGGATGACGTCCTAGAATAAAACTTCATCATGCGTAGTAATGCCGCCAAATGTTATGAAATTGTCGCTGTTTAGTATAGTGTATCCGTTTGTCCATCGAATCAAAACATTTTCAAATGATATGGCAAACAAGCGCGTACGGATATCCGAAAAATACACAATTTGGCCTCTAAAAGAACATCGAGGGTATATTGTTTTTGAGTCATTTTAACTAACATTTTAAAACACTAAAGAGTTTCTCGTAGAATGCTTAGGGTCTGAAAATTCCATTTTGTACATTTGGTTTGATTTTTTGTCTATTAAAATGATAAATGTGATTATTTTATATGTGCACTAAGGATGAAATGAACAAATACTATGCGTTACTTTTTTTGATGAGTATATTTAACTAGGTCAGAGTCCAAGGTCATGGTCGCCAGGTCAAATGTTTCCGGCATTTCTACCCAGCTTCTTAAATAAGCAAAAATTACGGACCTATACTTTTTTTCATAAAATGATTGATTGATAGGATACTATAATTTCATATTATTGTCATAAATTTCATATAATTATCATATAATCCTTGAAATTCCTTCATCAGAAATGACATGCCTTATACCCAGCGGAACGGACAATACATCCCTAAATCAGTCTGGATATTTGAATAAGTACTTGTGTCCAAAATGAACAATTGAGGGACAGTACGTCCCTAGGTTATCCCATCTGGACACATGTACATGACATATATATTCTCATGCTAGTCAGAACCTGCAACGTACAGAAACTCCAAATGCTATAGCTAGCACACAAGTAGGTACATGTAGTATTCTCAATTAATGAACCGCGAGAGGCGAGACCATGTGCCTAGGTAGAATCAGTGCCTCCTGTTTGCATGCAACTGCCGCTGCTTAAAATATCTTGACGGACCGATCGATAGAAACACGTCCATTACTCCGTAAGTTTTTTAATTAAATGGTTAAAAGAACGCTCCCTGGTTGATCACACTTCATCTTATCAAGTAAGCCATGAGGAATCTATATATGAAATATCAAAGCCATATCCCTTATAGTTAGGTCAAAGGTCAAGATCAGTGTCATTAGGTAAAATATAATGATATCAAATGAAAGCCCCTGTCATGAGAAATCTATATATGAAATATCGAAGCCCTAATCCTTATACTTTAAAAGTAGGTCAAAGATCAAGGTCACTAGATGAAAAGTCATGATATTAAATGGAAGTTATTGTCATGAGGAATCTACATGTGAAATATCAAAGTTGTATCTCTTATAGTTAAAAAGTAAGTCAAACGTCAAAATAAGGTCACTAGGTCAAAAGTCATGATTTCGTATAAATGCACTCACCATTATGAAATCTATATGTGAAATATCAAAGCCCTATCCGTTATGATTAAAAAGTAGTTCAAAGGTCATGATCAAGGTCACTAGGTCAAAAGTTTTGATATCAAATGAAAGCTGTCATCATCAGAAATATATATATGAAATATCAAAGCCCTCCCCGTCATATTTTAAAAGTAGGTCACAAGATCAAATGACTTCGAGTAAAACTGTGTGTATGAAATATTTTAAAAAGCCTTATTACTTATAACAGCATAATGAAAGAAATATTCACTTTTAGAGTAGCTTAACCAAATTATTACAATAAGGTCAAGGTTCAAAGTCAAGGTCGCAAGATCAAATTTCTTTGTATCAAAATGTAGCACGTGTTGTGTTTAATGCATGGATTAAATAAGAAAGCCCTATCACCTATACTTGCCGAAATATTTGCTTTAATAACTTATCAACCAAAATATTACGACAAGGTCAAAGTTCAAGGTCAAGGTTACTAGGTCAAATGTCTTGGTATCAAAACGTAGTACTTGTAATGGTGAATGTTTCTTTGAAAAATTAAAGCTCTATCACTTATATGAGTCTTGTAATTATAATGGGGAATGTATGTATGAAATATGAAAGCCCTATCACTTATACCTAAAGAGTTATCTACTTTAAGAACTTCTTAACCGGAAGGACGGAAAGGTTGACAGACGGACAGATTGACAGGCGGTTAGGGCGCTTCCTATATACCCCAAACTTTGTTTGCAAGGGTATTATAAGACAAAGGACTCCCCCTTATTAGGTACGAGAAATAGGGGAAAAAATTCCTAATGGAATACGTCCGTTTAGAAGAACTGACAACGCGCGGTTCAGTGTGAATACAAAATGACGTAACGAGAGGCCCAAAAGTGGAGATTCAAAGTTCAAACAGTGAAAATGGAAGAAAAAAATATTCAGGTATAAAGAATATATACAGCTAAATTTGCAGCATTGATCAGACATTATCCTTTCGGTTACTTAACCTTCGTCGTTGAAAAATCTTACCTTCCATTTTCTATCGCCATCTGTACGAGCATCAAGAAGGCCATCATCACAAACCGGGAAGTCAATGATTGTTGATCCGTTACAAGTAAATATTGTAAAAACATCCCGTCCTGCACGTACGGCGACTCCACATGCGCATGAAAACACTGTCCATCCACTACAGGGTTTCGTTCTTATTTGTACCTAGTGAACAGAATTATCAGAAATCTAATTGAGATCATATAAATAATACGACGCGTTTTAACAACACCGTCTTAAATGCATTTTACAATGCCTTCCGCGATTGCACTGGAAATCGTTCATTTGATCATTTACATTGTCCTTCGTGCTTGCTATTGGGCTTGTGTCGATGTCTGGGTATTTTTGTATAATTTTCTGTTCGCGTCGTCAAGTTCTGTTTTGTATTTTCTCCAAGATTCGTAAGTTGACTATGGTTTTTGGAATCTGGTTTTGGATGTTGTGTTTACTTCCTTTCACTGATATTCAAAATTAGGTTAGGTGAATCTCCCCTATTTAACGACAATGAAGTAGTTACAGGCGAGAAAATAATTAAGATCTTGAACAGAAACTGGGGATACCCAAAACCACTATGCGAACAAAACGGGAAGAACAGATACGAACAGATACGAACAGAAAACGAGAACTATCACATCAACCTTTTCATCGAGAAACACTTATGTTTTAACGTGACGACTTTTCTGAGTAGCAACATCCCTTCATCGCCTGCTTATGGCGTGTTCATATCTCAGTTGATACGCTATGCCAGAGCAAGTACCAAATATACGGATTTTGTTCTGAGAGCTAGGCGTCTTTCAGATAAGCTTCTCAGTCAGGGATATGTTTGTGACCGACTAACATCGTCACTGAGGAGTTCTACGGTCGATATGGGGAACTCGTCATACACTATGATGTCCCACTCTCCAGAATGGTGGACGATATTTTGTCATAGACCATTTGAACCATCCAACCAAAGATTGTACTATATGTCTTCCGAAATGGAAGTAACCGGATGTGACAGTTCTACCGAATTGAAGCGGCGGTTGTTGCATGCAAGCAGGAGATGCTTACTCTTCCTGGGCACCTGGTCTCACTCTCATATCGGGAGTTCGCTTCTTTTCATATGGTGGAGGTTTTTGTTTGTTTGCTTTGGTTCCTGTTTTATCCTGATTTTGTATGCCTTCGGTTTCTGATTTTCTGAATTATCGATTTTGTACTGTAAACAGGGATATGGTCATTATCCATATAGTATATAATATTTGTTATAATGTGCACATAATCATACCAAAAGAACATATAATTGATGTATCAAAAGCTTGATTATTTTATAAACGAAAGCGGTATCTCAGATATTAGACCGTTAATTTTAGAGTATAACGCTAGCGTATTTACACTGTAACACATCCTGAAAATAAGAGGCGTCTTACCATGCCTAATGGTGACCAACATTACTCAAAAGTAAGTTTCTTATTCCTTTAATGACTTTTATGCCAGTGTAGAAAAGTATTGAAATGCATTAATTACATGTTTGTTTACATGCGAGATATAGCGGCCGATCTCTTTTGTATGTTGTGTGTACATAAATATTTATTTACCTTTGTTTATATTGATTATATTTTCAAAATGTATCTTAACTTTCATATTTTATCGTTATTATCGCCCTATTTGTACTTCAATTGCTTTATTAATTAATTTAATTACATCATTGTTTCCTAACTTATTTAGTATTCATAGAAATGTCGATCCTTCAATAATTATGCATACATTGGCCGATCCTCCAAACCGACCATTCAGAGGCCGCTATCTTTGTTTACATCGGGTAGATCCTTGCCTGAGAGTATACAAAGGACCCCCGATTCTGCCCATTTTCATTGTCATTGGGAAGATGCAATGGGACAAATTGTGATGTGTTTTCTTTTCTCGTACTGGATTTTGTACAAAGTGTAAATAAAATGTCAACTTTATTAATTTGTCTCACTTCAACAACACTTGGATAATTCTCGTCTGGGACGAGTGTGAATTAATACTGGGACGACAAGCTTGAAGATTGTCTAAGAAAGACACGCTACCAAAGACTTGTTTAGAAGAAAGACAACCGGTACCACTTCTACTCGTACCATGTTACTCTTGTATCATGGTACATGTACGAGTAGAAGTTCGCGCACAGAATAAACTTTATCCTGCCGTCAAAACATTTCCCTTAAAGACGAATGATTCATAAAAGATCCATTTATTAACAAAGGTTTCGATCTTCTTAACATCTCTAATATTTTTCGGGATCATCGCGTTCAAAGTACTATTCCTCAATATTTTGAGAATATAGAACCTCCTCTTATTTGTTACAAGGATAAGAAATCTATTCGAAATTTGGTATTTAGCTTCGGAATTTTGTTCATTCCGAGGTTCGCAACCGAACCTGTAGAAAATCAAATGATTTTGCCTTGCCTTCTCGACTATGATACTGATTCAGTGATGGGTACCTATGTAATGTTTACTACAATAAAGTAACATCAGATCCTAAAATACTTGAATCTAGTCCTACTTCTTGAAAATGTGAAACGGCTGAATACCTATATAAACCAGCTGGACATATTGTTACAGGCGACTTTTCAATTATCCAGGACAGGCAACTACGCAGTCTTCTAAAAAAAGACCTCAGTGTGAACCCCATCCAAGATAGATTTTATTAAATGTCGCGAAGTTACAGTGTATAAAGGAAGCCTTAGATAACTATACCAAACGATGGTTAACCAGAAGGAGTCGAATCGCATTCTCTGATTGACTGGAAAAACTTCATTTTGGACATTCCTGATATTCGAATAGATAATTTCCACTATATCCTCATCGTTTTGAAAATCTAAGTTCTAAATCTGAAAGATATTTCAAATCCAAATTAAGGAATTTACATGAAACATATATCTTCCCTCCTACTGCTAAAGCAACCAAAAAAAACATCATAATCATTTGAAAACGTCACCACATATTAAGTTTAGTTTTGGAACTTTCGTCTACGAATACTTATACATGTATCAAATACAATGAACGTGTCCCTAATATTTTGAGCAAATATAACAGCGAAATTTCTTCATTCAACATCCCTTATTTAAAATTTGATCTTCCTACAGTAATCTGTATACAAAAATTGCACAAGTCCACTTACAAATTTCGATATATCGCTAAATCTTACAACCGCTCAACAATAATTTTGTCTATAAATCTGACGTCAGCACTAAGCAAAATATTGAGTTCTGTTCTAAACAGGAATGATGTAAACTTATTTTGGTCTAATAAAAATTCAATGGATGTGATTTACAAAATGAAATCTAGACATTTTCAAGCCAATATGATTTCTTCATACGACTTTTCACAAATGTACACTACGCTTCTTCACGACAGAATTAATGATCAATTGTCCAAATTCATTTAACGGATGCTTTAATCGAGAGGGAAAAATTATATTTGTACATCAGAATCAAAGGGTTTCTTTTCCGCTACAGAATAGAAATCATACAAATCATCGACGCGCTTGCGGCTAGGAAACAGGGTTTGCTTACTCCTTCCGGGCACCGGGCCGCACCTCTAGCTATATGTCCGTCGATGCTCAATTTTGTGCTCTATGTTAGTGCTGTTGAGATTAGGGTCAGGATCTTCTTTAACTCATTTGTGTCACACTTATGCCCTTTGCCATGAGGAGCTCTTTAAAAAGTCCCCCCGAGGGTTTAGACAGTAAGTGTTTTGAAAATGTTTTCCTGACATGGTCGCCATAACACTTTCTCTATAGACATAGCCTAAGGGATGGTATGTTTTTATATATTTTCGTTTATGTGCATGAACATCGACGGCGGGTGCGGCTAGCCAACAGGGGATGCTTACTTCTCCCGGACACCTGGTACCACCTCTAGCTTGCTAGGGGTCCGTCGATGCTTAATTATGTGCTCTATTGTGAGTGCTGTTATGGTCAGGGTCTTCTTAAACTCATGTAGTGTTACACTTATGCCCTTTGCCGTGTGGAACTCTTAAAAAATTTCCCCGCTAGGGGTTTAACAGTAAGTGTTTTGACATATTTTCCTGACATGGCGCCATAGCACTTTCTATATAGACATAACCTCAGGGAGTGCATGTATTTTATAAATTTTCATTTTAGTGCATGAACATCGACGGTGGGTGCGGCTAGTCAACAAGGGATGCTTACTCCTCCCGGCACCTGGTCCCTCCTCTAATTTGCTAGGGGTCCGTCGATGCTTAGTTTTGTGCTCTATTGTGAGTGCTGTTGAGATTATCGTCAGAATCTTCTTTAACTCATGTAGTGACCTTTGTATTGCCTTGTTCTTAACCTTGGACGACATTTATGTACGATTTGTTGAGAATCTCTAGAACAGGTTGTAGGGATCCCAATGGGTACCAATTGTGCACCTCTTGTTGCAGATTTATTTCTATACACGATTAAAAAGATATTATCCAAAATCTGCAAAAGTAAAGACAACACGATGATTTAAAACGTTTTATGCCTGGATGATATTCTTACCATCGCCAATCCAGTTTTTTTAAGTATAAGTTTTGATATTTAGTTCCAAAAATGGTGATTCTCTGTTTGTCCCATTTGCAGTGTTTAAAGTCAATTCTTGTTGAAAAATAACAGAGAATCACCATTTTTGGAACTAAATATCAAAATTGCTTTTAGGAGAAATTATAAAGACATTGACAAAAGATATGATTTCGGATTCAACATAGTAAAATTTTCCCTGGATTGACAGTCATGTTCCTAGATTACCACCATACGGTATCTACATTTCGAAGCTCATCCTGTATACTAGAGCATGTACTGATGTTATGGATTTTCATGGTAGAAATTAACAAAAAAATAAGTTTTTCGCTTTCACAAAATAGTATATACTTTCTAGAATTTTTACAAAAATGGTTAACGTCTTTTGAAATATTCACCCATATATGCAGCAGAATGTATAACTTTGGGTATTTCGCAACCAATATGTATGGTGACATGAAGAAAATGGGATTACCTCCAGCATGACCACCCTGCACCAACCCAGCGAAACAAACCCACAAGAAAAAGATACGTTAAGGACATCAGAGAAAAACTACATAACACAAAAATACACGACAAAAATCACTGGAACATCATACAGAACAATCGAAACAGACGTATAAAAACATCAAGCATTAATGACAACACATAAAATGAAGGAGACCAATGTGCAACCGGCGCCGACTTGGGACGACCATCTGCTATAAGCAAATGGTGTGGATTACGTGCGCACAACCCTCCCACTTATCTGGGTACACAGAGGTCTCCATAGACATACAATAGTTGTATAAACAAAAAACTTCCCACTGTAAGGTGACGTCACAAACATGACAGTTAAACACAGCGGCATTTTGTAACACGAATTCTACGTAAAAGGATCTAGAACTACTAGATCTAGAACTACATTGTACTTGGTGAGTGTCACTGCTGGTGAACCAAGAGTCCCCGAGGGCACATGTAGCCAAGTTCGATCATTTTTTTGTTGATCGTCTGTCTTTTCAACGCATTTGAAATTTTCTGTTACAAAATTTTTTGAAATTTCTAAAACGTGGGTTCTGTAGCATCATATCCCACCTATTCTGCTACGTCTTTTGGTACATTTTTGGACATAATAATTTTCATACTTTTCGGTCATATTACGTTGTTTAGACTGAGGATCACTGACGAGGGTTTAGTACCCGAAACGTGCATGTCTGGTCCATGCTGTAAATTTATCAGGTTTTCAATGATGCTATTGAATTTAAAGACGTTTAACATTCAATAGCATGCGTATAACAGTCCGTGCTGACTGAAGCAAGCTCAAGATCAATCACTCTAGAAGTCTGACCAATTTTCCAATAGGACAGATAATCCGGACCCAGTCTTTTCTGGCGAGATTTAAACAAGGCCCGCCATGGAGTCCTATCGTCATGGTCGGCAAGTGTGTAACGTTGGGAAAGACACTGGTACAAATCTGTAGATTGGTCCAATTTCATGTCCAGTGTTCTTTTGGTCTTTATTTCCTCGGTAAAACAGGCGATTGACATTTTTCTTACATTTGTTGTTTTTTTTTTTTTTGGTCCTTCTGATTTTGTTAACTAAGTCACCGTAAAATGTAGGAAATGAAATTCCCAATGATACATACTCTGATGCTTAAGTTGTCCCAAATTTTGAAAGAAGTTCAGAAGATTTTATGGTTTATGGTATCTAAATCCTTGATTGATCAGTTTCTTTGTAATTTGTCTATTTTTGTCATGAAAGTCCGAACCATGGGAGCAAGATCCAGCGTATCAGCTGAGCTGAGAGATGTAAATTCCGTAGGGTGGCAACCTCGGAACATCGCCATCAAGCCAAGGAAAATTAACTATGTTGAGCCAAATTCTTCTCTTTTGTCGTATATTTTAGTCTGGTGGTATTTTTTCCGTCACAGTCTTGTGATTCAAAATTTGACCGAGATTCAATTTATCAATACCTTTGTTTGCAAACCATACTTTAATGAAGGGGCGGTCTGTTTTCTCTTCTGATTTATCTGATCTAACTGCTTGAAATAAACGAAAAATACAAATGGTATGATGACTCCTCGTATTCTGTAATCTAGTGAACGTGTATCGGTATATGTGAGGTTCTTAGTATATTCTTAGTAGATTTCGTGTAACATCCGTAAAAGAATCATAGTATAATTTGGTACGAATATGATGTAGCCCTAGAGGCTCATTCAAAAATGGAACCAAGTCATCGAAGGAGAAACTATGTATTTTTCTTACTGTGGGGACGTTATAGCACAATTGTGCATTCTGCGAGACCTCTTGGTTACCTGAAACGTGGTAGGGTTGTGAGAAAGTGATACGGGATAACCAAATCGTCTGCTACTGACGTGGCAGATGGTCGTCCTTAGTCGGCACCGATTGCCGATTGGTCTTATTGGTTCATGTGTAGTCATTTGTGTTTGATTTGATGTTTGGTTATTATTTGTTGTTCCTTGTACTATTTGCGTCTCTTTCTGTGCCGCATACTTTAACTGAGATAAAACGTCCATGACACAAGGATATAATGATTATCTTTCTTATATAATTTTTTTCATATGTGCGTGTCTTCTTTGTGTTTTTGCAGTGGATGTTTTGCTGTTCGTGCTGCAACTTGGTGTTTTTGGAGTTCACCTCCTTTCTTGTGCTTAGAGAGTCGTACCATAAACTCGTACAGAAATAGTAACTCTATGTACCCAAAAACTCATACACGTACATGTACCATCAAATGATCAAATGCAATCATACCATGGGTAAAGAGGCAAAATAATATTTCAATTTTGGATAAATGTAAATTGATATCAATGAATTACTAACTCTTAATTTGAAATGAAAGTCCTTGCTGAAGTACAGTATTTATTATTATTCAAATAAACGGGATGTTTTACTCCTCTCAGGCACCTGGTCCCACCGCTAGCTAGCTAGGGGTCCGTCGATGCTCAATTTGGTGCTCTATTGTGAGTGCTGTTGAGATCGTCAGGATCTTCTTAAAGTAATTTGTGTCACACTTATGCCCTTTGCCGTGTGGAGCCCGTAAAACAGTTCCCCGCGAAGGGTTTGACAGTAAGTTTTTTTTAAAAAAAATTTCTGACATGGTCGCCATAGCACTTTCTATATAGACAGAACATCAGACAGTGCATGTATTTTATATATTGTTTTCATTTTCGTGAATGAACATCGACGGCGGGTGCAGCTAGCCAACAGGGGATGCTTAATCCTCCCGGGCACCTGGTCCCACCTCTAGCTAGCTAGGGGTCCGTCGATTCTCAATTTGGTGCTCTATTGTGAATGCTGTTGATATTTTCGTCAGGATCTTCTTTAACTCATTAGATGCTTAATTTATACTTCAGATTTAATAGCGAAGCAAAGCGATCAAGCGGGCCCGAAGGGTTTTAATGGTAACACATTTATACGAAACAAGTGGAAAAATGAACGAAAATAAGGAATAAAATATACATACTGACGAATTTATTTTCTTCAACTAAGATGGGCGCCGCCATTTTTGTCAGTTTTTATACGAAAATATTTCTAGAAAAATCCCTTTTTTGTAGCTATATGGTGTAGATTCGGTTTTTACAGTGAAATATAAAGCTAGGATGAAAAGTAGTGAAATGGTTGAAAAGTGTTAGCTTATGATGTCTGCATGAGGAGACTGAAAATTTATGAATCCTTAGTTTCGAATCATATATGAAAATTTTTGAATCCTTAGTTTCATATGCTATATGGAATTGTTTTAATACTTAGTTTCGTATCCTATATAAACACTGCAACATGCGTCGGCCGATGCGATTTTTGCCGGAATTTTCATACACAGTCTTAGCTTTGCGTCAAGGGTTTTGCCATAATTCATATTAATCACAATACAAAAGGAGAAAGGAGTATCTAGTTTTATTTTCGTACTTCTTAATTGGTATGAATTCAAGGGTGTATATGGGTATGGTAGTTTTATGTTTACTGTATGGTAATTGATACAAAGCGGTAGGGCCACGAGACCCGAATATCCGTATGGTAATTTATACAAAGGGGTAGGGCCACGAGACCCGAATATCCGCCCTTACTTTTTCTCCAGAAATAAATTTCATGAGAAATAACACAAAGCAGACAAGCACAGAAAGAGACGCATAAGGGACAAGGAACGTCAACGCACAACACAGAAACATCAAACACAAAGGACTACACATAAACCAACGATACCAGTGGGCAAGCGGTGCCGACTTAGGACGGCCACCTGCCACGGAAATAGCAGAAGGTGTGGTTATCCTGGATTACGTGCGCACAAGCCTCCCACTTTTCCGATTACCCAGAGGTCTCGAAGAACGTCAGATGACCACACACAAACAAGACCGCAAAACGCAGGGGCCCAAGCAACACAGATGAATATGTACATTTTTTGTGAATGGATATAAAAAGAGGGCGTACGTAATACAATCCGTGCTCTGTCGCCGCGAGCCCATGTATGTTATCACCCGAGGAGTCCGACTGACATTCAGAGAGGACAGGTGGTAGGGCCCTGTCTTCTCTAAAGAGATTTGGACAGGGCCCGGCATGGAGTCCCGTCGTCACAGTCAGTCAGAATGCAAGTTTTAAGAATGCGCTTGTACAAGACTGTAGATTGGTCAAGTACCAAGCCTAGTGTCCGTCTGGTGACATTAGGATCATACCCACGGTATAAAAGGCGTTTGATGATTCTGACGCATTTTCGATAGTGATGTTGTCTATCTTTGATCCTTCTTATCTTGTTAATAATGTCACCATAAAATGCAGGTTATGAAATACCCAAAGTAATATACTCTGTCCCTGCATTGGTCCGAATTTCAGAAGAAGTTGACAATAATTTTTGTAAAATTTCCAGAAAGTCTTTACTAGTTTGTAAAAGCGAAAACCTTGTCCTAAAAGTTTCTTGGTAATTTGTAAATTTCTACTATGAAAATCCAAAATATAAGTACATGCTCTAGCATACCGGATGATCTGTGAAATATAGATACCATAGGAAGGTAATCTAGGAACATCACCGTACTCCTAATTTTAGAAAGAAGTATTTTTGATACAAATATATGACAGTCAAGCCTAAATTTAGTAACAATAAATCACAACAATTTTATTGAAATTGGAACCTATATTTTGAATTGACCTTGAACTTAGAGTCAATGACCTTGAAAAATTTGGAAGTGCTCAATTAAGAATAACTTCTTCTGTTGACCCTACATAAAGCTTAAGCAATATAAGTTATCTAAACCATGGTAAAAATAAATTTGAGAAGATATAGTCATCATGTGTCAAATGAAAAGTTGCCATGGCAACCATTTTTGACCTCAAAATGTAGGAAAACAAAACAAGGTCCCACTTATTTTATCCAGTGATTATATTTGTCACATGAAATCTATTTTGTTCTGACAACAGTAATGGTGTTATCAGCCTGACATTTTGTGTTATTTTTGCTTAAAAACGGTAAAAATTGGACAAAAATTAGGCCTTGATTTTTACCTCATTTTATGACAATTTTTGACTGATTTTGATTTGATACGATCCGGCTAATTGAAATAAATGTCAAATATTTGTTATTTTTTCTAAAAATAGAGGTTTTAAAGATTATAAGTTATTTATACCAATTAACTCTGACAATGGTTTCCATGGCAACATAATAATCAAAGATGACTTATTTGAACATTTTTTAGTGCTATAAATAGACAGACCTCGTTTCCATGGCAACCGGAATATTTATTTTAAAAAAATTGTTATTTTTGTATTAAGGGCATTATACATACATGTACCATTTATCGAGAAAATCATGAAAATCCATGACATGCTGTTTCTAAATCATTTTGGTCCTTGCAGAGAATTGATATTAAATCCAAAATCATCTCTTTTGTCACAAATCACAGTTAGAAATTCTATGAGTACAATGTTCAAAATTAGGTGCAATATCGGGCTTCGTGGCACTACCCCTTTGTTACGTTAAGAGGAAAGACATGCCGATGTGTACAAAATGCGTACTCGTGGCACAAGTATTCAAAAAGGATAGGAGCATAAAGTTTAAGGAGATGTAACGATAAGACGTAAAATCTGCCCTGAAAAGTAGAACTTTCAGAATGGGAAATTCTTCAGTTACTGTAGAAATATCATCTTACTTAAAACATATCTGCATATTCAATCATAATATGAGTTTTAGTTAACTCCTTTATCATGAGATGCTGACTCTTCCTATATACCTGGTTTCACTCCTAATGAGGGGTTCGCTTCTTTCCATGTGGTGGAGGTTTTTGTTTGTTTGCTTTGGTTTTTATAAACATAAACATCAAAAAAGTATCTAACAGTTATTCAGTCTCAAAGTCGAGAAGGAAGGCAAGACCATGTCGTGAGAATTCCCATCGGAAGGGTTGCGAACCCCGGAATGAACAACATTCCGAAGTGTGACCAGGTGCCCGAGGAGAGTCAGCGTTCTTGTTTTATCCTATGAAATAAGATAAAAAAATGCTGCATCATTTCGATATACATAGGATGACAAATAAAGACAATGACAATACACCAATACACAGTACAAATTGATAATTCAGGAAATCACAAATTTAAGGCATAGGAAATCAGGATAAAACAAGAACACTGACTCTCCCCGGCCACCTGGTCACACTTCGGAATGTTGTTCATTGCGGGGTTCGCAACCGTTCCAATCGGAATTCTCGCGATTTGGTCTTTGGTCCTTACAGGAAGCAAGTACTCAAGGTCCTCTACCCAGTTTGTTTTTTTACCAATCGTTCAAGATATATGGCCACCAAGTGCTCTGATTGAATGACACATTTATGAATTCTCTTCTGGAGCCGCTGCAAAGATTTTCACTAATCTTACAGGAAGCAAGTACTTAAGGTCCTCTACCAAATTTGTGTTTTTTTCATGCCAACGTGTAAAAAAATATGGCCGCCCAGGGATCTGATTGGATGACACTTTTTCGACATCTACTTTAAAACTGCTACGCAGAATTCAACGAAACCTTGCTGGAAGGAAGTATTAAAGGTCCTCTACCAAATTTTCCACTATCATTCTTTTGTGTGCAACTCAGGTGAGCGATGTGGCCCCCTTGAACCTCTTGTTATTAAGGGTGTGTATGCTCATTGATTCGAAGATCCCTACTTGGAGACCCCCTTCTTTCCTAATGTTTAAGGTTTCTTTCTTGGCTTTAAAAGCTTTCTCTTCGTATACTTCAATAACAAGATGTGTCGCGTTAATGAAGCGAGGAAAGCAATAAAGCATTATTCCTCCAAAAGAGGTTTGATATTGGTAGCAAACAAAGGAGGGGATCTCCAACAACACCAGGTTGAAGCACCCGCTGCATAACCCCAATTAGTTAAAGAAGACCAAAACACCCAATGCAAAAACACAAAGCAGACAAGCACAGAAAGAGACGCAGAAGGGACAAGGAACGTAAACACACAACACAGAAACACTACAAATAAACCAACGAGACCAATGGGCAACCATTGCCGACTTAGGATGGCCATCTGCCACGCAAATAGCAATATAAGAATAATGATACTGTTATATAACTTAAATAATGTAAGCAAATAATCATCAAAGAAGCACCTAACCATAATTCAGTCTCAAAGTCGAGAAGACAAGGCAAAATCGTGAGAATTCCCATCGAAACTGTTGCGAACCCCGGAATGAACAACATTCTGAAGTGAGACCAGGTGCCCGGGGAGGGCAAAATATTTTAGAGCAATTTAAAACGTTAAACAGAAAAGAGTTCGACATCCATTTCTAATAGGGACTCTAACAATCAGAAATCTATTTGATACCATTGATTTTGCAACTTAATAAAAAACACAGAAGTTGCAAATTTTGTATAGCATTTGCTCATTTTACCTGAAAGGTGTTTCCTCCGTCAAAATTTGAAACGATTGGCGTATAATGGGATCCTTATTATACCCAAGAATCAGACTGTGATCGACACCATAGGACGCAATGGTTTTGTCAACACATGTTTACTGTACTTTTCAAACTTTCAAATGTTGCAAACCTCAAATCAGAATTTAATCAAAACCTATACATTTTAGTACAACTATTTTTTTGCAGATTCAATCATCAAATCAAAACATCTTCTAGCTTTGACGTTCCTTGTCCCTTTTGTGTCTCTATCTGTGCTTGTTTGCTCTTTGTTTTTGCGTTGGGTGTTTAGGGGTTTCGCTGTGGGTGCTGCAACCTGGTGTTTTTGGAGATCCCCTTCTTTGTTTTATTTATAAAATCACATAGCAGCCATATAAGAAGGAAATTTAATGCACAGCAGTTGGTGTCGATATTTATTTTTACAAAACTCTCAAAAAGATTGTAAGAAAACGAAATATTAATATAATGTGGTTGGTATTACTCACCGATTGAAGGGAATTGCTGTTTTCATAAAGAAGATAAGATCCTTCATCTTGAAATGAATACCACTTACTACAAAAGAAAATGGTTAAATGCATAGAAATAAAAGTACCACCAAAATCGTTTTGTCACTATTGAAATATATGTCGTATTCTAAAATGTATCTCTAGTACAACAACGCTGTACATGCGTTAAATCTGTTTATGACTTTCAAGATATTTGTAAGCCGGTGCGGGCTTACAAACCATATTTCGTACTTCGCGCTGTGTGATTAATTAATGTGCAGTTCTTTGTTGTGGACGGAAAACATCGTTGGAATTTTAACAATTTGAAAGTTTATTTCACGAAACATAATTCGACAGAATCCATATCATGCGAGAAAGTACATTGTAATCTATGACAACGAGAAAGCAAATCTAATCTTGTTTCAAATATCTTTATGTGAATTGATATAAGCATCATTACTCTTTCATGTAAGGGAATTTATTAACTTTCGTGTTCTAATAAATGCATCGATTCAGTTTAGAGTTATTCCTCTTTCTACAGTGTGCACATTCACCAACATGAAATAGTTCACCTAAATTAGTGTGGGGGAGAGGCAATATGGTTACATATTTTAATTGAAGATCTAACGACTTCCAAGACAAAAGACTAAATAAAAATATCTTATCTATATTGCTTATAAATGAATGTCCTTAAAATCTATCAATTCTGATAGAAAATCAAGATTAAATGCCAATTTACTGTAATCTTTGTGAAATCTTATCCTTGTCAGACTTTAGACACAATGTAGGCCGAACCACAACGGTACATACTGTAATAATAAATTACTGTTTTGCATTATGTGCGATAACAGTTAAGGCATGCCATTTCTAAATGAAGGAATTTCAACGATTTTATGATAACCATGTGAAAAAATAGTATTCATGTCACTTAATCTTTTCATGAAGGAAAATTAATAGACCCATGATGAAAATTAAGATTTATCTTTATTTGAAAACTGGGTAAAAATGCCGGAAATTTGTTGCTAAAAAAGCAAATTCGTAAAGAAAATTCAAAAAGTGTTGAAATGCACTCATTTGATTTTTATTTTACTTTTCTTTGTTATTATACAATAAGACAGGTTAGATACTTTGTATAAAAGTAGAATTTGATAAAGTGGTACCTTAGGTACATGTACCAACTTCACCGATAATTAATTTTTTTTTAGATTTTACACATTGATAACGAAAATCATCAAAGTTAAGGTAAAAATTTCAGAGATACCGAATTTCAACGATTTTTCCACACACGCAGTAACACTTGCTCCTAAGAAAGACTTTTCAAAATATTGAAGAAAAAGTATATGTCCGTGTTCAAATAAGAGAGAACAGACGCTCACAAATAGTGCCATTTTGTGGTTTTCTTGAGAAAAAGTGTCAGAGCTGAAAATTTGCCTTATTTTGGGTGGAATTAAAACAATTCATAATTTTACGATATTCATCAGCCATACCTTTTTAAAAAAAAGCTTAAATAAATCATATTCCATACGTGAAACAAAATTAATGGGTAACTACTAACGTAAAAGAAATCCGAACAGTTAAAAAAATACCGCCACGTCAATTTTTACAGAAATTACCGCGAAACATATTCTTACGCATACTTCATTCATTTTAGATCAAATTCTCAAACTTGGCTGCTTTAATTTGTCTTATGAATCAAAGTCTTAAAAAGAGTAAAAATGATACATTGGCCATAATAAATTGAAATATCTATAAAATTCAAGTTCAATGAGTGCTAAACAGGAGATGCGCAAGAACAGTCTAAATCGTGACCAATGACGCAACTTAACTGTTTGTGATCGACTAACAAATCGTCACTGAGTAAGTCGTATGGTCGATACAGGGACCTCGTTATACACTTCTGGTGTCCCACGGTGGATGATATTCTGTGTAAGACCATTTGAAATATTCAATCACAGAAAATACTTGTATGTTCCGAAATGGAAGGAACAGGATATAATATTTCTGCCGAAGTGTATGCAAGCAGGAGATCCTAACTCTTCCTGGGCACCTGGTCTCACTCCAATACTGTTCATATGGTTGAAGTGTTTGTATGCCTTATGATTTCCTGAATTATCGACTTTGTACTGTGTATTAAGATACATGTATGGTCATTATACATATTTGTCATTCCAACTAAAAAGTGGAAAAACCAATCGGCCTTGTAAAGTTTTAAAGTGATATAAGAGGCCTTCCGGTTAAGATTTTTGTAGTGATATGTGTTTAACCACGTAACATCGTATAACTTTAATCGTTAGAGTCATTTCTTTGAAACATTTGAAGTAGAAATTGGTCTGGTCTATTTCAGTTCAGTTTATGCCGTTAAGAGAAGAGATTACCCCGACCAACTGTCCTCTCTGAATCTCAGTCGGACTTATTTATAGCTCACTTTGCATTCTTCTTTCTCTGTTTGCATTTGCTATTGTCTTTGAATTGATCACTTGCCAATCTATAGAGACCCTAAGGGCCTCGAAGTGGTTCCAATACCCTCTTCACGCAATCGTAATTTCTACATGAAATCATGATCAATAATTCATAATTGATGACCATTTTTTGTCCGTATTTAAGAAAAAGTTATTCGCTGTCTCGCTATCGTTTATAACTAACATGGCTAACATGTGTCAATCGGTAGTCAATCGGTTAATGTGATTAGCTTATTCAACAGACAACAAAGAAGGCATCGAATTCATAGCATCCGTAAATATAATAAGCCTGAGATACATATTATTTCCTCCGATGACTGGGTTCCATTCTTGAATGAGCCTCTAGGTCTACACCACATTCGTACCAAATTGTACTCTGTTCCTTTACGGAAATGACATGATGTCTACAAATGTACTAAATACCTCACAATTACCGATAAATATTTTCAAGACAATGTGTCATCTTGGAAATGTTAAACATCTTCAAATTCAATAGCATCATTTAAGAACTGATTAATCTGCAGCATCGACAAGACATGCACGTTGCGGTCACTTAATCCTCGTCAGTGATCCTCATTCTAAATAATATTATCTGACCAAAGAGTGTGAAAATTATTATGTCAAAAAAATGTATCGAAAGATGTAGCAGGATAGGTACATGTACTCAGTACTCTTTTAATTTTTGAATTAAGATTTGTACATTTACTTTACAGCGAGTGCGCGGCTCCAAATTGCTGTAGGGTCGATTCAGTAGCATATGTTAAACGTCTTCAAATTCACTAGCATCATTTTAGAGCTGACAAATTTACAGCACGGACCAGACATGCACTTTTCGGAAATTTAACCCTCGTCAGTGATCCTGAATCTAGAGGATCCTGATCCTCTGAAATAATAGATAACCACAAATCAGCTCTTGCTTCCTTTGGCTTCGACACTAACAATTAAGATTTAGATTGGCCACACTTATACTGCATACCTAAAATGCATAAGAATCCGTACAAACAACGTTTCATCGCTGGCTCCTCAAAATGTTCTACCAAATCTGTATCGATAACAAATATGGACAACAACCACATCCCCGCCTACAGCATAAAAAATCGATAACTCAGAAAACCAGAAACCTAAGACATACAAAATCAGGATAAAACAGGAACCAAAGCAAACAAACAAAAACTTCCACCACATGAAAAGAAGCGAACTCCCGATATGGGAGTGAGGCTAGGTGCCCAGGAAGAGTAAGCATCTCCTGCTTGCATGGAACACCCGCAGCTTCAACCCGGCAGAACTGTCACATCTTACTCACCAACGTTTTATCTGAAATCAAATCTGGGCTTAAAAAATATTGTTCGACCGTATATTCTCGCAGTGGTATCAACCAGATGTTGATTTTAAAGAATTCGAAGGAACTTTTAGAACATCTGAAATCCACGCATTTTAGTAGAGTCCATTCGATCAAATCCTTTGATTTTTCGACACTTTACATTACAATTTCACTTTCTAAATTGAAAAAAAGAGTCGCAAAAATTATAAGTAATGCGTTACAAGTAAGAACGGTAATCGCAAATACAAATTTATTGTTGTTAACTATGACAATACCTACTTTGTAAAAGAAAAGTCTGATTCTGAAAATAGGTACACTGAAACTTACATTATTCAGATGTTAAACTTTCTGATCGACAACATTTTGTGGTGTTTGGAGGAAAGGTCTTCAAGCAAATTGTCGGAATTCCAATGGGGACCAATTGTGCCCCACTCCTTGCCGACATTTTCCTTTACTCGTACGAAGCTGAAGTCATTCAATCTCTGGTCTCTGAAGGGTAACGATACTTAGCTTCTGACTTCAACTTCACTTACAGATACATAGACGATGTGTTGTCCATGAATAATCCATAATTCGCGGATTACCTGAGCAGTATCTTTCCTTCAGAGCTTGAAGTCAAAGAAACTACAGAGACAAATAATTCAGCATCCTATTTGGACATAATGTTGTCCTATAGAGCTGCAACGATTCACCGCGCTGCACCGAGAATCGCGATTCTTAGCTCTGATTCGTATCGCGAGTCGTAGTGGTCAGAAACGATTCGAGTCGAATAGTCTAAATAATGCAGAAAAACGTTCTAATTTCAACTTTATAGTATTCACTAATCGCAGGATTCCAATTAGAATTATTTAAGGTGATGATTTAGAATAAAAAGTGAACCTTTCAAGTGCATTAACTAGCAATTTGTAAGAAAATACAGGGTCAGAGGAAATTCGAAACAGCGACTTTTACCGCATTTCAACGAGCGCGTGAGTGCTACCCCAAATTGAAAATTGCCTTGCCTATGCTCTTCTTTGTGCAAACTGGTTAGTTATCATTTATCTTTTGTACACAGTATCAAATTTATATCCCCAGAAGGCAGTTCTGTGGAAGGGGGGGGGGGGGGGGGTTGGCTGAAATAATATTTCCACACGATACATAAACATATATATCATGCACTGCTTTCACATAAACTGGGTATTTCATGCATTTTTATACCCCCGCCATAAAATGGTGGGGATATATAGTGATGCACATGGTTTTTTTTTTTTTTAGATTGAGATGAAATTTTTCAAATAAAAGGAAAAAAATAAATATCTTTGGAAAATTATATTGCAGAAAAACTCGAACCGAAAAAAACCGAATCGAGACATAAAAATCGAAATCGAACCGAATCGAGAAGTTAACGACTCGTTGCAGCTCTATTGTCCTACGACACTGATGGTCACATGAACACCTCACTCTATGTCAAACGTGACGACTTCGATTTCAGCATTACAGAGTTTCCTTTTCTGAGTAGCAACATCTCTTCATCTCCATTGATACGCTATGCCAGAGCAAGTACGAAGTATGCGGATTTTGTTCTGAGAGCTAGGCGTCTTTCAGATAAGTTTCTCAGTCAGGGATATGTTTGTGACCGACTAACATCGTCACCGAGGAAGTTCTACGGTCGATATGGGGAACTCGTCATACACTATGATTTTCCACTCTCCAGAATGAACGTACTATCTCTCTGTCGGTCTGTTTTTTAGGTTTTCACTGTCAGTCTTTTTCCTGTAGCGCATAGTGATATTAGGATATGGGGAACTCGTCATACACTATGATGTCCCACTCTCCAGAATGGTGGATGATATTCTGTCATAGACCATTGGAACCATCCAACCAAAGATTGTTCTCTATGTCTTCCGAAATGGAAGAAACAGGATGTGATAGTTCTACCGAATTGAAGCCGCGGGTGTTGCATGCAAGAAGGAGATGCTCACTCTTCCTGGGCACCTGGTCTCACTCCCATATCGGGAGTTCGCTTCTTTTCATGTGGTGGAGGTTTTTGTTTGTCTGCTTTGGTTCCTGTTTTATCCTGATTTTGTATGTATTCGGTTTCTGATTTCCTAAATTATCGATTTTGTGCTGTATACAGGGATATGGTCATTATCCATATTAGTCATTCATGTGAAATTTGATGCATAGTTAGGACTTGGATATTTACAGCGAAAAATCGACTTTCGCAACACTTGACCTATTTTCTAGAAGTAATGCCGCTTGCTGGATGATTCGCAAAATTAAGTTTTCGAACTTTTTTTCTGCAAAGAATAGAGATATAGAGGTTAAATATTTTTGTACCCGAAACGTGCATGTCTGGTCCATGCTGTAAATTTATCAGGTTTTAACGAGATATCACACGCGTTTCAGTAGCCTCCCTTAGACGAGAATTTTTAAGAAATCTCCACGCTGAAGATTTCCGATTTTCGTAACTTAAAATGTCTTGATGTTCTGGCTTTGTTATAATCACTCAATCGGCAAGGCGACCCGATAGCTCAGAGGTAAAACTCTTGCCCACCATACGGGAAGACAGTGGTTCGAGCCTGAGCGCAGGACTAAAACTCAGATTGTTATTCGTATGTAAATTCGCATATTTATTTTTCTTTGGAAAGTAATGGTAAGCCTAGAGTGACCAACAATAGTCAATTTTTTGCTGAAATTGAACTTATTTGAAAATTTTGTTAAGACTTTTTTACTTACATACATATGTCGTATCTATTCAGAAATAAGTCAGGTGTCAGTAAAGTGTTTGAATGTAGAGAAACTTATAATATAGTTACCCATATGGTACATGTAATATCATTACACATGTGCACACACTGTCGTGTTATCACACAAAATCTGTATTCGGTTCTATTTATTTACATATTGACATCTTTGTGAGTGAAGGAACACTGCTGTGATATATCAAAAAGATGATAATATAAATTCGGATGCTTTTGTCTTTGGTCACATGGTAAAGAAAGATAACTCGAATTGCACTTTTAATTTTTTACATGATAATTTACACATTCAGTCAGATTTTGCAACATATGACGTGGTCATTGAATGATTTCTTTTTATAAGAATTTGCACAATATGATAAGGGAATCATATGTTAAGTTTCATTTGAAAATCTTGGGCTGAAAAAATAACATAGCCAAAAAATGAGCATTTCCATTACAATCAATGGATGGCTAAAAAGTCTGATCAATTTCAAAATCCCAAACTTTTGGATGGTGACCTCCTAATATTGTCCCTTACATCTGGATTAAATTAGGAAATCAGAATTATGCTTTTTTTCTGAAAATAAATGTTGTATAACGCGAAACGTGTGATATCACCTTAAATGATGCTATTGAATTAAAAGACGTTTAACATTTGAACTACTTGGTGAGTGTCACTGCTGGTGGACCAAGAGTCCCCGAGGGCACATGTAGCCAAGTTCGATCAATTTCAGTTGATCGTCTGTCTCTTCAACGCATTTGAAATTTTCTGTTACAAAATTTCTTGAAATTTCTCAAACGTGGGTCCTGTAGCATCATATCCCACCCATTCTGCTACGTCTTTTGGTACATTTTTGGAGATAATAATTTTCTTACTTTTTGGCCGTATTACATTGTTTAGACTTAGGATCACTGACTAGGGTTTAGTACCCGAAACGTGCATGTCTGGTCCATGCTGTAAATTTATCATTTTTAAATGATGCTATTGAATTAAAAGACGTTTTACATTATACATAAGGTTGTCTTAGATAGTTACAGAGCGAGCTCGACTTCGGTTACGCATGACCTTTTTCGGGGATTAATTTTGAATTCAATGTTTCAAATTAAAACGCAGAAAAAACAATCGAAGTGAATTGGCATTCCGAATTTTCATGAAGCTCAATGTATGTCTGTAACAGAGCCTTGTAATGCATAAATTCAAATCCCAAAACAGATACTTAGATTAAAATCTATCATCAATAAGAAAATGTGTATAATATCAATAATCCCATGCTTAGTAGACTAAATACTGTGTATCTACTGTGAGTATGATTGTTATTCAAAACATTGGGCGTAAATAAAGAAATTTTGCATGCTTAGGTAGAGTGAAATGAATAAAGTATTCGTAATGGAGAGGAAAAGATCAACCCAAAAAAAAGTGACGATCAGGATCAAACGTGGAACACCATGTATTAATAAAACGGAAGTCTCTATACCTTCATGAAAAAAATTCCAAACCAATTTTTCTGCACCAGACACGTGTTTCGAATATTTAAAAATTCTTATCAGTGAGCATGATGTTTCAGCGGAGCCACCAAAATTCATTTCAGTAGCGCCCTCTTTCATGTTTTGAATTTAGATTTGTCTATTTAATTTACAGAGATTGCGCGGCACAAAATTTCCTGTAGGGTCGATTCAGTAGCATATCAAATAAACAAGTGCATCACTATATACCCCCACCATTATATGGCGGGGGTATAAATATATGTCCTATTGGCATAAGTGGGATGGTGCTGAGTTGTTAACCTCCTTTTATTTCGGTGACAATTTTGAATGGAATAACACGTTTTCGAAATAGCAAAATAATATCTTTCATGTCAAATCGATAAAGCGCCAAAACGAAGCTTCTTTCAGGCTGCAGAACTTGAAAGAACAAACATTACAGAAGTACCCACAGTTATTCAGTCTCATAGTCGAGAAGAATCGAGAATCGAAAGACTTTCCACAGGAACAGTTGCGAACCTCGAAATGAACAACATTCCGAAGTGAGACTAGGTGCCAAGAGTCAGCGTCTCCTGATTGCATGCAACACCCGTCACAACAGCTCCATGGAAACCTGTCAAATTCAATGATTGTCTCGATGTAAATATCAGATAAGTATGTCTTGTTTGGTGATGATGACAGCCATTTAATGATTATGTAGAATGTCACTGAGCATTCTGCAAAAGGGGATCTCATATGCTTTTATTACATCCCCGTAGCGACCGAGGAACTTCCTCAATGATGATTTCAGCCGTTGTGTAACATAACCTTGAACAAATAGCCTACTTGCAAGCCGTCTGGCTCTAATGATGAAATCTTCATATTTGGAACATGTCCTGGCGTACCGTATCAGTTGAGAAACAAAAACATCATAAGCCAGAGAAGACGGACTGTTGCTACTCATGAAAGGGAAGTTAGTTATGTGGAAGCTGAAATGGTTACGCTTGTAATACAGTGAGATGTTCAAATGGCCGTTTTTGTCGAAAGATAGGAGTATATCCAAGTACGAAGCGGATCTGCCACTCCCTGTTGTTTTCTCGATATCTAGTTCATAATGATAGATTTCAAAGTTCGAGTTATTGATGGACAACACGTCATCAATGTATCTGAAGTTAAAATTGAACTGAGATGCGAGGTGCTTCGCCCAGTCGAGATCAAGGTCTGGATTAAGTCAGCTTCGTATGAATGTAAAAAAAGTCCGCAAGAAGTGGGGCGCAATTGAATAAGAAGGAAGGTCACGGGGAACAATTTGAACTGTTCCACACTGCAACATGTAATAAGTGCATTATAATAATAATACGGAAGTGTTCCAGCTCTATACCTTCATGAAGAAATTTCTGTTCTGAAACAAGATACCCAAGGGCAGTGAAATCCAGTGCCAAGGTTGCAGAGATATCGTTGACCGATCATCACAAAATATCACAAACTTTGTTTAAGAACCTAGGGTACTTCCTTCCTGTAAGTTTTTGTTAAATTCTGTGTAGCGGTTGCAGGAAAAAAATTGAAAACGCGTCAGCATATCGGAGCCTTCGGCGGCCATATTTGTTGACCGATCGGCACGAAAAACACTAGGTGGAGGACCTTGAGTACTTGCTTCCTGAAGGTTTCGTGAAACTCTCTTCAGCGGTTATAGAGGAGAAGTGGAAAATGCTTGATCGTTTCTTCAACGCATTCGATAAAACTTCTGTAATCAAAATTTCTAAAAGATGGGTCCTGCAGCACCATATCCCACCCATCCTGCAACATGTGTGTATTTCGGTGCATTTTTAGACATAATACAATTCACACTCTTTGGCCATATAATATTGATTAGATTGATAATCACTTACGAGGGATCATGATCAGTACCCGAAACGTGCTTGTCTGGTCCATGATGCAAATTAATCTGTTCCCAAGTGATGCTATTGAATTCAAAGACGTTTAACATTTGTACCACTTGTTGAGTGACACTGCTGCTGGACCAGGAGTCCCCGAGGGCACAAGTTGCCAAGTTCGATCAACTTCGGTTGATCGTTTCTTCAACGCATTCAAAAATTCCTGTAATCAACACTTTTTGGAATTTCTAAAACGTGGGTCCTTTAGCAACTATCTCACCAATACTGCTACGTCTTTCGGTATATTTTTTGACATAATACCTTCACACTATTTGGCCATATTACATTGTTTAGATTGAGGATCACTGACAAGGATTTAGTACCCGAAACGTGCATGTGAAGTCAATTATGTAAATTTACCTTTTCTTTAATGATGCTATTGAATTTTAAGACGTTTAATACTTGTACCACTTGTTGAGTGACACCGCTGCTGGACCAAGTTTCGAGAGCAAGTTATCGTTTCTTCAACGCATTCAAAAACTTCTCTAATAAAATTTCTTGGAATTTCTAAATATAGGTCCTGTCGCATCATATCCCACCCATCCTCCTCTCTCGGTACATTTTAGACAAAATACCTTTTACACTCTTTGACCATATTACGTTGTTTAGATTGAGGATCAGTATCCGAAACGTGCATGTCTGGTCCATGATGAAATTAAGTTTTTTTAAATGATGCTTTTTAATTTGAAGACTTTTAGAATGTGTCAGCAAACCAGAGCCCTCGGCGGCAATATTTGTTTATCTATCGATACGAAAAACACAAACTTTGTAGAGAACCTTAAGTAGATGTAAAGTTTGAATAAAATGTTAGCTTTACCTACCCATCAAATGTTGTGAAGTAAGGATCACCATTTTCTCTGCAAAATTTATCCCTCCAAATACTGTCCACATAGTAGACATTGACCTATAATTTGAAAAACAAAATATTTTTCCTTACATACATATTGTTATATTTTATCGTAAACAAATAAACGACGGATAACATACAGTTTCCGATTGCATCCAACATGTACATGTACAAAATAAATCCCATGTTCTGAAATTTTAGAAATATTTTTAAATGAATTTCATATTTAAGACAATTACCTTCTTATGCTTAAAAGTGACTTTCTTCGCCGTCCTTAATCGACCGTCCTAATTCGGCACGGGTTGCCCATTTGTCTCGTTGATTTATCTGGGTCTTTTGTGTTTCGTGTTTCGAAGGTGTGGGTTTGTCTCATTGGTTTATGTGTGGTCTAATGTGTTTCACGTTTCTGTGGTGTGAATTGTTGCTCATTTTCCTTTTGTGTCTCTTTCTGTGGGTGTCTGCTCTGTGTTTTTGCATTGAAAATCATTTATAGTTTCTTTCATAAGGATCTCATTTTTATCATATTAGAAATTCACTTTCCTTCGTCAAAACCTCATATGGAAAATTGATTTTCTATCTTTTTTATTCACATATATACATATGATATTAATAATAAATACATTTCATTTATTGACAATCAACTTTGTAGTAATACTAATAACAAATACATTTCATTCATCAATATGAAGATTTTGCGCAGAAGTGTCAGCAATTTCATTAATTATATTATACCCTGTAAACGTTTTGGGGTCCCTGTAAAGTGCGAAACGAAACAAAAACGAAACGAAACGAAACGGAACAAATCGAAACGAAACGAAACAAAACTTAAAGAAAATGAGAATCTCTAGGAATTGTTTTTATTTTCAATTTTTTCTAATTTAGAAATCTTATTATTTTAATTTGTAAATTAGTTTGTTAAGTATGTCATTTTCAGAGATTTTCCCGTCTGTATCAATAATAGCATTCATATAAATCAGTTTACCTTTGACCCAATTATTAAAAGTAATCATTTTCCTTTCACATGTTTCAGCTGTATTGCACGATTATCCCAAATCATTTGTTGGCGGATGAATTTAAAAACTGCAGGTTCGTCTCTTATATTTTTACTAGACAGAGAGAAGGTAGGGAAAGGGGGAGGGCTTTATAAAATTACTCCAAAAGGAAAAGAGATTAAGATCTACCCTCTTCAAAATCGTTTTTAATATCGCAGATCAGAATGAGATGTTATGTTTTTTTCTATTCAATACACCATACGACCTTGGCCTACTTAGTGGTTTATCTTAATTGAATTCACAGTACAGGTATTTTATGTAATCCCCAAAATTTATACCCTCCCCCATTTCCCTTCCAGACAGTTTGAGGAATATATCTGGCGAAGAACGGCCACATACCTGTACATCTTATGTGAAAATTGAGTATTCCCAGTGATGCGAAAATTCCCGGTGTGAAATTACTCAATGCGAAACAGTTTTGGTGCGAATATTCTCTTAACGTATGTATCTCGGTGAATTCCGTACCACAATAATTAAAAACCGAGATATTAAATTAAATAGAGAACAATTGATAATAAAAAGTTCATATTAAACTCGTCTTAGCGGTCATTGGTCTTGTTACTATCAGCAATACACTAAAAATTAACTCTTTGCTGATGCAGCGTGGGCTGGCTAAAAATGACTCTATATATCAGTAGTATGGATTATATTTTGTCAAAATTTTAACCAATTCATGACAAAATTCTGGAAGGTATTTTATATCTGGTAAGGTTTTCAAATTTTGTAAATACATGTGAAAAAGAAGAAAATTATCTCCAAATAGTTGAAAATGTTTCAAAGGAATGAGTTTTCCAGTTAGATTGCTTCTTATCTGTTAATCTTTGAATCCTTAAATTATGTGGTAAATGCGGAGAAGTGGAAAATGAAAGAAGTTAACGGACCGTCGTCGATCGACAGATGACATACGGACGATCGACAAGAGGGCATAGATCATTCGGTTCATTTTTGTCTCCTGGTACGACGATTTTGCCCACCAGAATTATTTTATGACGTCATTCTACCCCAACTATATGTAGAAGCGTACAACGTCACGGACGACTTCATTTGATTTTTCATTTGGGCAAATCGTCTAACGAATATACAAAAGTAAACAGAATGGACATTAACGTGAAAGGGTATACTCTTTTAAAAGATACTTACTGGGATGCTAGCCAGGAGAGAGTTGCTCCAAAAAGAATGCTGCACAGTATTTGTTTTTAAGCCCACTGTGTAATGAGACCTTTTATCATAACTATCTTCAGATTGAGCATGCTTTAGTGTCATATTGTAGACCTTCTTATATTCTTCATTGGTATAAAATGTATCTTGGTCTGTTTCAGTTCGTCCTGTTATATCCATTTGACATCGACTGCTCTCTGTTACAAAGGTGTTTCCTTCACAAGTGCCCATGTCCGGATCCTCTGCGTGGATTAGCAATTTGCAATTTGGATTCTGATTTTCGCACGCAAATGGCACTGTTGGTGAAACTCTTAAAATGGTATCCTTAGTTTCCTGTATTTCCAGGGTTGGTGTGAGTACCTGTAAAGATTGATTTCGAAGTAGTGCAATTGTCGAAAAATGAGATAAAGAAGATCCTGACCTGAAAAGCACTAAAAATAGCGCACCAAAGTCAGCATCGACGGATCCCTAGCAAGCTAGAGGTGGGATCATGTGTCCGGGAGGGGTAAGCATGCCCTGTTTGGCTAATCACACCCGCCGTCAATGATCACGCACGAAACTGAAAACAAAATCTACAAAACATACTCTTAGTCTATCTGACGTTATATCTATATAGAAAGTGCTTTTGCGACTATGTCAGGGAAAGACATTTTTATTAAAACACCCACTGTCGAAACCCTCGAGGGGAACTTACGTACGTTATTTATTCAATGTTTTGATTCTATTCACTTAAATGATAAAGAAGGCTGCGATGTTAAATAAGAAACTCATTTTTCTACTATATTGCATATGAATGAAAACCGAATAAGAGTATGATATGTTGGCAAATCTAGAAATCGAATAAAGCAAATTATGTGAAAATTTACACATTTCGACGAAATGGGATGGTGGGGGAAATTTAATGATCGATGTTCAAAGGGGTAGGGCCACGAAGCCCGATATTGGCCCTAATTTTGAACACTATACTTCATATAATTTTTAACTGTGATTTGAAATTTTGAAACGTTCTATACTGAATAACGAATCTAACTTTTGTAAACATTGCATTTATCAATAGTTCGTAGCCCTTAGAAAACACCAAAATTGGTCAAATTCTGCGAAATTGATGCAAAAACTACATATTTCTATAAAATTAGCAATGGCCGCATGCATTAACTAGGAGGAAAAAAATATATATGAAAGATTATCATTATATCGTTTTGTCATAAACGTTTTATCTCAGTTAACGCATGCGGCCACATTGAATTCTTCCAAAAAAGTCACAATCCCAAGCAATTTTCGTCATATTTTGTCAATAACGTCAAAATGACGTCTTTTCATGACGTCATTACAGTTAAATGGCTCTATGTTAGGAGATATTTTTCTTTTCATTAAAAGCGGTAATCATTCGTGTGTCTTCATGAGAGAAATCAAATAATCCCCTTGAAATTTATCTCTCGAGAAAAATCGATGGCCGATTTAGGGGTCTTGTGGCCCTACCCCTTTCAGATTAAATTGATACTTTGAAAATGTTATTTTCGTATCAATACATATCCAATATACTAGCCTTGGTATACAAGCTTCTTTTGGACATCAATTTCTCTATAATTCTCAATCTTCTTCATTAATTCTATTCCATTCTTTGAGAACATTTCTATTTTCAGAGATGAGATAAAAGAAGAAGCAAAAGAACTCTATTTCGAGAACGTTCCATTAGAAAAAAAAGAAACACGAAAAACATATTGCATTCAATAGTAGACACTACGTGAAACAATCCACCTGACAGAAATATATGTGTATTCACTAGTGCTGTATATTGAAATAAATTTTTCAATAAAATACGGTACAATACATTTTGCTTCACTGCTCAATATCTTCAAGACAATACGCATTTTTTCATTTTTCTCAAATACATCATTATCATGAATCAAAAATGAATCAATAAATGGAGTTTGTATGTTGAAATAAATGACAATTTTGTAAAACACAAAAAAAAACCAAAACAAAACAAATGTATTTTTCCATTAATTCAAAGGCAAAAAAGGAATAAAAAGGTAACAAAAGCAGCTATGGAAAGTGTTCCTTTTTCTACCAAAAATTTATTTTGACATATTTGTTTTTTTACATACGAGTAATTACGTTTTGCTTCTTTGGCATCGATTTTGTGAAAATGCTGCCAAACATCGTTTTTCAATTCAATGTTAAACGCCTTCAAATTGAATAGCATCATTTAAGATCAGATAAATTTGCAGCATGGACCAGACATGCACGTTTCGAGTACTTAACCGTCGTCAGTGATCCTCAATCTAAATTGAATGTTATATGACCAAAGAGTGTAAAAGTTATGTCCAAAAAAGTGCCGAAAGACGTAGCAGGAAGTGTGGGATATGATGCTATGTACAGGACCCACGTTTTAAAAATTTCAAATTTTGATACATGTAACAGAAATTTTCGAATACGTTGAAGAAAGGAGGGGATCTCCAACAACACTAGGTTGCAGCACCCACAGCAAAATCCCAAAACACCCATGCAAAAAACACAGAACAGATACCCACAGAAAGAGACGCAAAAGGGACAAGGAACACCAACTCACAACATAGGAACATAAAAGACTACACATAAACCAACGAGACCAATGGGCAACCGGTGCCGACTTAGGACGGCCATCTGCCAAGTAAATAGCAGACGGTGTGGAGACATACGACATGTAAACATCAAACACAAAAGACTGCACATAAACCGACGAGACCAATGGGCAACCGGCGCCGACTTTGGACGGCCATTTGCCACGCAAGTAGCAAATGGTGTGGTTATCCTGGATTACGTGCGCACAACCCTCTCACTTCTCCAGTTACCTAGAGGTCTCGAAGAACGTACAAATGTGGTGTAAAACAACCTCCTCACTGTAAGATGACGTCACACAAACAAGACCGCGAAACGCAGAGGCCCCAGAGACACAGATGAATATGTAAATGGATATAAAAAGAGGGCATGCGTAATACAGTCCGTGCTCTGCCGGCTGTAGCGAGCTCATGTATGTAATCACCCGAGGAGTCCGACTGACATTCAGAGAGGACAGGTGGTCGGGGCCCTGTCTTCTCTAAAGAGGTTTGGACAGGGCCCGTCATGGAGTCCCGTCGTCACAGTCAGTCAGAGTGCAAGTCTTAAGAATGCGCTCGTACAAGACTGTATATTGGTCAAGTACCAAGCTTAGTGTCCGTCTGGTGACATTAGGATCATATCCACGGTATAAAAGGCGTTTGATGACTCTGACGCATTTTCGATACATATGCTGTCTACCTTTGATCCTTCTTATTTTGTTAATTATGTCACCATAAAATGCAGGTTGTGAAATACCTAAAGTAATATACTCCGTTGCTTTTATGGGTCCGAATTTCAAAAGAAGTTGATCATAATTTTTGTAAAATTTCCAGAAAGTCTTTACTAGTTTGTGAAAGCGAAAACCTTGACCTAAAAGTTTCTTTGTAATTTGTAGATTTCTATTATGAAAATCCAAAACATCAGTACATGCTCTAGCATACCGGATGAGCTGTGAAATGTAGATACCGTATGACGGTAATCTAGGGACATCACCGTCAAGCCAGGGGAAATTTACTATGTTGAAGCCAAAATCATCTCGTTTGTCATATACACTTGTATGAATTTCTCCATTGACAATTTTGATATTTAGGTCCAAAAATGGTGTTTCAGTGTCTGTAAACTTTGCCTTGTTTAGAGTCAATTTTTGTGGATAAATAACATCTTTATACTTTTCAAAAACAGTATTATCGATAGTAAGAATATCATCCAGGTACCTAGAAGTACTAATGAAGCATTTCACATCATCATGTTTTCTTTGCTTTTGAAGATTTTGAATAAATTCCTTTTCATATGTGTATAAAAATAAATCTGCAACAAGAGGCGCACAATTTGTACCCATAGGAATCCCTACAACCTGCTTGTAGAGATTTTCACCAAGTCTTACATAAATGTTGTCCAAGAGGAAGGACAAGGCACTACACAGGTCGCTACATGTCCATGATTTGTATGATTTGTATTCTGTAGCGGAAAAGAAACCCTTTGATTCAGATGTACAAATATAAATTTTCCCCTCTCGATTATAGCACCATTTAATGAGTTTGGACAATTGATCATTGATCTTGTCGTGAGGGAGCGTGGTGTACATATTTGAATAAAGCCTGTGTTTGTGAAACACGAATGCCCCCGGTGGCATCTTTGTTAGTATGAACACTAATTTCTGTTAAGTACATGTATGTGAGGTCGCTGGGTGAAAAGGTCAAAGGTCAAGGTCACAAGGTCAAAAATTTTGGTATCAATGGAAAGGTCTTGTCACAAGGAATACGCATGCGAAATATGAAAGCCCTATCACTTACCATTCAAAAGTTATGCCCAATGTTAAAGTTTTTGAAAAGTAGGTCAAAGGACAAGGTCAAGGTCACGAGGTCAAAATTTTTGGTATCAATGGAAAGGTCTTGTCACAAGGAATACACATGTGAAATATGAAAGCCCTATCACTTACCTATCAAAAGTTATGCCCAATGTTAAAGTTTTTGAAAAGTAGGTCAAAGGTCAAGGTCAAGGTCACGAGGTCAAAAATTTTGGTATCAATGGAAAGGTCTTGTCACAAGGAATACACATGTGAAATATGAAAGCCCTATCACTTACCATTCAAAAGGTATACCCAATGTTAAAGTTTTTGAAAAATAGGTCAAAGGTCAAGGTCAAGGTCACGAGGTCAAAAATTTTGGTATCAATGGAAAGGTCTTGTCACAAGGAATACACATGTGAAATATGAAAGCCCTATCACTTACCATTCAAAAGTTATGCCCAATGTTAAAGTTTTTGAAAAGTAGGTCAAAGGTCAAGGTCAAGGTCACGAGGTCAAAAATTTTGGTATCAATGGAAAGGTCTTGTCACAAGGAATACACATGTGAAATATGAAAGCCCTATCACTTCCCATTCAAAAGTTATGCCCAATGTTAAAGTTTTTTGAAAAGTAGGTCAAAGGTCAAGGTCAAGGTCACGAGGTCAAAATTTTTGGTATCAATGGAAAGGTCTTGTCACAAGGAATACACATGTGAAATATGAAAGCCCTATCACTTACCTATCAAAAGTTATGCCCAATGTTAAAGTTTTTGAAAAGTAGGTCAAAGGTCAAGGTCAAGGTCACGAGGTCAAAAATTTTGGTATCAATGGAAAGGTCTTGTCACAAGGAATACACATGTGAAATATGAAAGCCCTATCACTTACCTATCAAAAGTTATGCCCAATGTTAAAGTTTTTGAAAAGTAGGTCAAAGGTCAAGGTCAAGGTCACGAGGTCAAAAATTTTGGTATCAATGGAAAGGTCTTGTCACAAGGAATACACATGTGAAATATGAAAGCCCTATCACTTACCATTCAAAAGGTATACCCAATGTTAAAGTTTTTGAAAAATAGGTCAAAGGTCAAGGTCAAGGTCACGAGGTCAAAAATTTTGGTATCAATGGAAAGGTCTTGTCACAAGGAATACACATGTGAAATATGAAAGCCCTATCACTTACCATTCAAAAGGTATACCCAATGTTAAAGTTTTTGAAAAATAGGTCAAAGGTCAAGGTCAAGGTCACGAGGTCAACAATTTTGGTATCAATGGAAAGGTCTTGTCACAAGGAATACACATGTGAAATATGAAAGCCCTATCACTTACCATTCAAAAGTTATGCCCAATGTTAAAGTTTTTGAAAAGTAGGTCAAAGGTCAAGGTCAAGGTCACGAGGTCAAAAATTTTGGTATCAATGGAAAGGTCTTGTCACAAGAAATACACATGTGAAATATGAAAGCCCTATCACTTCCCATTCAAAAGTTATGCCCAATGTTAAAGTTTTTTGAAAAGTAGGTCAAAGGTCAAGGTCAAGGTCACGAGGTCAAAATTTTTGGTATCAATGGAAAGGTCTTGTCACAAGGAATACACATGTGAAATATGAAAGCCCTATCACTTACCTGTCAAAAGTTATGCCCAATGTTAAAGTTTTTGAAAAGTAGGTCAAAGGTCAAGGTCAAGGTCACGAGGTCAAAAATTTTGGTATCAATGGAAAGGTCTTGTCACAAGGAATACACATGTGAAATATGAAAGCCCTATCACTTACCTATCAAAAGTTATGCCCAATGTTAAAGTTTTTGAAAAGTAGGTCAAAGGTCAAGGTCAAGGTCACGAGGTCAAAAATTTTGGTATCAATGGAAAGGTCTTGTCACAAGGAATACACATGTGAAATATGAAAGCCCTATCACTTACCATTCAAAAGGTATACCCAATGTTAAAGTTTTTGAAAAATAGGTCAAAGGTCAAGGTCAAGGTCACGAGGTCAAAAATTTTGGTATCAATGGAAAGGTCTTGTCACAAGGAATACACATGTGAAATATGAAAGCCCTATCACTTACCTATCAAAAGTTATGCCCAATGTTAAAGTTTTTGAAAAGTAGGTCAAAGGTCAAGGTCAAGGTCACGAGGTCAAAAATTTTGGTATCAATGGAAAGGTCTTGTCACAAGGAATACACATGTGAAATATGAAAGCCCTATCACTTACCATTCAAAAGTTATGCCCAATGTTAAAGTTTTTGAAAAGTAGGTCAAAGGTCAAGGTCAAGGTCACGAGGTCAAAAATTTTGGTATCAATGGAAAGGTCTTGTCACAAGGAATACACATGTGAAATATGAAAGCCCTATCACTTCCCATTCAAAAGTTATGCCCAATGTTAAAGTTTTTTGAAAAGTAGGTCAAAGGTCAAGGTCAAGGTCACGAGGTCAAAATTTTTGGTATCAATGGAAAGGTCTTGTCACAAGGAATACACATGTGAAATATGAAAGCCCTATCACTTACCTATCAAAAGTTATGCCCAATGTTAAAGTTTTTGAAAGTAGGTCAAAGGTCAAGGTCAAGGTCACGAGGTCAAAAATTTTGGTATCAATGGAAAGGTCTTGTCACAAGGAATACACATGTGAAATATGAAAGCCCTATCACTTACCATTCAAAAGGTATACCCAATGTTAAAGTTTTTGAAAAATAGGTCAAAGGTCAAGGTCAAGGTCACGAGGTCAAAAATTTCGGTATCAATGGAAAGGTCTTGTCACAAGGAATACACATGTGAAATATGAAAGCCCTATCACTTACCATTCTAAAGTTATGCCCAATGTTAAAGTTTTTGAAAAGTAGGTCAAAGGTCAAGGTCAAGGTCACGAGGTCAAAAATTTTGGTATCAATGGAAAGGTCTTGTCACAAGGAATACACATGTGAAATATGAAAGCCCTATCACTTCCCATTCAAAAGTTATGTCCAATGTTAAAGTTTTTCGGACAAACAGACAAACAGACAAACAGACAAACAGACAAACAGATAAACAGACAAACAGACGGACAGGCCAAAAACTATATGCCCCCGAATCTTTGATTCCGGGGGCATAAAAATCGTATGAAGCAATCGTATTGGCTTGAAAATTTCTAGATTTTATCTTGTCAATCACATCCCCGGAATTTTTTATAGACCAAAATAAATTTACATCATTCCTGTTAAGAACAGTTTCACAATATTTTGCAAAGTGTTCCTTTACCGCCGTGAGGGCTGACGTCAGATGTCTAGACAAACTTGTAGTTGAGCAGTTGCTAGAATTAGCAATGTATCTAAATTTGTATGGAGATTTGTGCAGTTTTGGTATGCAGTATATTGTAGGAAGATCCAATTTAGAAATAGGGATGTTGAATGAAGAAATTTCACTGCTATGTTTGCTCAAAATGTTAGGGACACTTTCATTGCTTTTGATATAAGTATTTGTAGACGAAAGTTCCGAAACTAAAGTTGATATATAGTAAAGTTTTCATATGATTATGGTGTTGTTGGCTGCTTTATCTGCAGGAGCGAAGACAAATTTTTCATGTAAATTACGTAATTTGGATTTAAAATATCTTTCAGATCTAGAACTTGGATTTTCAAAAAGATGAGGATTTCTGTGGAAGTTGTCTATTCGAATGTCAGTAATGTCCAAAATGAGGTTTTTCCAGTCATTCAGAGAATGCGATTCGACTCCTTCCGATTTACACCATCGTTTGGTATAGTTATCTAAGGCTTCCTTTAGTACTTCGCGACATTTAATAAAATCTATCTTGGACGGGATTCTATACTTAGGTCCTTTTTTGAGAAGACCACGGAGCTGCCTGTCTTGGATAATTGAAAATTCACCTGTAATAATATGACCAGCTGGTTTATATAGATATTCAGATGTTGCACATTCTCAAGAAGCAGGACATGATTCAAGTATTTTAGGATCTGATGTAACTTTGTTGTAGTTAAAAACGAAATTTCGAATAGGTCTTTTATATTTGTAACAAATAAGAGGAGGTTCTAAATTTTCAAAATATTGAGGAATAGCACTTTGTACACGATGATCCCGAAAAATATTAGAGATGTTAAGAAGATCGAATCCTTTGTTAATAAATGGAATTTTTAAGAATCGTTTTTTTTGGTGGGATGTTTTTAACAACTGGATAAAGTTTATTCTGTGCGAATGCAACAATGATATTAAGTCTGAATCAATCCGTATTTCTTAAGAATGCAACCAGTGCTTCATCCAAGATAGATTTCAGTTGAACTGCTGGAACTGATGAGAGAGCATGAAGCAGTTCATGTCTGCCGCCGTTGCGAGCAATGATCAGAAGATCGTTGAGGGTACGGTGTAATCTAGATCTTATTCTGAGTTTTCGGTTTCGTCGTCTTCCGTGAGACCTATGCTTCCGTTTAGTGTTTGGGCGGATTGAAAATACATTAATATTAGTTGACGTCGAGGAAATATTTCCTTGTCCATAAATTTGATCGTTTAGACCAAGGGGGTACGCAGTTTGGAGTTTTGTGATCCAGGCAAGTTCAGCTTGTAGTCGGCGTTTTTTAATTTCCGTTTTACTAAGATTTCTAAGTTAAGAAAAAGACTGAAACGGTGTAATAGTTATATCCGAAATGGAATGATTGTATTTTACGAAGTGATTATAAAGGAAATTTCTTTGTTTTTTGTGATGTGAGTTTCTTATCTGATACGAATGACTTCTAAAACGAGATTTTAAGGCCTGACCTGTTTCTCCAACATATTGGGCGCCACATCCCCTAGCGTTTCATGTTATAACATAAATGACATCTTGGTACGATCAATCGATGTCGTTTTCAATCTCAATTTTAAAAGTCTGCCCGTTAACACTTGATTTAATTCTTGAATTGCAATTGATGAGCGGACACATACCGCATCTTTTCCCTTTGCACGTAGACACTGCTGAGAACCCTCTATGTTTGTTGTTAAATGTAGAGCCTGCAGATGGAGAAGTAGGTGTAATACGTCTACGGGAATTCAATTTAAGAGGTGAAAGAAGTACTCTGGGTGAGGAAAAAAGTGTATTGCTGTTAAAAGTCGATGATGGGAAAGTTACTGTAGTGATAGAGGGTAATCTCAAAGGAGTAAGTTTAATACGAGGCGACCTTAAAAATGCCATAGTGAGATGATCAAAGAAGGGTGAGTACAGATCCTGCATGGAAGACACTACAACAAAGTCAAGTTAGAGAACGAAATGGAATTAAAACACTTCAAACATCGGGTCACGGGGAATTGTATTACCAACTCCACACTGCAACACGAAATAAATGTAGATATAAAAGAAAGGAGGGGATCTCCAACAACACTAGGTTGCAGCACCCACAGCAAAATCCCAAAACACCCATGCAAAAAACACAGAACAGATACCCACAGAAAGAGACGCAAAAGGGACAAGGAACACCAACTCACAACATAGAAACATAAAAGACTACACATAAACCAACGAGACCAATGGGCAACCGGTGCCGACTTAGGACGGCCATCTGCCAAGTAAATAGCAGACGGTGTGGAGACATACGACATGTAAACATCAAACGCAAAAGACTGCACATAAACCGACGAGACCAATGGGCAACCGGCGCCGACTTTGGACGGCCATTTGCCACGCAAGTAGCAAATGGTGTGGTTATCCTGGATTACGTGCGCACAACCCTCTCACTTCTCCAGTTACCTAGAGGTCTCGAAGAACGTACAAATGTGGTGTAAAACAACCTCCTCACTGTAAGATGACGTCACACAAACAAGACCGCGAAACGCAGAGGCCCCAGAGACACAGATGAATATGTAAATGGATATAAAAAGAGGGCATGCGTAATACAGTCCGTGCTCTGCCGGCTGTAGCGAGCTCATGTATGTAATCACCTGAGGAGTCCGACTGACATTCAGAGAGGACAGGTGGCCGGGGCCCTGTCTTCTCTAAAGAGGTTTGGACAGGGCCCGTCATGGAGTCCCGTCGTCACAGTCAGTCAGAGTGCAAGTCTTAAGAATGCGCTCGTACAAGACTGTATATTGGTCAAGTACCAAGCTTAGTGTCCGTCTGGTGACATTAGGATCATATCCACGGTATAAAAGGCGTTTGATGACTCTGACGCATTTTCGATACATATGCTGTCTACCTTTGATCCTTCTTATTTTGTTAATTATGTCACCATAAAATGCAGGTTGTGAAATACCTAAAGTAATATACTCCGTTGCTTTTATGGGTCCGAATTTCAAAAGAAGTTGATCATAATTTTTGTAAAATTTCCAGAAAGTCTTTACTAGTTTGTGAAAGCGAAAACCTTGACCTAAAAGTTTCTTTGTAATTTGTAGATTTCTATTATGAAAATCCAAAACATCAGTACATGCTCTAGCATACCGGATGAGCTGTGAAATGTAGATACCGTATGACGGTAATCTAGGGACATCACCGTCAAGCCAGGGGAAATTTACTATGTTGAAGCCAAAATCATCTCGTTTGTCATATACACTTGTATGAATTTCTCCATTGACAATTTTGATATTTAGGTCCAAAAATGGTGTTTCAGTGTCTGTAAAGTTGAAGAAACGATGAACCGAAAAAATTGAAGAAACGATGAACCGAAGTTGATCAAACTTGGCTACCTTTGCCCTTTGGGACTCCTGATCCACCAGCAGTGACATGTACGACTGATAGAATGACAAACCGTAAATCTGGTTATTTTTGCTGTCGATTAATTTTCAGCAATTTTGCGGGTATGATGGATTCGCAAAAATATTTTTCTTAAAAATAAATCCACTTGAATAAAATTATGCTTCTGATAAATCAATTTAACAGATACGTGCGCGCACCTCTATACATGGAATTTATTGATGACCGTTGTTGCATATGTCTTATTCAGTAACAAAAATCACTTGATCTAAAAAAAAAAGAGCAACTCAAACTTAACAAAACCAAAAGGGATATCACGAATCTTTGTCCAATTGCATTGCGTATAACAATGCATAAGTAAACATGAACATGTGAAATACAGGCACGCTAAGCCGTTCGCTGACTAGGTGTGAAAAATAAACCTATAGAAGCGGGTTTTTGTTTGCAATGAGGGAGTTAATTACTTCATAATATAAGTAAACTTTCTCTGATTGAGACTGTCATTACTTAAGTAATCTGCAATCCATATACTTTTCGGATTTGTGACATTTCAAAAGGTTAGCTGCTTCGAATCGGAAATATAAACAATAAAGACAATCATATAGGAATCATTACTTTTCTGTCCGGCAAGTTTTTTTTATTACTTTCTATTAAAACATGCAGCAATGTTGTACAGCAAATAAGCAAAATACCATATGCTATTACTTTATTTTTTGGTCTCGATGGATTGGCAAAAATTAGAATCACAAAAATAAATATATAGGCTTTTACTCAAAACCGCAAAAATAAATCAACGCAAAAATTTCCAGATTTACGGAATATGGATAATGACCATATCCCAATACACAAAACAAAATCGATAATTCAGAAAATTATAAACGTAAGGCATACAAAATCATGGTAAAACAGGAACCAAAACAAACAAACAAAATATCCACCACATGGAAAGAAGCGAACTCCCAATTTTTGGGGTGAGACCAGGTGCCCATTAGCTTTTATTTGAACTTATATGCCTAAACGCACAAGTGATCGGAGAATATATTCAGGAGAATTATAAAAATAAATGCTAAAACGAATTAAAAGTTTATATTCATTAAATATATTGAAAGTATCGATACGCAGCATTTCTGTATCGATACGTATTGAAAATATCAAAATATCGATACTCTTCAATATTTCAATATCAATATACAGCACTAGTATTCACATTTCTTTGGGTTATCTTTTTTATTTATCAGGATATATTTGATTTATTAGGATATGTTTGATAATCTTATGAAATTTCGCATCTGATAAATCACAGACAGCCACAATGTCGCTTTTGACGATTCGCATAACTTGGACATCGTACAGTGAGGACGCTATTATTAGTACGGTGACCAAGCCTAAAAAAGTTCTCTATTTTAGGAGTTTAATGTCCACTCCTAGTGCAAGGCTATATTTGTTATCAAATGAAAGGTTATGGTCTAAGGTTTACGATTTGACATGTCGTCAAAACTTTTACGGGTGCCTACTACGTCAAATTTGACGTTGAAATGACGTAATAAAAAATGGTGGAAAATTCTCATATTTTGAACGCTAATTGAAGTCTTTCTTCAAATTTGCTGAAATGGGACAATTTCGCCTACAGAATCGAAACATCCTACCGATATGTAGTTAAGAAGTCGTTTAAAGTAATTTTCATTCACACTCAAGGACAATTTCTGAACAATACTACAATTTTAACAAGCATCTTTTGACAGCACTTTACTTCTGAATTTTGATTTCGAATACTTCATGTTCTTGAGTAATTTTAATGTTCATTTTTTTAAGATTGATCTGTTTCGATGGTTTTTTCGCCCTTTTTTTTATCAATATACCAACAAATATTTCTTCCAGTTAAGAGAAAACGCTTAATTGGTCCTTTCAATCCACCTGCAATAGCGACAAAAAGAGATAAGTAGTGTATGCTTGTCATGCGTTCTTTCGTTGTTAATACGTCTTCATGAATGATGTCAGTTTGTGCATACCTCTTGATTCATCGAAACCTATCTTGTGTTCAGCATAAATCGCATTTCCAGACAAAATACATGTTTCAAAGAAATTTCCATTGCAAAAATGAGGGTTTATTTTGTTGCATAAAAGGCCTTTTTGGATGAAAAACATGGTTTTAAAGGAAATATCACAGAAAATAGGAAGCAATGAATATATCATTTGTATTCATCGTAAAATAAAAAAAAATTGAAAGAAAAAAAGTTTGAATGCTCTTTCGACTAATAAAAAAATTACATTCGAACTCCTAGGTGTAGTTTCAATTTGGTCTCAAAAAGTTTGATTTTTGTAAAAAATTGGCAATGCATAAATCTGTCAAAAGGACAAGAGCCATGAACGGCAAAATTGGCTTATTTTCCCATAACGCTTATTTTTGATTTTTACTTTGATAATACTAAATTTCTTAACCTTAGATGATTTTACGCCGTGATAAAGCAAAATACATTCATGTTTTAAAAGTGGAGTATATTTTATTGTTTGCGACGTCATTTGATGTCATTTTTTTACGTAAGGCACTGCATTCTGCCGTTGTTTGTGTAAGTACAGTACATTGATCAGTATCAATTTACCAAAAGAAATGAAAATACATATTGCTAAATTGAGAAAGTGAGTGAAATATTTATTTCTTTGAAGAATTAAAGCATGTTCAAAAAATCTACATAGATGCAGAACTATATGCATTCACTTATGCACTTGACGTCTGTTACGTTTTGTCGACATGTCGTATCCGATTTGATTCAAATCAGGTTGAAAGGGCGTTATAAACCACTAGCAGTTGAAAGAATAAACAAATACATTGGGCGGATCCAGGATGTTTTCAAAGGTTGAAGAGGTGTTTGAAGACTTTAGATATTTTAGGAAGAGGGAACTCAAGATGATTTCGTGTATCAATTTGCCTTATATCGCAATAAAATTGCATATTATTTCGGAAGCATTGCGTTATTTTACTATAATATTCCGTTATATTTTGCAATATAATTGCGTTATTTTCTTAATAATATTGCGTCATTTCACTTTAATGATGTGACATTCCGCTAAGATTATGCGTTATTTCGCAATTCTTTACGTTATTTCGCGGAGGAATTGCATTTTTTCGCTATGTCGCAATAGATATGCATTATAGTTATGCGTTTTATGAATGGTTGTCATCATCAACAAACAGGAAATACTTACCTGATGTGTACATCAATATGTACATCGAGACAATTAACGAATTTGACAAGTTTCCATGGATCTGTTGCGACAAGTATTACATGCAACCTCTTTAGAGAAGACAGGGCCCCGACCACCTGTCCTCTCTGAATGTCAGTCGGACTCCTCGGGTGATTACATACATGAGCTCGCTACAGCCGGCAGAGCACGGACTGTATTACGCATGCCCTCTTTTTATATCCATTTACATATTCATCTGTGTCTCTGGGGCCTCTGCGTTTTGCGGTCTTGTTTGTGTGATGTCATCTTACAGTGAGGAGGTTGTTTTACACCACAATTGTACGTTCTTCGAGACCTCTGGGTAATTGGAGAAGTGAGAGGGTTGTGCGCACGTAATCCAGGATAACCACACCATTTACTACTTGCGTGACAGATGGCCGTCCAAAGTCGGCACCGGTTACCCATTGGTCTCGTCGGTTTATGTGTAGTCTTTTGTGTTTGATGTTTACATGTCGTGTGTCTCTTTTCCGTCTCGTGCTGTACTCGTCTTTTGTGTTTTTGCATCGGGTGTTTTGGTGTTTTACTGTTGATGCTGCAACGGGGTCTTGTTCGAGATCTCCTCCCTTCTTTTTATGCAATCAGGACACTGACTCCCCCCCTCCCCGGGCACCTGATTTCACTTCGGCATATTATTCTTTACGAAGTTTGCAACCGTTACTATGGGTATTCTAATGACTTTGCCTTGCCTTCTCGACTTTGAGACTGAATAACTGATAAGTACGTCTTAAATGTTTATTACAATGATATTGCGTGATATTGCAAGAATAGCGCGCTATTTTGCAATAGTATTTCGAAATTGTTCAGACGTATTGCATAAAATCACTATGTTTTGCGAATCTATAATATACTTTTGCGATATCACGCAATATCATTGCTATATATTACACAATACTAATGTAAAATAACGCAATATTATTACTATATTACGCAATTTCATTGCGATATGACGCAATATCCTTGCTATATACACAATATTATTGCAACTTTATTGCAATATCATACAATTCTGTTGCGATAAAATTGCGTTATTTGGCAACAGAATTGCGTTCTTACGCATTTCAATCGCGCTTAAACTCAATATTGTTGCGTTACAACGCAAAATTATTGCAATAAAATGCAATTTCATTGCGATAGAATTGCGTTATTAGGCAATAAAATTGCGCTATTACGCAATATCATTGCGACATAACACAACCTTATTGCAATATAATGCAATATTATTGCGATAAAATTGCGTTATGCAATATAATTGCAGTATAACGCAATACCATTGCAATATAACGCGATTCTATTGTGATATAAAATAATACTTTTGCGAAACGTTTGTCATATTACAAAATTATTATATCATTTCGATTTGACTGAATACAGTTGCAAAATAACACAAAACTATTGCGAAATAGCGTAAAATTATTGCAAAATTATTGCAAAACAACGCACTAAATAATTTTTATTTTCAATGAAGCAAACGGGCTTCGGTGAATTCAAAGTAATTTTCAAAAAAAAAACCCGTTATTTTTGCATGAAAAATCAACATTTTGTGCCACAAGAATCTTTATTTTGTGTTTTAATGTGCCAATATGAATCAACATATGAAGCCCGAATTACATAACAAATAAGTGTGAAATTTCAACAACATATCACTTAGATTTGGTAGATCTTAGATTTTAGATAAGTAGGTGGACCATATGTAAAGGAATGGGAGGGGAGAAACAGATATGATGGGAAGGTATTACCCATCAAAGTAATGGCAGGAAATAACTCAACTTAACGTGTACTCAACAATATTTCCGGCTCCTTTCGCTCGCACAAATACATGATAAGTCTCTGGTTTTCATTTCATTTATTTCATCTCCTAGAGAGGGAATAAATTCTAGACATTATGTACTCCTAAATTCTTGAAAATCATCGGCTATCTTCGCTCGCCTGCATATATTTATATGTTTAAAATGTAAAAAGAAGAAAACACACTATTAATTATGCGTTAGCTTTTTCAATCCTCTAAATCCCATCCCAACCCATTTAAACATTCTGGATCTATGTTGAGCATGTGTTCAGAGACCGCAGGATGTCTACCAACCTGTGTTTCCGACGTAAAGTCTGAATAATAATTTCTTGCTCATTCATTTTTTTTCTCAATTAGAAAAAAATATTACTATATATTCCAAAAATCTCCAGCCTCGCTTTGCCCGCCGGATCAAATAGCATTGAATTTTGATTACTATTGTTCTACTAGAAATGACTGAATTGCACCAAATGTATTATACAAATATATTGTACAAATGTATAAATGTACACTTCATTTCTTCAAAATTCTTTGCTTGTTGGGCCCATCGCCAGAAAGTATCCAAGAAGAAAATTTCTAAAAGTTAATTGAAAAATATAATACAATAGCCATATCGAACCCCCCCCCCCCCCCTTTCTTAAAATATTTTAAAAGTCTTAAAATACCTCCTTTTAAAAACTCTCTATCCGCCTACGGCAACAAAATGTTCAGAAAGGTATTTTCTAAGGATCCTGGAATATTAATATGAAATAAGAAAGCTCCGTTGGCAATCAATATTTATGTCTATTTATAGTTTTGAAGACACTGTTTAAAACGTCTATGGCAGATACAGTGGCGAATGGACAAAATAAGTTATCAACAGACCGGTAATTGATTTGCAAATCTTCGAAATTTGTGCATTTATGTATTTTGCGTATACAGGGTTTTGTACCTTAGTAACATATTTATACAAGAAAATTGTGGAATTTTAATGAAAATTCATTCAAGAAATAGAACGCGTCTAAAAATAGATTTTATGACGTCACTGATACACTGAACGCAATCAAATATTTTTGAAAAATTAAGATTCTTTGATTTCATGCGATTTTGTCCAAAAAAAAAAGTTTTTGCTTGCTTATTTCAATTGAATTAAACACTTTTAAAGTCTCTAAGAGGCATTAAGTAAAATAAACGCAATTTGACCCCTATGACCTTTGACCTCTAAATAAACAATGAAGGCACCCCAGAATATTTTGACGACATCTCAATTTTGAAAGTTGAGACTCTATAGTTTCATTTGGTATACAATTTAGCCTTGCACTAAGAATGGAAATTAAATGTTATTTTTTAGGCTCTTGGTCACCCGACTATATACACATCAATAAAACATTATCCGAGACCACTTGGATACTGATACAATGCAGGGGCAGTTCCAGCGTAAAATTGGTATGAACACCATTTTCTTTTATACTTACGTGGCAGATGTCATTCATAAGTCTTCATCATATGAACTTTAGTCTCCCGTTTTCGTGTGTCGACTTTGTGTTTTGGATTTTGAGGTCGTGTTTTGTGTTCCTGTTTAACGCCTAGATATATGCTTGATATTTTGTGATCTCACATAGTGATGTTTCGGTGTTTTTGTTTGTTTGTTTGTTTTTTGTTTTTCTTTTGCAACAGAGTCTTATTGGAGATCCCCTCCTTTATTTTGGAATAATGAACTTCTAGATATGTCAACCATTTTAATTATTAATCTAATATGAATTTTATTTTTATCCAACTATTCCCTTTTCATAGCTATATTAAATACAAAAAATTACACTACAAAAAGCGATAGCTTTGAACAGGTTTTAATTTTTCATGCATACTTGATCTATGTAAAGGAAAATTACCTTGAACCCTGCAAGGAAACCATCACTTTTTGTGCGAACACCCGATGCTGATGTTTCCGTAAATTTTGCTCCTACAGAACAAAAGAGCTGAAAAACAGAAGTACATTTTCTAAATAAGCATTTTTCTGCTATACAGAGTATACCAGGGATCAGTACCAATCGTAGTTCAGGATTGATAGATCCCAGAAAATATATCATTTGTGTAAGTCTGCATTTGCAAAGAATTTGCGAGCCTCCGAATGGAGGCAGAACTAGGTGCGTCCTCTGACTACATGCAACACTTGCCGCGAACGCAAAATAGAAACGTGTCAAAGCCGGTTATTTTCAAATAGATAAGAGACTGGCAAGTGGAAAGGTTCTTGATATGCAAATCTCGAAATGTGAAATGTGCAATGAGTTATTCGCAGCGATGATAGATTTATTGAAACCTTTAGCTGTTCAGCTGTTCAGCTAAATAACCTTGAACAAACACCTTACTGGCTAGCCTCTTTGTCCGCAACGTTAGGTTTTCGTACTTAGAACATGCTCTTGCATAGAGAAATAGTTGTGAAATGAAAACGTCATACATGTAGGCAGTTGAACAGGCTATGTTGCTGCACATGAAGGTGAAAATAAGATCTTACCGTTCCGTTCGTAACAAAAATAGGTGTTAAAATGACGGTTGTCATTGATCGATAGCAGCATGTCTAAGTTGGAGGCTAACAAAACTTTAACTTCTCGAACTTGATACATATGTTTGACATTTGTTTCTTAGGATCTACTATAAATGATTAATAACATGTGGAATTGTTCCCTTGACTACCGTTGTTAAGATAGTTATGTAAAAAATAGTGTCTTTCATGTGAATTTGACCTAAAGTTTTTACCTCCTCAAATTCAAAGAATTACTGTAAGTAAAACTATGTTGAATTTCTTGTGACAAGGCAGTATATGTATATGACAAATATGGAGAATATCCCAATATACAGTACAAAATCGATTATTCAGGAAATCACAAACCTAAGGCATACAAAATCAGGATAAAAAAGGCACCAAGGCAAACAAAAAAAAACCTAAAACGCAGAAAAAGAAGCGAACTCCCAATTAGGAGTGAGACCAGGTGCCAAGAAAGAGTCAGCATCTCCCGCATGCATGCAACACCCATCGCATCAATTCGGCAGAAAGATCACATGCGGTTACTTCCATTTTGGAAGATACAAGTATAGTCTGTGGTTGGATGGTTCAAATGGTCTAAGACAGAATATCATTCATCATTCTGGACAATGGGACATCATTGTTTCGATACGTCCAAACCTCTTTAGAAAAGACAGGGCCCCGACCGCTACAGCCGGCAGAGCACGGACTGTATTACGCATGCCCTCTTTTTATATCCATTTATATTCATCTGTGTTTCAAGGGCCTCTACGTTTCGCGGTCTTGTTTGTGTGAGGTCATCTTACATGCAGTGAGGAGGTTGTTTTACACCACAATTGTACGTTCTTCTAGACCTCTGGGTAATTGGAGAAGTGAGAGGATTGTGCGCACGTAATCCAGGATAACCACACCATTTACTACTTGCGTGACAAAGAGCCGTCCAAAGTCGGCACCGGTTGCCCAAGTGGTCTCGTCGGTTTATGTGTAGTCTTTTGTGTTTGATGTTTACATGTAGTGTGTCTCTTTTCCGTCTCGTGCTGTACTCGTCTTTTCTGTTTTTTCATCGGGTGTTTTGGTGTTTTGCTGTTGATGGTACAACGGGGTCTTGTTGGAGATCTCCTCCCTTCTATAATATGACGAGTTCCCCGTATCGAAACAAACGTATCCCTGTCTGAGAAGCTTACCTGAAGGAACCCTAGCTCTCGGAACAAAATTTGTATATTCGCTACTTGCTCTGGCAGAACGTATCATTTGGGATATGAACACCCCAAAAGCAGGCGATGAAGGGATATTACTACTCAGAAAACGAAAGTTTGTGATGCTGAAACTGAAGTCGTCACGTTTGTCAAAGAGTGAGGTGTTCATGTGACCGTCAGTGTCATAGGACAGCATTATGTCCAAATATGATGCTGGATAATTCGTCTCTGTTGTTTTGTTTACTTCATGCTCCTACGAATAGATTCTGCTAAGGTGATTCGAAATTTTTGATTATTAATGGACAGCACATCGTCTATGTATCTGTAAGTTAAGTTAAAGTCAGAAGCTAAGTATCTTTTCCCTTCCGAGACCAAAGATTGAATGAATTCAGCTTCTTTGAGTAAAGAAAAATGTCGGCAAGAAGTGGGGCACAATTGTTCCCCATTGGAATTCCGACAATTTGTTAAAAGACCTTTCCTCCTAACACCACAACAATGTTGCCAATCCGGAAGTTTAAGATCTGAATAATATTTGTTTCAGTGTACTTATTTTCAGAATTTTTCTTATACAAAGTAGGTTTGTCATAGATAACAACAATAAATTTGTATTTGTGATTACCTCTCTTGCTTGTAAACGCATTACTTATAATTTTTGGGAGTCTTTCTTTCAATTAAGAATGTGGGATTGTAGTGTAAAGTGTCGAAAAATCAAAGGCTTTGATCGAATGATCTTTACTAAAATGAGTGGATTTTAGATGTTCTAAAACTTCCTTCGAATTCTTTAAAATTAACATCTTGTTACATGAAATACTGCTACGAGAATATACTGTCGAGCAATGTTTTTCGGCTGGTCGTTTCTTCAAATTTCTGTTTCAATATTTTCACAAATTTCTAAAACCTGGGTTCTGTAGCTTCATATCCCAGCCATTTTACTACGTCTTTCGGTATATTTAGGACATAATTTTCACAGATGTTGGTCATATTACATTGTTTAGATTGAGGATCACTGACGAGGTTTAAACACCCGAAACGTGCATGTCTGGTGCATAACGTAGCAAAATGGCTGGGATATGATGCTACATGACCCAGGTTTTAGAAATAATTGTGTAAACAGAAATTTTCAAATGCGTTTGAAGAAACGATCAACCGAAATTGATCGAACTTGATCCACCAGCAGTGACACTCACCAAGTGGTACAAATGTTTAACGTTTCAAATTGTGTCATCAAATTATGTCTTAAACAAAAGGTTCATAATTTCAATCGTTATAAATTGAAAAATAAAGGCTGTAAGATACTCAACAGTATGTGTTATCTTTTCAGATTTTGTTTATAGATATGGTTATCATTGCAATAAATATTGCTAAACGAGGCCGAGTTCTGTACGAGTTATAGTGCATTGCGCATGGTTACAACATGGCGATCTTATTCGCTTTTTTCTTGTCGGATTTCGACAAATTTGGTATCGATGAAGCCAGAAAATTATCATCTACAATCCTATAGTCATAAATATTTCGTAATATCTATCGTTTAATTCATATATACAAAAATATCAAGTAAATGAGACCTCCGGGATATCGCCGTAAACGTTTCATTTTCATAACGTCACCATCGGAAATTCAACCGCCTGTTGCTTGGGAACAAAATCAAACAGGAAACTTTTTTTGACGATGTAACAGGATATTTCTTGAAGATTTTATCGATTTAATGGATTAGAAATTTCAAGTTTAGTATGTCGAATGATCTTTGATTATAAGAATTTTTCTGCAATTTTGTAAACCTTCGTACTTTGCACGGAAATTTTATCGCATAAAGTTTCATTTTTTTGAAAACTTCGAGCGAGTGAATTTTAGTATCAACTCTGCCTTATTCAAAAATATAACCATTCTACAGGTAATTACAAGCATTATCGAGAACGAGCGAGATGAATGACGTTCATTTCTTGACTTGTAACGTCAAAATTGAAAACGCTTACATCTACTTTCGGCTCTCTCTTTTTCTAAATTGATTCATGGAGCTAGATGTGAGTTTTTTTACGCAAACTCGCAAAAAATTAGATAAATAAATAGATGAAATAAAATAAAATGTGAGGATGCAAAACTGACACCAGCAATTGTTATAAATGAAAAGGGTGAATAATGCTTGACCAAGGATTTAGATTAACTTGGTTTATTGTTTCAATACATCATTTTTAAACCTTTTCATTTTCATTTGATCTCGATGATAAACTATCGTAGAAATTTCTATTTATAAGAAAAAAATCAAAAATATAAATGGATCATGCTTGTACCATAATTTCTATGTTTCACTGAAAAAAAAATCGAGTCGGAGTCACTGACTCCACCCCTCCCCTCTTTTTTTCATGTACCCGTTCTACAACATCTATGTTTGCATTCGTAGTAAATGTATGCATGTAAACATGAAATTCAGAATTGATGAGAAATGATACAGATAAAGGATATATACAATCATGCATAATTAGATGAGGGAACTCTGTGGTCGTAAAATAAGCTTCTTCCGTAAAGGAATACAAAAAGACGATCTAAAATGAATGATATTCAAAGTAAATAAACAAATGAGTTAAAGAAGATCCTGACGATAATCTCAACAGCACTCACAATAGAGCACAAAATTAAACATCGACGGACCCCTAGCAAGCTAGAGGTGGGATCAGGTGCCCGGGAGGAGTAAGCATCCCCTGTTGGCTAGCCGCACCCGCCGTCGATGATTATGAAGCATGGAAGTGAAAATATATAAAAATCATGCACTATCTGACGTTATGTCTATATAGAAAGTGCTATGGCGACAATGTCAGGGAAGTATATTCAAAACACTTACTGTCAGACCCCTCGCGGGGAACTTTTTTACGAGCTCCACACGGCAAAGGGCATAAGTGTGACACAAATGAGTTAAAGAAGATCCTGACGATAATCTCAACAGCACTCACAATAGAGCACAAAATTAAACATCGACGGACCCCTAGCAAGCTAGAGGTGGGATCAGGTGCCCGGGAGGAGTAAGCATCCCCTGTTGGCTAGCCGCACCCGCCGTCGATGATTATGAAGCATGGAAATGAAAATATATAAAAATCATGCACTATCTGACGTTATGTCTATATAGAAAGTGCTATGGCGACAATGTCAGGGAAGTATATTCAAAACACTTACTGTCAGACCCCTCGCGGGGAACTTTTTTACGAGCTCCACACGGCAAAGGGCATAAGTGTGACACAAATGAGTTAAAGAAGATCCTGACGATAATCTCAACAGCACTCACAATAGAGCACAAAATTAAACATCGACGGACCCCTAGCAAGCTAGAGGTGGGATCAGGTGCCCGGGAGGAGTAAGCATCCCCTGTTGGCTAGCCGCACCCGCCGTCGATGATTATGAAGCATGGAAATGAAAATATATAAAAATCATGCACTATCTGACGTTATGTCTATATAGAAAGTGCTATGGCGACAATGTCAGGGAAGTATATTCAAAACACTTACTGTCAGACCCCTCGCGGGGAACTTTTTTACGAGCTCCACACGGCAAAGGGCATAAGTGTGACACAAATGAGTTAAAGAAGATCCTGACGATAATCTCAACAGCACTCACAATAGAGCACAAAATTAAACATCGACGGACCCCTAGCAAGCTAGAGGTGGGATCAGGTGCCCGGGAGGAGTAAGCATCCCCTGTTGGCTAGCCGCACCCGCCGTCGATGATTATGAAGCATGGAAATGAAAATATATAAAAATCATGCACTATCTGACGTTATGTCTATATAGAAAGTGCTATGGCGACAATGTCAGGGAAGTATATTCAAAACACTAACTGTCAGACCCCTCGCGGGGAACTTTTTTACGAGCTCCACACGGCAAAGGGCATAAGTGTGACACAAATGAGTTAAAGAAGATCCTGACGATAATCTCAACAGCACTCACAATAGAGCACAAAATTAAACATCGACGGACCCCTAGCAAGCTAGAGGTGGGATCAGGTGCCCGGGAGGAGTAAGCATCCCCTGTTGGCTAGCCGCACCCGCCGTCGATGATTATGAAGCATGGAAATGAAAATATATAAAAATCATGCACTATCTGACGTTATGTCTATATAGAAAGTGCTATGGCGACAATGTCAGGGAAGTATATTCAAAACACTAACTGTCAGACCCCTCGCGGGGAACTTTTTTACGAGCTCCACACGGCAAAGGGCATAAGTGTGACACAAATGAGTTAAAGAAGATCCTGACGATAATCTCAACAGCACTCACAATAGAGCACAAAATTAAACATCGACGGACCCCTAGCAAGCTAGAGGTGGGATCAGGTGCCCGGGAGGAGTAAGCATCCCCTGTTGGCTAGCCGCACCCGCCGTCGATGATTATGAAGCATGGAAATGAAAATATATAAAAATCATGCACTATCTGACGTTATGTCTATATAGAAAGTGCTATGGCGACAATGTCAGGGAAGTATATTCAAAACACTTACTGTCAGACCCCTCGTGGGGAACTTTTTTACGAGCTCCACACGGCAAAGGGCATAAGTGTGACACAAATGAGTTAAAGAAGATCCTGACGATAATCTCAACAGCACTCTCAAGTAACAAATATTCATTGCAATTGTTTATGTCTCTTTCCATGTTGTAGATAAAAAGAACATGTAATTCGTTTATTTACAATTTTTTATAAATTCATAACGACTGATATTTGGGTCCCTGTAAAGTGCGAAACGAAACAAAAACGAAACATAACGAAACAAATCGTAACGAAACGAAACCATTAGAAAAGAAAACATCTCTCTTTCTCTCTCTGTGTCTCTCTTTCTCTCTCCCTCAACTTCATGTGAAGCCCGTTTAAAATAAAGTTTTGACGATCACAATCACTTGTGTCATTTATTCATCATTCAAAATGTGCATAGTAGATCATAAATCTTATTTTTCTCACTGTTACTTTCGTCATAAAAAGAGAATCTTAAACATATAAAGACTTCTGTATATAATTTTGTATTTTCTTCCTTAATATTTTTATTGATTATCGGAAATCCGTGGACGAATTGTCAGAAGAACAAAGTGATGAAAAATGTACGAAATTTTCTCAAAATCCCTTAAGAATCTCCATGAAAAGTTCCAAAGTTTATTTGTATCAAATGTATGTCATCGTCTTCTGTAAGAGGGATATGAAATATACGAAAAGAATGATTTTTCACTTACGTCATACAATTCTATTCTACATGTTTCGTTGCGTTCTAGCTGCTTTTGACGTCTCTCGGGGAATCTTTTCCCGTTTTATTTTACACCACAGGGGTTAGGTACCATGGCTTGGTCACAATACCTTTCCTCTATACAAATGTTTTCTTCTATTTGTCTATATTTTATATATAGACATATAGAAGAAAGGGTTTGTACTGAGGAAAAGGTTTGTGACCAAGCGATGATACCTCACTCCTGTGTTTTACACTTAAATCCAAAGATACAATCTTTAATTAAAAACATTGTATGTATCTTTATCCTCTAAATTTATGCAACATCAAGAAAAATTCAAACATCAAATGCAGCATCATTGTCCTGCAGCGTAACTGCTGTTGTACACATGGTAGTATCGACGAACATTATTTCGGTACCTGACGTCAAAAGTTCTTGCACCAATAATAGATTACGCATTATTTTGAAACGGCCCCTGCAGGTAATCTAGACGGTGGATTTTTTTCTGAATATCTTTCAAAATGATTACCATTTAGAACGTCATTTAAAGCTACAAAGGGATTATTTTTTCTATTGTGGTTTTTGCGTTATGAAAAAAATAATTAATTCAACCAATGATTTTGAAGGATTTTCAAATAAACAAAATCAAATGGCTTACCAAGGACCTAATTTACATAGCAACCTTTTCCATGGGTTCGACATATATTGATCAATTGAACTTTCTGAGTTTGTTAAATCAAATGATCTACTTATTGTAAAATGTGATCACATCTTATTGTAACATATAATGCACTCTTTTATAAACTTAAATACATTGGTTGGGGTCAACGTACCAATGGCAACTATTTCTAAAATTATCAAATTTAAAAATTCAAACGTGCCTCGCCGGCTTTAGCTAGCTCATGCATGTTATCACCAAAGAAGTCCGATCGACAGTTAAGGAAATAATGCGGAAGGAATGTTTCATTAAGGGAGATGTATGCAAAAGTTTTCTATCATAAATGTATATTTCGATCAAAATATCAATTATACCCTGCAAGTCATATTTCACATTGATTCATTAATTCCATCTCACATTTACATTATACATGAAAAAGCAAACAAAGTGTCAGATATATTACGTCATCTGACAATCCGCTGACTTCTACGTAGATTCTAATATCGGACAGATATATATTTTCTGCCACTATTTTTCTAGCAACAGTAATATTGACACAAGTATTAGCTTTCCAAAAAAGCTTGGTCGATATCAACATCTCTTTAATCCCACCACAATTTTTTTTCGTCGAAAGGGGGTGCTGGATCCGCCACTGAATTTGGAGGTAAATAAGGGGAAACTTCTAAAAAGTTCAAATTTTGTGACTCGTACATTCTTGTCGACTTTTTTATCGCTCATTAATTTCTTTGTTTCATTTATCAATTTGTCTTAGGTAAGAAAATAAACAAACAAACAAAGTGGTATATCCTTAACGAGAAAAAGCTTAGTCGGATGGACGGTTAGAACTTTTTAGCCACTGGCACCCCTGATACGTTGTGATCGCGTATTTCTTTGTTGCAATGGATCCAAGGATCCAGAAATGTCGTCCATAGGAATTTTGAAGGCATAGGGTTCTCTGTAATACTCACTAATTGGTCATGACAACATGTCCTATTTTTGTGTTGTGGATAAATAAGTGGGAGATCATGGGAATGCCTGTCTCTGGTCACGTGTTTTTCACTAGTCATGAAAGTGGGAGGTCATGGGAATGCCTGTCTCTGGTCACGTGTTTTTCACTAGTCATGAAAACGTTTCTTTCATAAGGATTATTCAATGGTGCATTATTGAATCTGACGGACTCAATTAGGAACTTTCTCCTATAGACAGCATCCGGTCTACAAATCTAGTAAGGTCGATTTCTTGAAATCGACCAATAAACATAAGGCATATGGAAACACATTTGCAAATGGACGATTCACGAACTTGAGAAATCAGAACATCGCTTGAGGCGTATGCAAGCAGTTCACATATCAGTTTGGAAGAATGGATGTCGTGGTAATGTAAAGGTAGCATATATTTTCTAGGTATGAAACAAAATGCCCAAGGGGGTAACATCACTCATCCAAAATTGTACGAAACACACATGTAGCAACGCCAACGCTGAAAGATACGCCCGTCGGGGAATTAATTTGTTTCTCATTAATGATTTTGTGATTGCAAGTATACCAGTTTTAGTCCCATTATGACTTGACCTTTACACATATAATTTCTCACTTATGTGTCCTCCCCCCAATACAGAAAAAAACTGGTGAGAATTATGTAAGAACATGTGAAAAGTTGTTATAAGAAAATAGGAATCCAAGGAATACTTGTGTCGCCTACGAAGCAGTTAATTTTTTTCAATACGAATTTATAGGTCAAGGACACTTGGTTCAAAATTATTGGTATCAGTAGGAAAGTATTGTCAAATGAAATCACATGTAAAATATCATACTCAAAATATCTCACTTATTGATTTAAAGATATGGTCAATCTCAAACTTTCGGAGAAGAAAGTCAATCATCTACGTCAAAATGTAAAACGTATTGATAAGAAAACTAAGGTCTTGTCATAAGAAATACATGTGTGATTTATTAAAGACGTATCACTTACGAATCAAGCAAATCTTAATTTATTACCTTGAGAAGTAGGTCAAGTATCTAGGTCAAGGTCAAAAGGTAAAAAATATTGTATGTGAAGAAAGTCCTTGCCACAAGGAATACACTTGTGAAATATCAAAGCCCTATCACTTACAGTGTACCAATCAATAATTATTACACCGAACAGACGGACGAAAGACTAAGCTAAAAAGTGGGTCCTGTAGCATCATATCCCACCAATCCTGCTACGTCTTTCGGTACCCTTTTTCGACATAGTAACTTTCATACTTTTTGGCATATTACATTGTTTAGATTTAGGATTTAGGATCACTGATGAGGGTTAAGTACCCGAAACGTGCATGTCTGGTCCACGTTGCCAATTTATTTGTTCTTAAATGATGCTATTCAATTTGAAGACGTTTACACATATACTCTGCAGGCGGCACAAACATAGTAATGAAATGACTTTTGATCCATGACCTTACAAAGTATCAGGTTAATTGGCGTGTTAAAGTCAACCCAAAAGGCAAATTCGAAGGTTCAAGGGCTGAGAGCCATTGTAAGTTCAATGTCCGTACCTCTGCTAAAATAAGTCAATTCATCGAAAATTACATTGGACATGTAATTCATTATTCTAATTCATTATGTTTGTTTCATGCATTCTGATTGGTTCACAGGATTTCTACAAGCATCTATAACGAAGATATACATGCCGCAGACCGCCTCACTTGACATACTTTAAAATGTATTCCTATGTAAATTTGCACGTTACAAGATTAAGCGCACTTTTTTGCGTATGACGTCATGCTTCCCTTTCTTCTTCGCTCCTGTGACGTCATACTGTAACGTAAAACTACAAGGTATGAGTTTGTAAATGGTAGTGATGTATATTGAAATAAATTTTTCAATACAATACGGTACAATACATTTTGCTTCAATACACAACATTTTCAATACAATACGCATTTTTTTCATTTTTCTCAAATTCATCATTATCATGAATCAATAATGAACCAATTCATGGAGTTTTTATGTAGAAATAAATGACAATTTTGTAAAACACAACAAAAATAAACAACAAATGTATTTTCCATTAATTCGAAAGCAAAAAAAGGAATAAAAAGATTACAAAGCAGCTATGGAAAGTGTTTCTTTTTATACCAAAATTTTATTTTGACATATTTGGTTTTTTTTACATACGAGTAATAACGTTCGGCTTCTTTGACATCGATTTTGTGAAAATGCTGCCAAACATCGTTTTTCAATTCAATGTTTAAGGCCTTCAAATTGAATAGCATCATTTAAGATCAGATAAATTTGCAGCATGGACCATACATGCACGCTCGAGTACTTGACCGTCGTCAGTGATCCTCAATCTAAATTGAATGTTATATGACCAAAGAGTGTAAAATTTATGTCCAAAAAAGTGCCGAAAGACGTAGCAGGAAGTGTAGGATAGGATGCTATGTACAGGACCCACATTTTAGAAATTTCAAGAATGTTGATACATGTAACAGGAATTTTCAAATACGCTGAAGAAGCGATCAACCAAAGTTGATCGAACTTGGCTACTTGTGCCCTTTGGGACTCCTGGTCCACCAGCAGTGACATGTGAGACTGATAGAATGACAAACCGTAAATCTGGTTATTTTTGCTGTCGATTAATTTTCAGCAATTTTGCGGGTATGATGGATTCGCAAAAATATTTTTCTCAAAAATAAATCCACTTGAAAAAAATTATGCTTCCGATAAATCAATTTAACATATACGTGCGCGCATCTGTATACGCGGCATTTATTGATGACCGTTTCGACATTCGGTCTTTTGAGGGGGGGGGGCGTTGCATATGTCTTATTCAGTGACAAAAATTACTTGATAAAAAAAAGAACAACTCAAACTTAACAAAAACAAAAGGGATATCACGAATCTTTGTCTAATTGCATTGCTTATAACAATACATAAATAAACATGAACATGTGAACTACAGGTACGCCAAGCCGTTCGCTGACTAGGCGTGAAAAATAAACCTATAGAAGGTGGTCTTTGTTTGCAATGAGGGAATTAATTATTTCATAATATAAGTAAGCTTTCTCTGATTGAGACTGTCATTACTGAAGTCATCTGCAATCCATATACTTTTCGGATTTGTTACATTTCAAAAGGTTAGCTGCTCCTAATCGGAAAGCATTGCCAATAAAGACAATAAAATAGGAATCACTACTTTTCTGTCCGGACAGTTTTTTTTTAATACTTTCTATTAAAACATGCAGCAATGTTGTACAGCAAATAAGCAAAATACCCTATGCTATTACTTTATTTTTTGGTCTCGATGGATTAGCAAAAAATTAGAATCACAAAAATAAATCTATAAGCTTTTTACTCAAAACCGCAAAAATAAATCAATTTTTAAAATTTTAAAATTTGCAGATTTACGGAATATGGATAATGACCATATCCCAATACACAAAACAAAATCGATAATTCAGAAAATTATAAACGAAAGGCATACACAATCATGGTAAAACAGGAACCAAAGCAAACAAACAAAATATCCACCACATGGAAAGAAGTTTTGGGGTGAGACCAGGTGCCCAGAAGCTTATATTTGAACTCATATGCCTAAACGTACAAGTGATCGGAGAATATTCAGGAGAAATATAAAAATAAAAGCAAAAAAGAATTAAAAGTTTATTTTCATTAAATGTATTGAAAGTATCGATACTCAGCATTTGTGTATCGGTACGTATTGAAAATATCAAAATATCGATACTCTTCAATATTTCAATATCAATATACAGCACTAGTAAATGGCGTTTTCTACATATAAACAACAGAGCAAGTAACTTTAATTTTTATAACACTTGATTTTTTCCCATTGTTATAATAACGAAGCAGTTGTATTTCACATTTTACAACGCAATAATTTCTGTTCGTCGTTGTTAGTCCGCCGTAGCAACGTCAACTCAAATGCGATACGTGAGACCCTCTGAGGGATAAAAAACTTGAAATATGTCACATGAATTAGAGTAGGGATAAACGTACTATGTTTTGTGGTTCCGACAGGTATTTCCAACATATACCTGTTGGAACCACAAAACATAGTACGTTTATCCCCTAATGATAAAGGCAAATACCAAGTCTCATTTGAATAGCTGGAGACACCTGTAAAAACATATCTGGAAAAGTGTAAAATTGTTTAGTTCAATGGCCATGACTCAGCAAATCATAGGTAATTTTTTTAAAACTCGAACTGGATATCAAATGCATATATCAAGTTTAAATTCAAAAGCTGCATAGGACGCGAAAACAAAGCCTAGAAAAATGCAAAAATTCAGAAAATGTCTACGTCTAAGGGCAATAACTCTGCTATAAATAGTGAGAGAAAACATGACCTTGGACAACAGGACGCACGCACGGAGAGACAAACACGCACACGGACAGCGCAATGAAATAATACATCCCGTCTTATGACGGGCATATACGCAGCTACGTTAAGGCACTACTCGTTTTTACGTTGCAATATTTGTTGCATTTTTGAGACATTTCCATTAATAGAAACAGCATCCTCCAATAAAATTTTTCTGTGTTTTGCTCAACTTGGTGCTGTATTGTGAGTGCTGTTGAGATTATCGTCAGGATCTTCTTTAACTCATTGGTATCAGTGTATATTTGGTATCAGTGTTGAACTCTAACCTTGAACTACAAATTCAGCCTATAGTGATGTCATGTGCTTCATCACAAGTCACGTGACAACTATTTATAGCATGCAAAGAATGTATTGTATAAAACGAGCTGGCGCAATTTTATTTTATCATTTCCTTGCTTTCATTTCAGGCTGGATACGCGGTTATTTAAATGTAAGATTAAAAACGAATTATCTAATAAAAGAAAATGCGTTGAATCCATAAAAGTCTTCAAGCTTTTCTAAGACTATGAGTACAGCCGCGCGTGGTTGCTAGGCAAGCATTTTCATCAAATATTTGTCTAGTACGTTTTGCTATTCAATTATGTTTACTATACATGCATGTAAAAGTAATATCATATTCAGCAAAAAATTCAACCATACTTAAAGATCTAACTCGATGACAATAAAGAGCATCAAAATTTGAAAACGACAATAGACTCCGTGTTGGTGACATCAAATTCTGAGGTTGACGTCATTTCGCGCCATATTTGAAGACTTCATTTCTCAGGAGTGCCTTAACGTAGCTGCATAACAAAAGAATTATAGTTGCAAATCGAGTACTTGCCTAAGGGTTACAAGTCTTCAAATTCATAGAATCATTTACATGTCCAGATACATTTGCAAGGTGAACCAGATATGCAAGATACTTAAACCTCGTCAATGATCCCCAATTCAAACAATGAAATATGGCAAGAGAATATGTGAATCAGTTTCAGAGATGTCGAAATGCCTCAGCCAATTAGAGCCCTCAGCGGCCAAATGTATAGACCGACCAGCATACAAAAAACCACACACACACACACACACACACATGGTAGAACACCTTGATTACTTGCTTCATGTAAGGTTTCGTGAAATTCTATACAGCAGTTACAGAGGAATAGTCGAAAATCTGTCAACCAATCAAAGCCTCGGGATTGACTGGTTGTCACGAAAAATGGTTTAAAAAAGATTGTAGAGGTTCGTGTATCCTTTGTAATGTAAATGGATACCAAACGAGACCGGTTGACCCCTTTAAGCAAGGGTAAAATAAAGTCGGGGATCTTTAACTACACTCGGTTTCAGCACCCATAGCAAAACCCCAAAACACCCAATGCAAAAACACAGAACGGGCACAAGAAACGCAAAAGAACAAGGAACAACCATCATAATAGGATGAGCTGCGATATGTAAATGCCGTATGCCGAAGCCAGGGGAAATTGACTATGCTAAATCCAAAATCATTACTTTTGTCATATACACTTGTATGAATCTTTCCGTTTACAATTTTGATATTTAGCAAAGGAGGGGATCTCCAACAACACCAGGTTACAGCACCGACAACAAAACCCCAAAATACCCAATGCAAAACCACAAAGCAGACAAGCACAGAACGAGACGCATAAGGGACAAGGAACGTCAACGCACAACACAGAAACATCAAACACAAAGGACTACACATAAACCAACGAGACCAATGGGCAAGCGGTGCCAACTTAGGACGGCCATCTGCCACGAAAATAGCAGAAGGTGTTGTTATCCTGGATTACGTGCACAAATCCCTCCCACTTTTCCGATTACCCAGAGGTCTCGAAGAACGTACAATTGTGGTGTAAAACACCCTCCTCACTGTCAGATGACCGTATACAAACAAAACCGCAAAACGCAGGGGCCCAAGCAACACAGATGAATATGTAAATGGATATAAAAAGAGGGCGTACGTTATACAGTCCGTGCTCTGCTGGCTGTAGCGAGCTCATGTATGTTATCACTCGAGGAGTCCGACTGACATTCAGAGAGGACAGGTGTTCGGGGCCCTGTCTTCTCAAAAGAGGTTTGGACAGGGCCCGTCATGGAGTCCCGCCGTCACAGTCAGTCAGAGTGCAAGTTTTAAGAATGCGCTGGTACAAGACTGTAGATTGGTCAAGTACCAAGCCTAGTGTCCGTCTGGTGACATTAGGATCATAACCACGGTATAAAAGGCATTTGATGACTCTGACGCATTTTGATAGTGATGTTGCCTATCTTTGATCCTTCTTATCTTGTTATAATTATGTCACCATAAAATGCAGGTCCAAAATGGTGTTTCTGATCTCCTCTGATCTCCTCCCTTCTTTCTGTATTTGTAACGTTTGCCTTGTTAAGTGTAAATTCTTGTCGATAAATTTCATTCTTAAATAATTCAAAAGCAGGATTGACGATAGTAAGAATATCATCCAGATACCTAGAAGAATAATTTGAAACATTTTCGATCATCAAATTTTCTTTGCTTTTGATCATGAAGATTTTTGATAAATTCTTATTCGTAAGTGTATAAAAATAAATCTGCAAGAAGAGGCGCACAGTTGGTACCCATAGAAATCCCAACAACTTGCTTGTATAGATCCTCGCCAAATCTAACAGAAAAAATTGTTACACATGCCACTACGTGTCCATGATTTGTATGATTTGTAGTCTGTCGAGGAAAAGAAACCCTTCGATTCAGATGTACAAATTCAAGTTTTCCGCTCTCGATCAAAACACCATTTAATGAGATTAGATAATCGATCATTTATTTTGTCATGAGGAAGTGTGATGACATATTAGAGAAGTCGTATGAAGAAATCGTATTGGCTTGGAAAATTCCAGATTTCATTTTGTCAACCACATCCTCTGAATACTTAATAGACCAAATGAATTTACATCGTTCCTGTTTAGAACAGTTTCACAATATCTAATTACGTGTTCTTCAAGTACTTTTTCTCATACATGTAACACATTGGTTGACATTGGTATAGAGAACACATAATACATGTATTAACAACGAAATTTATACAGAGTTCATGACGTTAGAATAGCATAGACATTTTGACAAATTATACATATAATGGAAAAGAGGTTTCAGTTCAACTTGATCTATGGAGGGATAGTAATACGATATATCTTTGATCAATTTACATAACCTACGCAATCTTGTAAGATCTCTGGTTGCTATTTTGATAACGAGCTTCCATGTTTCCACTAAAGACCCAAACGCTAGAAATGTTACGCAATAATACATGTAAGAAACATGTTTGACTATTTCATTTTTGTCCCTGAAGAGGTTTGGACAGAACCCCTCGTGGATTCCTGCGGTCACAGTAAGTCAGAGTGCAAATTTTAAGAAAGCCAAGTGTCCGTATGTTGACGGTAAAAAAGGCGTTTGTTGATTCTAACAAAATGTCGATGGTACGAGGTCTGATTGATATTTTGTGAGCCTCATATTGAAGAATTTGGATTTTATGAGACATTTTGTATCATTTTTATACATAATTTCCATCAGTTTCTATACACTTTTGCCACCGGTGTTAGGGGTCTCAGTACCACTTTTAGAGAAATCCTTATCTTGACTGGTCAGAAAGCCATCCACTACAATTATGACGTCATCATCGGACAGAAATTGGATGCCAGATATAGCTGCTTTCAGTTTTCGGAATAGATGAAAGTCTGATGGAGCAAGATTAGGTCAATAAGGCGGATGCTCAATCAAATTTAAGCCAATATCATGAATGGCAGCCATGGATGTGACAGACTTAAAAACAATAGTATAATCCTGATAGAACAACAAATCTTTAGTGAGCATTCCGCGGCGCTTAATATTTTACCGTAAATGTGTCAGAAATGATGCATAGTATAAAACAAAAGAGGGGATCTCCAACAACACCAGGTTGCAGCATCCACAGCAAAACCCTAAACAACCAGTGCAAAAACGCAGAGCAGACACACACAGAAAGAGACGCAAAGGGACGAGAAACGTCAAACGAAAAGGACAACACATAATCCAACGAGACCAATGGGCAGCCAGTGCAGACTTAGGACGGCCATCTGCCACGAAAATAGCAGAATGTGTGGTTATCCTGGATAACGTTCGTACGACCCTCCCACTTTTACGATAACCCAGAGGTCTCGAAGAACGAACAATTTTGGTGTAAAACAACCTTCTCACTGTCAGATGATCGCACACAAACAAGTCCGCAAAACGCAGGGGCCCAAGCAACACCGATGAATATATTAATGGATATAAAAAGAGGGCGCGCGTTATGCAATCCGTCCTCTGCCGGCTGTAGCGAGTTCATGTATGTTATCACGCGAGGAGTCCGACTGACATTCAGAGAAGAGAGGTGGTCGGGACCCTGTCTTCTCTAAAAAGGTTTGGACAGGGCCTGTCATGGAGTATGTGTCATTGGATGTTTGTCCTTTTTGGAGATAATCTATCAGCAGAATACCTTCTGTATCCCAATAAACCTAGGCTCACAACATATCAATCAGCCCTCGTTATTCTGTCTTCCTTTGATCTTTATCATTTTATTTTAGATTATGTCACCATAGAATGCAGGTTTTAAAATATCCTAAGTAATAAACTGTAAACCGCCTTTTATTCGGGAGCGTTATATTTTCTAGATATTCGCGAGGTCCTTCGAGTCGCGAATATAACGCCTCGATTATGTTTTAACTCATGTGTAGTAAGATACGAACATACGAGGTCGCGAAAATAAAACACCTTGAATCAGTCACCTCACTCGTGTTCGCGAACTAAAGATGCCGCGAATAAAGGACAATTAACAGTATTCTGTTGATTGTATGGGTCCGAATTTCAAAAGAAGTTGACAGTATTTTGGGGTGAAATTTTTAGAAAGTCCGTATTAGTCTGTGATAGTGAAAACCTTGACCTAAAAGTTTCTTTTAATTTGTAAATTTCTTCTATGAAAATTCAAAACATCAGTACATGTTCTAGCATACCGGATGAGCTGTGGAATGTAGATACCGTATGCCGGTAATCAAGGAACATCGCCGTCAAGCCAGGGGAAATTTACAATGTTGAATCCAAAATTATTTTGTAATACGAAGGTGATATTATAAATCCAAATTCTCTCAGTGGCGATCAATGGACATGGTCAATTCAAGAATAGATCACGAATAAGGGTGTTTAAATATATGAGCTCGCTGCAACCGGCAGAGCAAGGACTGTTTTTCGTATGTCCGTTATTTTCTAAAACTTTGTCTTTTTGTGTTGTCTTCCTTCAGTTGGGGAGGGGGGGGGGGGTGTTATTATAAATTTGACGCATTCATGGGGTTTGACTTTTCTGCATGGCCAGAATTTGACAGAATATGCTTACTCTCCTTATGCACATGACCTATTCTACATTTTGGACTCTTTACTGCATATTAGAATAAACTTTCATGAAATTCTTTTCTTTGTCTTCTCAATAAGTTACTCGATTGGGCTTATTCCATGCAGGTTTTAGCGCTTTTTCAATGCAGGTCCAAGCGCCCTCCCTCCCTAATTGGTTCAGGAAATTTCACGAACTATAATGTAAAGAACCATCATCAATGCTTCGATTTACACGCGAATATGGTTTCGGCTTCTTACCTTCATTAGCTGAGTTATTGAACGTACACAGCTTCAATAGATTTAAGAAATAAGAAATGACAAGCCGGGCTCTATTGTCTCATAATGCACGAGCGTCCTCAGCCAATCACATTTATTACCGAGCCGCGTCAGCGGCGAGGTGATAAATGTGATTGGCTGAGGACGCGAGGGCATTATGAGACAATAGAGCCCGGCTTGTCATTTTTTATTTCTATTCTAATGATGACCAAACTTAGTCCTGTAAAAACCAGTTCCTGTCGGTTTATCTGCTTTCAGAAAATGGGTAGGCGTGGCTTATCGCTATAGGGCCTATATTGGAGAATAGAGCCCGGCTCGCGTCTGTTGTCTTAATAGGGAAAAAGAATCAAGTCATATTAGAATTGGGATTAAACTTACCGTAATTCCATGTCTTAATCCTGCATTAACTATGTCCTCTTCCAGAAGATATCCATTTGACCGACTTGATGCATTCACAACTTTATCAGATCCTATTTGTGTCTCATTGGCAAACCAAGACACAACATAAAATAAGTCAGGGTCGGTGGTACTAGATTGGAAATCACATCTGAAAACCAGTTGTGGCACTCTATCATTTCCCCTGTCTGTCCATTCAAGGTGGTCGAAATAAACCTGTGGTATTGGTACCCGGTATGAAGGTGCTGTATATTTTAAGAAAGTAATCAAAGATAATAGAATCCATTTTCAAAATAAGAACCTGAATGTATGAATAATTTCAATGACTTAAAAATGCTCATGTTTTCAAAGGAGTAGGTTCGGTAACCATGGAATTCGGCCCTGTCGTACTTTTCAATAAAATTTTGTATGTCAAATAACTGATGTCTGCAGTTTCTAAAACTGTTTTCTTTTTTCAAATATCTTCAAAATTGACGAAAATATGTGGAATCGTTTAAGGCATGGTAGAGCGTATTGAGCGACATCAATGACGTCGTCACATGACGTCCTCACGACGTTGTGTCGCCATAAGAGATTTATGTACAATTGTTATAACGGAAACAATAAATGAAAATAGAAAGTATTTACATTTACGATTAAATCAGATTTGAAGAGATAGTCACCAACGCAGTCTTTCCCAATAATATCAGTCCGCTGGTCCTGACAGGCAAAATTACGTTCGGACCGGTACGTTCCTATTGCCGATGTTGGCTAAACTTAGAACTGATTTTTTGCTGAGTTTTTTGTTTTTTCGGACTGTTTTTGTTTCGGACCAATTTGTCCCTTTAAAACATAGGTTCGAATAACCCATGTGAGCTGAAAGTTTTTGAGAAAGATATGGGCAGATAGCCTCAAGGTAGAGAAGATGCGTCGCGTATTTTCATCGGGAACTCGAGATCACTGTCCCTTGAACAACTCCTGCACATGCAGTCGAGACCGTATTTTTCACATATTAGATTTTTCTGCAGAAGTTTATTTCATGAAATAAAAGTAATTACGTAGAAAGATCCTACCATTATTAAAAAAAAGTCGTATAAATTTGTTTTGGTATACCCCATTCGATTCTGTTCCTGTTATTACTATTTTTTTCTCTCATATTTTTTTCTCAGTGGATAATTTGTGCATTCAAGGTATCCATAAAAGTATTTTTTTTTAATTTACTACATGACATTCGAATTGTGTTCAAACGTACCTTACATGTAGATTGTGCAAGAGAGGGGGGGGAGGAGGGAGTTGTGGGTGTCGACCGAGCGCTACGATTGAAGTGACATGCGAAATTGTCATATTTCAGTCTTCTTAAATTGCAATTTACATCGATTATTTCTTCCTAGTGTAAATGTAGTGATAGCTTCAATAATCCAAACATCATTCACGTTTTTTTCTAATCTTAAAATGCCCCAGACACATAAACAATGTGTGGGTCAGGTGATATACAGAAGCAGTGTCACCATGTGCACGCAGAGGCCGTAGCCAGATTGGGGGGGGGGGGGGGTGTTCCCATGAAATCGCTGTACGAAGCTGATTAAATGGAAAGAGGGGAGGGGGTATGGAATTTGATATATGCAGAATAATTTTATGGAAATAAGAAAAAAGAATTCTGGCTACAGCCCCTGTGGATGTGCACGAATAAAATGTATCATTTTAAAATCTCTGAATATAAAACATTTGCTTTACAGACAGTTTCTTTGTCTAATAACAATTCATTTTAGCGCCTGGTAAATGTATCTTTTACATTCTACAGAACTCTAGATCTGAAAATCAACAAATAATATTATTAACATTATCGTCCATTCATATAATCGTTTGTGAACTCTAGCTTAAAAGTCAACATCCAATGCGGTGATATTTCATTCTCACTTTGATTAAATCTCTTTTATTAATATCATTATTTATTCATGTATTTAGCATATACATTGTTTGTACTAGTACATAAATGTAGATATGTGCGCAAATTTGATAATGATCGATTTTCAAGCCGGAAACTGCGTACGTATTACAAAATTGATTAAAAAAATAAAATAGATAAAAACACAGAAAAACAAAGAACGGTGTGTTATACCTATTACCGGTCAAAATTTCGGGGCCATGAACATGCCCTTCCATCAAACCTCCTAGTTGCGCTTCCCTCTCAGCGGAAACAAATAGGTTATTAATTTCTGGAAGAAGTAGGTCTACCCGTGTGTGTGTCCGTCCGTCCGCCCCACACATGGTTCTGAACATTTTAAAGAAACCCTTTACAGCGAATCGATTTACTTCCTTTATAGCCTTTACAAAAAAGAGTCATATTCGAGTATGACCCATGTCGCTCAGTTATGTTCAGATTTACTCCTTGAAACTTGGAAAAACTGAACATTATGTGGACTTCAGAGATTTCAACAAACCCGTCGTAGACCAAAAGATACTGAATTTGATATATAAATGTTTTAGGATTTATAGATAGGCGGTGGTATTACTAATTTCTCGATCAACATTTCTAGATTTGGTTTGACCGTATCCTATTCTTGTACTTTGTTAATTCAATTTGATAAGGGGGGGGGGGGGGGGGTCCTGACTAGTGATGAATAAAATGTCGCCGACAATCGGCTGTCAATCACTAAAAGTCTTTCAATTTTTCTCGATCAATTTCGCCGAAAGAAATAATTTCCAGCTTGAGGCATTTATTTCCCTCAAATTCAATATGTCTCCTTATACAGATACCTTAAATTGTTTTGCTTGCAAAGATGATAAGACACACAGGCACTTTTATATTAAATGATATCTATTTTAATTTAAAAACTTTTCTCATCATTTTGCAGAAAAAAATGCAACCTTTTCGTTAAATCTCATGCCGCATTTTTCCGAATTTAATCGATTCTGATTATTTACAAAAATATTTTAGAAATTCCGATTCCTTAACGTCTTCAAGACTAGTACTTGCCCAGCCCATGATCTCTCTTTAGATCAGTGCTAACACTTTGATGTTGGATTCACGAAAACACAAACCAGACTTGTCAGAATGACAACATAGCTCGCCGGTGGCAACCATATGTAAATTGCAACAACAACAATAAATAACTCCTCTGATTAAAAATTTATGGTACAGCATAAAAGGTCTTATCGCAAGGAATGCATATGTGAAATATGAAAGCCCCTCCCTATTCGGGGGTAAAGAAGCTATGGCCCAAGTTAAAGTTTTTGAAAAGTAGGTCAATTTTCAAGGTCAAGGTCACTAGGTCAAAATTTATGGTACGGCATGAAAGGTCTTATCACAAGGAATGCACATGTGAAATATCAAAGCCCTATCACTTACCATTCAAAAAATATGGCCCAAGTTAAAGTTTTTGAAAAGTAGGTAAAATTTCAAGGTCAAGGTCACTAGGTCAAAATTTATGGTACAGCATGAAAGGTCTTATCACAAGGAATGCACATGTGAAATATCAAAGCCCTATCACTTACCAATCAAAAAATATGGCCAAGGTTAAAGTTTTTCAAAAGTAGGTCAATCATCTCCAAGGTCAAGGTCACAAGGTCAAAAATTTTGGTATCATGGAAACGTCTTGTCACAAGGAATACACATGTGAAATATCAAAGCCCTATCACTTACCATTCAAAAAATATGGCCAAGGTTAGAGTTTTTCAAAAGTAGGTCAATCTCCAAGGTCAAGGTCACAAGGTCAAAAATTTTGGTATCCATGGAAAGGTCTTGTCACAAGGAATGCACATGTGAAAGATGAAAGCCCAATCTGTATTGGTTTAAAAGTTATAAGCAAGGTTAAAGTTTTTGTGCACGCGCAAGCCGACGCAGACGCCGACACCGGGGGTATGACAATAGCTCTCCGGACATTCGTCCCGGCGAGCTAAAAAGGAGTTTAATTTCCTCTTGATACATTACAAACTCAGATCCCGGGTACATTTTGTATAAAACATGACCACGAGCTAAGTAATAAGCTAGAGTATCCTACATCATACATGTATTTCCATAGTTGTAATTGCAGTATACCAATAATAATAAAATTTTCCGATACTCTTTCTCTCTCATTTTCTGATTAGAAATTTCGTCTTTCTTTTTGTCGTTTTGAATTCGAGAATGTATGTTATATTCATAGCGATATCAACTGAATCTTGATTACTATTTCTGTTTAGAGATTTGGACAAAAATCAAAATACCAACTGTTAGATAACGCGCCAATATTTCTTCATTTTATTCAATTTATATTAACCTTCCATTACATTTGCAGTATGTATGAATGCTTAAAAACATTCTTTATTCAACTTAATTTAATTTTTTACCTATCGTCCATTATTTAGATTTTTTTTTTTTTATTTTGGTACTGTCCGCGCAGCACACTTCAGAAATCGGAAAATCAAGATTTTGTCATCTTTATCTTTTGAAACTTTTGATAGGATGTAGACCATTTGATAGCTCTAGTTTTAATATAAATTCAATACTGATATGTACATCGTATATTTATATCAAGAAACTCATACACGACGTACTGAGCCTTTACATTTTTTTTCTCTTATAAAAACGCCCTATCAAACTTAATTTCTGGTCCTGGTAAATATGTTAGTTTCACTTATGATCGCTGAACTTTTGTTATGAGTTACGAGACATCAAGAACGATCAAAATGTATAAGAATTATTCTCAAAATCTATAGACATTGAAAAAAATCTCGATTTTCTTATTTCTAAAGAGAGCTGCACGCGCAAAATCTCTTTCAGGTTGGTAGAAGTACAACATCGAAAACTTTAAAATAGACGCACAGCACACTGCGTCACAGAAACGAATTTGTCTGTACAGCAAGATATGAGTATGATCTTCAATTTGATATAAATTCAATTTCTGTGACAACGTGTGCTACGGGTTAAATTTCAGGATAAAGACTCTTAAACATGCTAAAAACACGGAAATCGGCATACCGTCATGGATTAACGACGTCATAGATGACGTCACAGCACGTGCAGATTCCCGAACGTTGCATTTTTGGGAACTTTCAAAGTTTGTCATTGCTTTCATGAAAAAATAACATGAAATAAAACGTTTTTAAAATCTAGGTTAGAACAGGGCCAATATCGGTAGTTTCCGAACCTACTCCTTTGTTATTCGTTGTAAGTGCCAATCCTCATGCATGGACCGGTCTATTAAATCAACATCTGTTACATGTACCGAAAGGCATTTCACCAGCAAGATGTTTTCGTGATAGATACAAGTAATTTTCATCAATAATATTAGAATGAGTTAAAGGAGATCCTGACGAGAATCTCAACAGCACTCACAATAGAGCCGAAAATTAAGCATCGACGGACCACTAGCGAAAACACACTCTCAATTAAAATTACGATATCGATAGATCAATACTTGAACGGTCTAGGGATCGAGATTGACACGAGTTAATCTTAGAGTTAGAAAAATCGTTGTAATTTCTAAACGTTCATTACCATCATACTGAATCAATATGTAAGATGTTCTTGGATATTTTCAGACAGCTTATCTATGAGGAAGGAAGACGAAATTTATCACTAAATATGTCCATCGTCTTTTGAAAGAAATAATCCCTTTGAGATCATTTGTAATGTACTTATTTAGCGTGTATTAACTCAATTCTTTTTACTGTAATTTACTCACCACTGCTATTGTCTGCTAGATCTAAATGTAGAGTAGACAAAACAGTAATAAAATTCTAAGACAATATGGACATTTTCATTACAATTACAATGTATGTGTTTTTCCGTACACATAGCATATCGTCAGATTTGTTCGTGAAATGTTGTTATCTGGGTCTGGCCCTATTAACTAAGATTTGAGTGAAGTTAAATTATCAAAATACGATAGATAACAAAAAAGTGAAAATTTGAAGTATTAAATTCATCCATTCTTTCCTACTCTGAAAATTATGAAGCGTATTAGAAGTAGATGAGAGTACATTTTACGCTTTTATCTGCAAATTTTACCATTTATCTGTACATTTTACATCTTTTTCTGTATATTTTACACTTTTTTCTGAAAATTTTACGCTTTTTTCTAAACATTTTACATTTTTTCTGTAATGTTTACAATTTTTAAAAAAAATTTATACTTTCGTGTGTAAATTTTACATTTTTTTGTATTCGTCATCTTCTTAAAAATGATAACTGCTTTTGGATTGATACAGAGCAAATTAACATATGAAAATGAAAAAAATATATACACAAGTCAATTAAAGTTTCAGGACTAATGTGCACAAGTATATTTTCACGCAATGTTAACGCAGAATTTAGTTTAAACATCGTTCAAACATATAAGCTTACACGTTTAACTTTAGTCAAAGATATGCAGGTTTTCATAATTATCGTAAGATCATGAAGCTCCCGTCATAAGTTGATCAAAGAAAAAAAATGTATCAATATATTTAATTGATTCTATTTTTACAGTTTGATTTTAATAGTTCAGGTTTTCGTTTCACCCATCCAGGAATGCATTAAACATATCTATACATAAAATGAGGGGGGGGGGGGGTTACATTTCGATCACCACTTGATTGATATGGTCTAGAAAGTGACCTTATAGATGTACGATAAATATACCGTTGGCGTAATGATTAGACAAAACTGCATTCACAGTTTGCACACGTGTACTACCAAAAAGTGCAAATTTTAAAGAAAGAAGTGTAAATTAGACAGGAAAATACCGAAAAAGTGTAAAATTTACACATAAAGGCACAGAATTTGCACATAAACGTGTAAAATTTACACATAAAAGTGTAAATTTACACATAAACGTGTAAAATTTACACATAAAAGTGTAAAATTTACACATAAAAGTGTAACATTTACACATAAAAGTGTAAAATGTACACATAAAAGTGTAAAATTTACGGAAAATGTGTAAAATTTAAATTAATAAGTGTAAAATGTACACATGAAAGTGTGAAATCTAAAGAAAAAATTGTAAAATGTAAAGAAAAAAGTGAAATTTTTCAGAAAAAGTGTAAACTTTACACGTAAGATTGTGAAATTTATATATAAACATGTGATGTGTGAAAATACATATAATTTTTTCCTTCAAATTGTACACACAAAAGTGTAAAATAAATATAAAATATGTCAAAGGGGTAGGTTCACTAACTACAAAAATCGGCCGCAAATTTTTGCGAAAAATAATTTTATGAAAATTATGATTCAGCATCTTTTATATCTATCTCAAATACCTGCCGAGATAGATAGTAAAAATTTTTCATTGTCAAAACGTCACGTGCGTTAGCTATGACGTCACATTGTGACGTCATTTGCTCTGCATGACGGAAAATGAAGGAAAATCGCCATATTTTCTGCATAAATCTTTAAAATTAGTATAGGCGCCAACCTCACCCAACATGAACTGTATGTAGATCGAAAGATAAATTGCAAATCTAACTTTTTATATGAAAATTATTTTGGGTAAGGGCTGGCGCCCACCTAATTTGCATAAATTTTGACCAGAATTGAGCCGATTTCTTATGATTTTTCAGCATTTTACGACTTAAAGCCGATTTTGAAGCCATATCTTTCGTAAATTGAAATATGTAAATGGTATTTCAAACAACCATGCATTTTACTTCCCTGATACGAAATATAATCGAAATCTAAAACAATCTAAAATTAGGGCCCATTTTCCATGTTATTGAACCCGCTACATTTTTGTACTTAACAGAATTTACGGGAAAAGTGTAACATTTACTCTTAAAAGTGTAAAATCACAGAAAGTGTGAAATTTACAGGAAAAAAATTAAAATTTACATAAAACTGAGTAAAATTTACAGAACAAATTGTAGAACAAAGGAGGGGATCTCCAACAACACCAGAATTCACAGAAGAAAGTGTAAACTTTACGCCTACAAGTGTAATCAGTAGATATAAAAGTGAAAAATTTACATATAAAATTGTCTCAAAATTTACACATAAAAGTGTAAAATTTACAAAAACATGTGAAATTTAAAGACAGCGTGTAAAATTTACCCTTAAAAATGTACAATTTACAGAGAAAATAAACGAAAAAATAAATTACAGAAATAAGTGTAAAATTAACACATAAAAATGTAAAATATACATAAAACAGTGTAAATTTTCGGAAAAAGTGTAAAACTTACATATATAAGTATAAAACTAATTGAATTATTTCAAGTAATCATTAATCTTACAGCGAGACAAAAAGAAAATTGAAATTTAGGTTTATGTCAATTCTTAGTTTATTGTGTCAGGCCCAGATTCCAATTCAAGGTTTTCAAAGTCATTCAAAAGAAAGAATAGAAAGCTAAAATTGACGATAATATTGTTAATGTTGATATTGTTAAAACAATTATTGCGGCAGATACATGTATTTCAATGTTGTATCCATACATTATCCTTTTTGTTTATCTATGTAAGGATGTATGTCTTAGTTTGCATGTTTTTTTGCTCTAAGCCGTATCATTTGACTTTTAAATGGTCTAATTGTAGACGAAATTGAATAGTAAATAAATGGGGTTTTTTTTCTTGTATGAAGTTAACAACAATTTGCGTTAACAGTCGAAATCGTAGTTATCCTATTAGATAGTTTTGTCTTCTCGTCAGCAAATTTGATTTCCAGTAGTTTCGTTAGGTTTTCGGTGAATTGTAAAATAATACCTCTAAAATAATACATGTACCAGGGGTTGTGCAGACGTAATCTGGAGAACCACACCATTCGCTACTCGCGTGGCAGATGGCCGTCCTAAATCGGAACAAATTACCTATTCGTCGCTCATTGGTTTATGTATGTTTTCTTGTGTTTGGTGTCCTGTTTGTTGTATGTCGTATTGCTGTGCTTGCCTGCTGTATGTTTTTGCATCGTGTATTATAGTGCTTTGCTGTTAGTCTGGTTGGATATCCCCATCTTCCTTCTTTAGTAATCGAACACTCGTCGATCTTTACTAATATTCTTTGCTCTTTTTGTCATTACTTATCCCTGCTTTGTGATTAAATGAATATAAAAGAATATATATCTGAAATATTCATACTGTATGGAATAAATTCAAACTCATTCTTACGGAAGCAATATGCAGAACTACAAAATCCTATGCTACTAAGGTAGTAAAGTCTGTATTGTCCGCAATTCTTAACTTTGATACTGATGAAATGGTAACAAGAGTCAAATGCATTTCCCAAACAAGCTCTCGCATCGTGCTCTGAATTATTCGCCGGAATCGCTTCTGAAATAAAGATCGAATGGAATGTATCATCGAAATAAAGGCTCCTTTTCTCTGTTAAACTTCTGTGCACCATGTGCGCATTTCAACAAGTTATGTCTCAATTCTGATGCTCGAGACAGAGAAAAGGACATCCATTTAAATTAAGAAGAGCATAAGGCTACATTTAACATTCAATTTCCGTCTGCTAAGGGCAGAGCCATGTAATCAGTGAGATATTACTCAAATATTGACAGATAATATACAAAATTTAAATATATTCACAGTAAAGTGCCTGAACATTGTAAAACTAGTCAAACCGTAACGGGATCCACATAACCCATAAGCAAACATACAAGCTAAGTGGTTTTTCAATATTGGAATATTTGTTCTATCCCCCCATCCCCCACTCAATTAAAAAAACCAATACTGTATAACCAGAAAATTTCGCGATTTCTATATTATATTACTGGGGTTTTTTAGCATTCATTATTGAAGTTTTAGTTTGGGACTGCTATTTGCGGGTGATTGGGAAAAGTAAAGCATAACGCATGTACGATTCGAACGTAGTGTAAATGAAACACAAATATTCACGATTCCAAATCACTCGTGAATATAGGGAAAATTTGTATCTCGCGAAATTTATATCTATTTACGTTTTACATTATTTTCGGAAGAAAATTAAATGTTTTGTAAAAAACCCATCTGCTCTGCTCATACGTTTCCTTCTTTCAGAATTAACAGGATGGAAGTGATTGAACATAACTTCCTTGAAAAAAAAATTCAAACCGATTTGATTGTACCACTCAGGTGGTTCGGATGGTCAATCCTTATAAGTGGTACTTAATGCCAAAGCGATTTTAAGAAAATCCAGACTTATTTAAGTAGGACCCTCTTGCGTGATTCTTTGAAATTGAGTATCTACTTAGCAAAAGGTGTGCGTCTCCAAATTCCTGTAGGGTTGGTTCATTAGCATTACTAACGAAAATGACATTGGAGGGATGTTGCTATGATGTTAACCTCTTTTAATTTCGATGATATAGTTCCATGAAATGACAGGTTCTCGAAATTGCAGAATAAAATTACTGGTCATATTGCAAAAGAACCCACAAATGTTAAACTTAATTTAGACGACAAATATAGAAAGAAGAAATTATTACACTTTAACACTTAATCTTGGGAAATGAGTATAGCTGTACCACACTGCAAAAGAAAATAAGTGTTGGTAATGATAAGATGATGATGTTCAAACTCGTTATATTCTTCAACACAATTTCAAACCAATTTAAATGCACTAGACATATGTTATGGATAGTAATACTCATCAGTTATATTTAATGCCAAAGTAATTAAATGTAAAATGTGTATTGCCATATCACAACTATTGCAAAACCTTTTACATATCTGTATAAATTAATCTTGGTTGCTCAACTTTCACATTCATCTTCTTTTTTTCATCATGACTTCATTATCATCTTCAGCACTTCGCTCTGAGTGAAGCACTTCAGAAGCACGACAAGGACAAAAGAAGAGGAAAATGAGCATTTCAAAATAAATCACGCAATGATTCAGAGGAACGCAGATGACAACTTCAAGATCGATGGAGTTGTTAATAATTCAAAGTTTATTTTTCAATACTTATACATTTTTAAATACCGAACATGAATTTATTCCGAATTCGTACAAATTATAAGGAAAATAAACGATTGAGTACGTGGCGTATGAAAATAATCAACTGGTACGAACTAGTTCCCTAACAATAAAAATGTTGTAGAAGGGGGAAAAAGCAAGCCGGCATTTCATATGGAAAAAAGGCATTTCCCCCTTCAGAACCTCAATATGTTTTACCTATTTGCACTAACTGTTGTACTGTTATGACGTAATTTGCGTAATTTGCGACGCATTGCAGCAGACATGACAGTTGAAAAGTAGAACATGAAGCAAATTGTGTCGGGATTAATACGGACTCTCATACAGCATTTCGTGTAAATCTTATGTTTTGAAGAATAAACACATTGTTAATATCTACTGGAATCAGAATATCAGCTGTAAATTATTTCTTAGGAATCAGAACGAAATCGGCATGACAAGTTTTGTAAGTCGCGATTGCCCTGTATAGCCTTTGCTCAGTACCATAACATAACATTTATTAATTCATACCCATGTGTATTAGATTAATTTCGGTGATTTCAAACATAAAAAAGCACGTTTTTTCATGCATTTCTAGCATTTTACGGTGACATAATAAACAAAACAAGAAGGATTAAATGACAAATATGGATAATGACCATATCCCTGTATACAGCACAAAATCGACAATTCAGAAAATCAGAAACCGAAGGCATACAAAATCAGGATAAAAAAGGAACCAAAGCACACTAACGAAAACCTCCACCATATGAAAAGAAGCGAAATCCCGATATTGGAGTGAGACCAAAGATAGAAAATCTAACCATCGAAAATGCGTCAAAATTATCAAACACCTTTTATACCGTGGACACTTGGCTTGGTACTTTACCAACCCACAGTCTTGTACCAGCGCAGTCTTAAGACTTGCACTCTGGTTGACTGTGACGACGGAACTCCATGACGGGCCCTGTCCAAACCTCTTTTGAGAAGACAGGACCCCGACCACCTGTCCTCTCTGAATGTAAACGTCTTCATAATGAATAGCATCATTTAAGAACAGGTAAATTGGCAACATGGACCAGACATGCACGTTTCGGGTACTTAACCCTCGTCAGTGATCCTCAAATCTAAACAATGTAATAAGCCAAGAAAGTGTGAAAGTTACTATGTCGAAAAAGCGTACCGAAAGACGTAGTAGAATGGGTGGGATATGATGCTTCAGGACCCACGTTTTAGAAATTTCAAGAAATTTTGATAACAGAAATTTTAGAATGCGTTGAAAAAACGATCAACCGAAATTGATCGAACTTGGCTACATGTGCCCTCGGGGACTCCTGGTCCACCAGCAGTGACACTCACCAAGTGGTATAAATGTAAACGTCTTCATATTGAATAGCATCATTTAAGAACAGGTAAATTGGCAACATGGACCAGACATGCACGTTTCGGGTACTTAACCCTCGTCAGTGATCCTCAAATCTAAACAATGTAATAAGCCAAGAAAGTGTGAAAGTTACTATGTCGAAAAAGCGTACCGAAAGACGTAGCAGAATGGGTGGGATATGATGCTTCAGGACCCACGTTTTAGAAATTTCAAGAAATTTTGATAACAGAAATTTTAGAATGCGTTGAAGAAACGATCAACCGAAATTGATCGAACTTGGCTACATGTGCCCTCGGGGACTCCTGGTCGGACTCCTCGGGTAATAACATACATGAGCTCGCATAGCCGACAGAGTACGGATTGTTTGACGTACGCCTTAACATATTCATCTGTGTTGTTTGGGCCCCTGTGTTTTTCAGTCTTGTTTGTGTGTGGTAATCTGACAATAAGGAGGTTGTTTACACCACAATTGTACGTTCTTGGAGACCTCTGGGTAATCGGAAAAGTGGGAGGGTTGTGCGCACGTAATCCAGAATAAGCACAGATGGCCGTCCTAAGTCGGCACCGGTTGACCATTGGTATCGTTGGTTTATGTGTAGTCCTTTGTGCTTGATATTTCTGTGTTGTGCGTTGATGCGTCTCTTTCTTTGCGTGTCTTCCTTGTGAAGGCATTTGTGTTTGATGTTTCTCTGCGATTTGACGTTCCTTGTACCATTGCGTCTCTTTCTGTGTGTGTCTTCTTGGTGTTTTTACAGGGTTTGTTTTGGGGGTTAGCTGTTGGTGCTGCAACTATTGTTATTGGAGATCCTCTCCTTTCTATAAGGTAAATCATAATTTTCCTAGAAACACGAGAATACGCCAACGAACTGCCGTTCATGTTCACTTGATTTCAAATCATGCGCGTAGCAACCGATATAATCTCAGCAAACATTCACAGATCTGTGCTGTGATGTTTATAAGTCGACACATTGGATCTGTCTCTAGTGTTAATGGGTTATCTGAGACCATTTGTATTGTTTATTTCATGCATTAGACAATCTTTGATTTCTTTTGCGTGGGTATGAAAGTAGTTCCGGTCATTTTTTGACTTTTATCATCACATAACGGAAGTCACAATAAATGCGATCGATCAATAGAAAATGCTTAGAATCAGATAAACAAACATATTTGGAAAATATTAAAAAAATACAAACACAAATCAAATAATAATATCACACATTTGGGACGAACGAGAATGAAAAACTTAAATACAGTGGAATACTGAAATTGCTTTATTTTCGTCAGTACCAATTTTCGTCAATTTGTTCAAAATGACCATTTCGTCAGTACGTAATTTCTTCACCCAAGGGTCCCTAAAATATAAATTCGTCTGTACAGCTTGATATAATAATGCCAACATAATATTCAGTATAGGCTGTATGCGTTTGTTTTCATTGTTTGTTTAACAATTATTGGTAAACAAGCAATTAGAGACATGGGAACCACCTAGCTTTTTGTGAAAACGTATCATTTAGTATTTAGAAGTACATTATCTGTGACTTTGTGTGCGTATTCAGTTTTCAACGATTTATCATTTGCCTGCTGTATTTTAAACTCTTAAGATTCAAGTTTTTCCTTTCTACACTATATATTGTCAAGAGTATTTATACTCGTCAATACGTCATTTCAGGCACTGACGAAAATGACGAAAATTGGTACTTGACGAATAAAAAAACAATTTACAGTATATGGGATGAATTCTGAGAATTAAGAGAAGTATGATTATGACAGTTCAGAAAACATAGGTACGTACTGTCCATGTAAAGCCCATATGCTGTCCCACACCTATTTTCAGGAACTAATGAGGTCGGCATGTCATAAAATCCGGCCCTATACCATCCTGTTGTCAGTGGATCATCGCAAATAGCGGGAGATGTACCCGAAAATATAATCGAAGGATTTCTGTCATGCATATTCGGTAACGTCTCATAAGTGTTGCAGTCCTGGGAATTGGTCCCTTAAAATGTGAGTAAATAAGAATGAAACAAAGACACTCTTTAATTATGAAACACAAAATTAACGTTTCAATTTTGTTCCTTATTGTTAAAAAAGTGTTGTAAATACGTGGCGCCAACATTTCTGATTTTTTACTCAAAATGCAATTTTAAAAAACTACTTATCTTTAACAAAGAAGAGTCAATATGAATGACAAATATGGATAATGACCATATCCTTGTATACAGCACAAAATCGATAATTCAGAAAATCAGAAACCGAAGGCATACAAAATCAGAATAAAACAGGAACCAAAGCAAACAAACAAAATCCTCCACCATATGAAAAGAAGCGAACTCCCGATATGGGAGTGAGACTAGGTGCCCAGGAAGAGTGAGCATCTCTTATTTGCATGCAAGACCAGTCGCTTCAATTCGGTAGAACAGTGACATCCGGCTACTTCCATTTCGGAAGACATAGAGTACAATCGTTAGTTGGATGTTTCAAATGGTCTATGACAGAATATCATCAACCATTCTGGAGAGTGGGACATTATAGTGTATGACGAGTTCCCCATATCGACCGTAGAACTTCCTCAGTGACGATGTTAGTCGGTCACAAACATATCCCTGACTGAGAAGCTTATCTGAAAAACGCCTAGCTCTCAGAACAAAATCCGTATATTTGGTACTTGCTTTGGCATAACATATCAACTGAGAGATGAACACGCCATAATCAGGCGATGAAGGGATGTTGCTACTCGGAGAAGGAAAGTTTGTAATGCTGAAATTGAAGTCGTCACGTTTGTCATAGTGGGGGTTTCATGTGACCATCAGTGCCGTAGGACAACATTATGTCCAAATAGGATGTCTCTGTAGGTTCTTTGACTTCAAGCTCCGAAGGATAGATACTGCCCAAATAATCCGCGAATTTTGATTATTGATGGACAACACAGCATCTATGTATCTGTAAGTGAAGTTGAAGTCAGAACCTAAGTATCTTTTCCCTTCAGAGACGAAAGATTGAATGAATTCAGCATCGTACGAGTAGAGGAAAATGTCGGCAAGGAGTGGGGCACAATTGATTCCAATTGGAATTTCATCTCTAGCCTACAGCATATACGGGTTTGTTCGTCAGTTAAGATTATCATCACATGTATATCCTTTTGTCATATATGTTTCATCTCAGTTAACGCATGCGGCAACATTGAATTCTTCCACAAAAAAAAATTCCAAGCAATTTTTGCCATATTTTGTCAATATCGTCAAAATGTCGTCACTTCATAACTTCATTACAGTTACATGGCACTATGTTTGGTGATATTTTTTCTTTTCATTAAAAGCGGTAAACATTCGTGTATTTTCATGAGAGATATCAAGTATTCCCCTTGAAATTTATTTCTAGAGAAAAATCGAGGGCAGTTTAAGGGGTCTCGTTGTAAGACGAAAATAAATTTGATTGAACGCATGAATGGATTTGATGCGACAGGACCCTAATTTAAGAAATTATGATATCCTCATGTACCATGCGTATAGTCCTGTCGTCAGACGAACACGCGACCAATCTACAGTCTTGTACCAGTTCATCTTGAAGATAAGCAAAATTAGAATGATCAAGTGTAAACGTCTTCATATTGAATAGCATCATTTAAGAACAGATAAATTGGCAACATGGACCAGACAGCTAGACGAAATAACCATCGAAAATGCATCAGAATCATCAAACGCCTTTAATGCTTTGTATATGTTCCTAATGTACCAGGCGGACACTAGGCTTGGTACTTGACTAATCTGCAGTCTTGTGTCAGCGCATTCTTAAGACTTTCACTGACAGTGACGACGGGACTCAATGACGGTCCCTGTCCAAATCTCTTTAGAGAATACAGGGCCCGACCACCTGTTACTTCGTCGGGGCCCTGTCTTATGATGGATACCTTGGGTAAATGATAACATGTATGAGGTAACTACAGCTTACAGAGCACGGACTGTATTACGTATGCCCCCTTTTGATATCGATTAACATATTCATCTGTGTTTCTTGGACCCCTGTGTTTTGCTGTCTTTTTTCTGTGGTCATCTAACAGTAAAGAGCTTATTTTACACTTTAATTAAGCATTCTTCGATACCCTTTGATAACAGGAAAAGTGGGAGGGTTGTACGCACGTGATCCGGATAACTACACCATTTGCTACTTACCTAGCAGATATCCGCCCTAAGTCGTAATCGGTTACCTATCGGTCTCGTTTGTTTATGTGTAGTCTTCTTGCTGTGCTCGTCTTCTCTGTGTTTTCGCAATGGGTGTTTTGGTGTTGGTACTGCAACCGGGTCTGGTTGGGGATCCCCTCCCATCTTTTAAGAATTGCACTCTGAGTTACCGTATATCGGGAAATTGTCGCGTATGTCTTCAGTTCGCGAGCATCATAAAATTCCAAAATATGGACATAGCGAAACGGATATTTACTTCATTTTTAATTCATTAGCGAAAATTAGACTCAGCGAAAATGGTCAATAGAAATTTAAACGTTACAGAAGACAGGGCTCGACCATCTGTCCTCTTTGAATATTAGTCGGACTTCTCATTGCACACATGTACTCGTCCAAGCTGTCCTTAGTTATTTGTATCTATTAACATAATTATTCATTTGATTGTTGTATTGGTCCCTGCGTTTTGCTGTCTTGCTTTTGTGGTAATTTTACAGTGAGGAGGCTATTTTACCAAAACAACATGTTCTTCCTGGCCATTCGGTAAACGGAAATGTTAGAGGGCTACACGTGTGTAATCATGGTAACAACACCTTTTCTTATAAGCTTGGGAAATTTCCGTCCTAAGTCTGCCCCGATTGCCAATTGGTATCGTAACGTTCCTTTATGTAGAATTATGCGTTTGGTGTTCAAAGCCGTGTTTGTATGAGATGTCCCTTTTGTGTCTCTATGTATGTCTACTATGTTTTCACTTCCGTTGGATTGATGTTCTGCTGCAGATATTGTAACCAAGTCTTGTTAGAGATCCCTTCCTTTATTTCCAGCCATTTTCCTAATTGAGGACTTAAGAGCGAAACACTATGACAATAGCTGAAAATTGTTTTTATGTTAGTTAATGTTTTATAACTTTAAAGAATAGTTATTCTTTAAAGAATATGCAAGACGTTGGGCAAAGAAAGAGGATGTACAGCTCGACACCCTTTCCGAATGGATAAAATCAATCAGAGGGTTACTTTTATCTAGAATTAACCGATTAAAATCAACTGTGAACACCAGATTCGTGTCTATATTTAAAGACCCTGATGTTATCACAGAACTTACCTACCTCCAAGAACATTATGTCATCACACCAGCGGACAAAGCCTCAAATAATTACACATTTACTTGCAAAAAGTACTATTTCGACAGTCTAGTTAAAGAGTTGGGTTTAAATTCGACACCTGGAAATCCCACTTACACCCCAACAAACCTTTCTGCCTCTGAAATAATAGATAACCACGAATCAGCTCTTGCTTCCTTTGGCTTCAACACTACCAATTTAGATTTAGATTTACCATACTTATACTGCATACCTAAAATGCATAAGAATCCGTACAAACAACGTTTCATTGCTGGTTCCTCAAAATGTTCTTCCAAATCTGTATCGATCTTACTCACCAAAGTTTTATCTGAAATCAAATCTGGGCTACAAAAATATTGTTCGACAGTATATTCTCGCAGTGGTATCAACCAGATGTGGATTTTAAAGAATTCGAAGGAACTTTTAGAACATCTGAAATCCACTCATTTTAGTAGAGTCCATTCGATCAAAGCCTTTGATTTTTCGACACTTTACACTACAATTCCACATTCTAAATTGAAAGAAAGACTCGCAAAAATTATAAGTAATGCGTTTACAAGTAAGAACGGTAATCGCAAATACAAATTTATTGTTGTTAACTATGACAAAACCTACTTTGTAAAAGAAAAGTCAGATTCTGAAAATAAGTACACTGAAACAGACATTATTCAGATGTTAAACTTTCTGATCGACAACATTTTTGTGGTGTTTGGAGGAAAGGTCTTCCAGCAAATTGTCGGAATTCCAATGGGGACCAATTGTGCCCCACTCCTTGCCGACATTTTCCTTTACTCGTACGAAGCTGAATTCATTCAATCTTTGGTCTCTGAAGGGAAAAGATACTTAGCTTCTGACTTCAACTTCACTTACAGATACATAGACGATGTGTTGTCCATCAATAATCCAAAATTCGCGGATTACCTGAGCAGTATCTATCCTTCGGAGCTTGAAGTCAAAGAAACTACAGAGACAAATAATTCAGCATCCTATTTGGACATAATGTTGTCCTACGACACTGATGGTCACATGAACACCTCACTCTATGACAAACGTGACGACTTCAATTTCAGCATTACGAACTTTCCTTTTCTGAGTAGCAACATCCCTTCATCGCCTGCTTATGGCGTGTTCATATCTCAGTTGATACGCTATGCCAGAGCAAGTACCAAATATACGGATTTTGTTCTGAGAGCTAGGCGTCTTTCAGATAAGCTTCTCAGTCAGGGATATGTTTGTGACCGACTAACATCGTCACTGAGGAAGTTCTACGGTCGATATGAGGAACTCGTCATACACTATGATGTCCCACTATCCAGAATGGTGGATGATATTCTGTCATAGACCATTTGAACCATCCAACCAAAGATTGTACTCTATATCTTCCAAAATGGAAGTAACCGGATGTGACAGTTCTACCGAATTGAAGCGACGGGTGTTGCATGCAAGCAGGAGATGCTTACTCTTCCTGGGCACCTGGTCTCACTCTCATATCGGGAGTTCGCTTCTTTTCATATGGTGGAGGTTTTTGTTTTTGTTTGCTTTGGTTCCTGTTTTATCCTGATTTTGTATGCCTTCGGTTTCTGATTTTCTGAATTATCGATTTTGTACTGTAGACAGGGATATGGTCATTATCCATATTTGTCATTGACAAATACATTTAATGAACATACGTGCAGCAACAAGGAGGATGATCCATACACATATTGCATTTATTTGGACAGGCATACTTTTGCCTACAACAAAAATATATTACTGTTCAGGGGTCTGGTATGTTTGTAATGTTAGAATCCAGATATATAATTGTTATCATACCTCGAGTTAAATGCAAACATAGACAGGATAAAAAACATACTAAAAATGCATTAGATATTAAAAAGACAACTGTAACTTCTATTATAATCACATGAGAAAATGAACATAAAATGTACATTTATATGGAAATTCAAACGGAGTACATGAATAACTTCAGTTTGTTGTTGTATCTTACGAGGGCTGATTGATATGTTGTGAACCTCGTATTGAAGAATTTTAGTTTATCAGGCAGTTTGCATTATTTTTCTTCATTATTTATCCAATATCTATATTTTGCCATCGGTGTTTAAGGGCCTCAATACCACTCTCTTAAAGAAGTCCTTATCTTGACTTGTCAGAAAACCATCCACTTCAAGCATGACGTCATCATCGAAGTGACAGTTGGTGCCAGAAATAGCTGCTTTCAGTTTTGGAAGTAGATGAAAGTCTCATGGAGCAAGATCATGTGAATTAGGCGTATACTCAATCAAATTAAAGTTAAAATCATGAATGACAGCCCTTGTGAACAGGAGCATTTTCCTGATGGAACAACACACCTTTAAGTAGTGAGCTTTTTGCGGCGCTTAAGTTTAAAATTGTCCCGTAACTGTGTCAGAATTGAAGCGTGGTATGTGCTATTGATTGTTTGTCCTTTTTTAGGATAATGTATCCGCACAATACCCTCTACATCCCGGAAAACTGAGGCTCACTACATATCAATTACCCCTCGTAACATATATATGATTTTTTATCCAAGTTCACTAACCCTTTCTCCACCTACAATTCAGATGGTTGAAGAAAGGGTAATAAGAATATACTACCACTCTTTATAGAAAGTCAGATTTCAACAATACCGCTGTGTATCGTACTTTTCAAATCTTCCAGGGAAAGAAATTCTAATGCACTCCGTTTGTAACGCGCATCCTGATTGGCTGAGCGATTAAAAAACTGCAAGGTGATTCAAATTTCATTGCAGTTTTTGCTTTGACGTCATGCGTTGCTATGGCGACGTCCTTAAAAGCAGACGTTTTCTAGCTTCTTACTGACTTAGGATTACCATTCTGATGTTTTACAAAAACTGACAGGGTATCGCTGACGCCTCGCGGTAAAACTTTATTTTTGACAGGGGATTCGCCGATACCCTGTCAGTTTTTGTATAACACACGCATGGTACAAATGTGACCCCTAATTCAAATGTGTTTGTTATCCAATAATTGATTTTCTTTTCTTTTCAACGTTTTCATGCGAATTAATAGCCATTCTCTATAAGGACCGAAAATAGCGTGGCACTGTATTTAATCGATTTTGAAGATGTTCTGTATAATGAGTATTTATCAAGTAACTACAATGGAAATAACACTTTCGGTCAATTTGAACTATGGGTGCAATGGTAACGAGGCCATTCTATTTATGGCAATATAGATACCTTAAAATAAGCCGGCTTCAGATATTTCGATGCTTTAGATACCATTGTATACTAACATCTAGTTCAATTTTACATAAATTATTCTTCGTAGCTTACATTCTTACCTAGAACACTTACATGTAGTTATATGATATATAATACAGGATGCTTATTGTAATAATTCAGATGTTGAACGTCTTCAAATTCAATTGCATCATTTAAGAACGGATAAATTTCCAGCATGGACAAGACATGCACGTTTCGGATACTTAACCCTCGTCAGTAATCGTCAATATAACGATGTAACATGGACAAAAAGTGTGAACATTATTATGTCCAAAAATGGACCGAAAAACGAAGCAGAATGGGTAAAATATGATGTTACAGGACCCACGTTTCAGAAATCTCAAGGCAGTTTATAACAGAAAATTTCAAATGCGTTGAAGAGACAGACGATCAACAAAAGCGCCCTCGGGGACTCCTGGTCCATCAGCAGTGACACTCACCACGTAGTTCAAATGTTAAACAACTTCAAATTCAATTTCATCATTTAAGAACAGATACATTTTCAGCATGGACCAGACATGTACGTTTCGGGTAAATCAGTTAAAAGTGAGGCGAAAAATAAAGTTGAAACAATTAAGTATGTTTTTGACCATTTTTAATCTTTAAAAAAACTTCCAAAAATGCACCAAGAAAGAGAATACTGGAATTCAACTTGTTATTATTTTGATGTAAACTTATGCGCAGAAGTATATGCATTACAAGAAGATAATGTCATGTATTGCTCGGTAGACCTATTGGTGAAATGCCAGATAGCATTACGCGGGATTTTCAAATGTGTTCCTTAAACTTGTTCCCGATGTCATGTCAGTAAACAAATTTAATTTAAAAGGAGTCATCGGTCAATGACTCATATAAACAGTGTGTATGACAACACTTGATGAAATACATTGTCAATATTGAAATATATGTTCTACATGTTATTGCTTTATATTGAACACTTGATTTCTAGCTTTTTGTTTTGTTTTGTTTTTTCCCTTTATTTATTGCTCGTATTTCGTGCATTGTACATACATGTCATTGCATTATTTCGTAATATCTATGCATAGAGGAAATAGAGAACGAAATGAATCTTAAATATCACAAAATGCACTAAGCGGAGACTATTGATTTTCATCAAAAGACATGTTTGTTTGTTGACAAATTAAATGAAAGAAAAATTGGAGTAGGCAGATAAGAGTTTTACCTAAACTCTGTCATAGAAACCGTTGCTATTGCAACATTTAACCTTTTTGCTTGTTTCATATTCTACTTATCTTTAGAGTTACGTACGTATGATTATCACAATATATGAATGGATAGATATATATATGACTTATCTCTTATATCAACCACATTTTATGCTGCTTTGCATATAAAATTGCCCGATCGAAATCTTATACTCATGTATAGTTCAAACATCATACTCATTTGATAAGTAGAATTAAGACTCTTCAAAAAACGGTGCTTTTATGAAATTTCCAATCGTGTAATACAGTAAACACATGCAAAGAAGGGTCTTTAAATGTCCATAACAGAGCCTTTTGATATCATGTTTTGGCCCACTTTTTCATCTTGTTTACGAAAGATATTCGAGATGAATGTAAAAAAAACAAATATGGATGATAAAAAGGATTGAAAGAAAATAAAGTAATTTCAGATCAAAAAGTACCTGTTTCCATGGAAACGAAACCATCAAATATGCCTCTTAAATTTCCTAAATGTTCGAAACTCTAGACATGGGTACCATGACAACGACTTTTTTTAAGGGGTTGGTTAACAAACTAGTACCTAGTAAACTTGTCATTTCATCCAAAAATATTATCGAAATTAAAGGAGGTTAACATCTTAGGACCATCCTTCTTATGCTATCTTGAACATATATTAGATTTGGCTAAGCTACTGATTCCACCATACAGGGAATTTGGAGCCGCTCTCTCTCTCTCTCTCTGTTAAGTAAATGCCGTGCCAGCATGTCAATGAATTTTTTTTTCGTCTTTACTGAGAATTTCTGATAAAAACTCTAGATTCATCTGGTAAAGTTAAGCACACTAATAATTGATATACTAATACCAACTCTCCGTAGGCACTAAAAGGTTTTAACCACGCACGTTCTCCAATTTTCATGAAATTTCATATATGGGTGGGACAAAATGTGAGAATAGAAAATCGTCATCATATTGTTGCCAAGTGGCTTGGTTGCCATGGTAAGAATGTCATAAGATACCAAAATATGAAAATTAAAAGAATTTTGAAGCCTTATGGTGTCTCATGCAAATAGTTAATAATTTCAAATGTTGAAAAGTTTAAAAAGAGGCTATGAGATATTCAACAAAATCTATTATCTTTTCAGATTTTAACAATACACATGGTTACCGTGGTAATAAATATTGTTTATTCTGACAAAATTCAAGACGTTAAAATGACAAATATGGATAATGACCATATCCCTGTATACAGCACAAAATCGATAATTCAGAAAAGCAGAAACCGAAGGCATACAAAATCAGGATAAAACAGGAACCGAAGCAAACAAACAAAAACCTCCACCATATGAAAAGAAGCGAGCTCCCGATATGGGAGTGAGACCAGGTGCCCATGAAGATAAGCATCTCCTGTTTGCATGCAACACCCGCCGCTTCAATTCGGTAGAACTGTTTATTTATTTTCTGTTTTAGAATTGCTTTTATATCATTATTAGCGATTTTATTTATTGGTTTGAAAGAACTTAATAAACACTAAATAAGTAGGTTACTTAGGATCTAAATTTCCATAGCAATGATTTCCATGTGTTTGAAATAAAGATAATCTGGACTTTCTGAGCTTGAAAAATCAAAATATTCACTTGATAGGTAAAACATGATAACATGTCTAATGCTTGAATGAGATTGTTGGAGAAACCCTTACCATGGCAACCATTTGAAAAAAAATGTTGAATTTCAAAAATAAAGTGTTGTTATAGTTCTATTTTCAATTCAATCAGAAATGACCTTATTTATAGAATTCATTTCGACAAAAGCAAGACACATTTTTGCATGTTCACTATGGAAACAAGTGCGATTTACACAAAAGAACTATGGTTTATATACATAGTAAAATTGACCCCTTTCAGGGCAAAATCTTAGATTCCATGAAGTAATGAATTTGTATCAATATTTATTCTACATGTTGTGGGTCATGTATTATTTTAGTTTTACTTTATGTGTAGGCACACATGTGCATTTACTTTATAGTCATGTTATTTTAATGATTTCATAATAAATATTTATAGATGTTACTATGTCATGTACATTTCATCAGAGAACATTCCAGTATCTTCTTTATTACTTCATAAGCATCATATGACTGTGATTTCTAGAATTAACTCTATTGTTAAATCATTCGTAATGAGTCATTGTTCGAGAGCTTCTGGTAAATTCATTGGTATTAAGTACAAATACCTCTGAAGAACTGTGTTGATTGGGCATTCGTACACATTCGTAGACACAATTCATTCATCTATTCTGATATGCTGGGATACTTTATTTGTTGATACTTTAATTCATTTAATCACTTTTGGAAACCGAGCTGTGCCTGTTCAGATTTTGAGAGATACTGGTGCTGCCCAGACTTTATTGTTAGAGGGTCCATTGCCTTTGTCTGAGCACACTTTTACTGGTAGGTCAGTTGTATTACAGGGTGTGGAGCTGGGCGTCATAAAATTCATTTGAAGTCAGACTTAATTACTGGACCTGTTATCGTAGGTGCTCGACCTACTCTTCCCGTTCAAGGCGTTTCCTTGTTGCTTGGCAATGATTTAGCTGACGGCAAAGTTCTAGCCGATCCGATTGTTTGTGAGAAAATCACGTCCGATGTCGTGTCTGATGATGAAGACGACGACTTGTACCCAGCCTGCGCAGTTACCAGGGCGATGGCCAGGAACAGACTGAAAGAGCCTGAGAGTCCTTCTGCACTTAACGAGGACCATCCCTTCAAAAACATAGACCTTTCTGACACATGCATGTCTGGTCCACGTTGCCGGTTTGTCTGCTTTTAAATGATGCTATTCAATTTGAAGACGTTTACATTCATGTCTACCATTGATGACAACGTACCTGAGATCTCAGTACCACTTCATGTTGACAAGTCTCCGATAGTACCTAGTGCCATTAGACAGAGATACATACGCCTTAAGCCGTGAGCAGCTCCTCTCCGAGCAAACTAAAGATCCGGAGAACATCCGACTAAGCAAGAGGGCCCTTACCCGAGAAGAAGCGGACAAAGTTGGAGAGTGTTTCTACATACACGATGACATTCTTATGCGGAAATGGAGACCACCCAATACACCCCCTTATGGCATGTGGCGGGTCGTTCATCAGATAGTGGTTCCAGTAGCGTATCGCGGAGACATCATGAGTTTAGCTCACGAAACACAAATGGCAGGTCATTTAGGTGTCAATAAGACTGATAATAGGATTTTAAGTCACTTTTACTGGCCTAAGTTGAGAAAAGATGTGTGTGAGTTTTGTAAGTCTTGTCGTTATTGTCAGATGGTACATGTAGGTAAACCGAATCAAGTTATACCACCTGCTCCCCTCCAACCTATTTCAGCCTTTGAGGGATCCTTTAGTAGGGTGTTAGTTGATTGTGTAGGTCCTTTGCCTAGGACTAGGTCAGGAAATCTTACTGACAATTATGTGTACTTCGACTAGGTTTCCTGAAGCCATACCTCTTAGGAATATTAAGGCGAAGACCATAGTTAAGGCCCTTACAAAGTTGTTCAGTTTCGTAGGTGCTCCCAAGGCTATTCAGTCAGATCAGGGTTCGAATGTTATGTCAGGGTTATTTCAGCAGGTGATGCATGAGCTAGGTATCAGACAGTATAACTATTATGAAAACATATTTTCACCAGTATGAAAAAGACTGAGATGAAGGGGTTCACCTCGTGCTGTTTGCGGCACGAGAGGTGGTTAAGGAGTCCCTTGGGTTCAGTTCCTTTGAGATAGTTTTGGGGAAAACGGTCAGGGTGCCATTGAAGTTATTTAAGGAAAAATGATTGACTGAGACTAGCGATTTGAATCTCTTAGACTACATGTCTAATTTCAAAGAGAAATTATATAATGCTTGCAGATTAGCTCATGAAAATCTCAAAACATCACAAATGAAAATGAAAACATGGTATGACAAAGATGCTAGAAACAGAGTTTTTAAACCACGCGATAAAGTTATTGTATTTTTGACTATCCCTGACCATCCTTTGCAAGCTAGATATTTCGGTCCTTATGAGATTGAGAGTTAAATTAGTGATGTTAACTATTTGGTTGAGACACCAGGTCGGCGAAAAGAAAAAAGAGTGCGTCGTGTTAACATGTTGAAAGAGTATTTTGATAGAACTGACCGAAATTTTGTAAAACCAGTTTCCACCTTGGCCAATGTAAATACATTAAAAAAAATGTGTTGAATCTGAATGTAATGAAGAGACTGTCGAAAAAAAGACTTCGCTCAAAGTGTCCGTTGGAAAAATTCTGACAAATCCGGAAGTGAAACTCGGACATCTGACCGTGCATCAAAAAGAGGAAGTGCTCAATTAATACGGGAATGTACGACCATCTTTCTTGACGTTCCAAAAAAAAAAAGAATGCATCTCATCATGACGTCATTGTAGGTGAACCGTCGTCGCCTATCAAACAGCATCCCTATCAGTTAAACCCGATAAAACTTCAATACACTGAAAGAAATTCAATACATGCTTTAAAATGACATTATTGAACCCAACAATAGTAACTGGAGTTCCCCATGTATTCTTGTTCCGAAGCCAAACGGAACTTACCGATTGTGTACGGACTTTAGAAAAGTAAATTCAGTCACCAAAACTGACTCTTATCCGATCCCACGAATCGATGCCTGTATCGATAAAATTGGAAGTGGAAAATTCCGTGAGTGTCTTGCATTATTGTTAGCTTTACAACATTTTGATGTTTATTTGAATGTTACTTCACATCCATTCTTGTATATTCTGACCACAACCCTCTAATGTTTTTACACAAAATGTCGAACAATAATCAAAGACTTACAAGGTGGAGTTTATTGTTGCAAGAGTAAATTATCATTTTTAAATATCACCATATCAAGGGCTAAGACATTGAATGTGATTGCAGATGCACTGTCGAGAGTTTCATGAGTGATTTTTGCAGAATTTACCACCTAAGTTTTCATTGACATTCAATCTTTTTAAGGGGGAGGTGTTGTGGGTATTATTTTAGTTTTACTTTATGTGTAGGTACACATGTGCATGTACTTTATAGTATGACGTCATGCTTCCTTTCGTTCCTCGCTCCTTTGACGTCATACTGTGACGTAAAACTACAAGGTATGAGCTTGTAAATGGCGTTCTTCATATGTAAACAACAGAGCAAGTAATTTCATTATTGATAACACTTTGATTTTTCGCCATTGTAATACATACGAAACATTTGTATTTCATATTTTGCAGCGCAATGATTTCTGTTCGTTGTTAGTCCTCCGTAGCAACATCACCTCTAAAGTGATGCGTGAGACCCTCTGAGGGGGATGAAAAGTTAAAATATGTCACATGAATTTAGAATAGGGATCAATGTACTTTGTTTCGTAGTTCCGACAGGTTTATGTTGGATATACTTTTGGAAACATACGTTACATTTTACGTTAAGGGGACAATTTACTATATAATTCATATATACTCCTTTCTTCTTGCTTTGGACTGTTTTTAAGATTTAAAATAAAATTCCTAATGAGGTAACGAAGAAAAAAATCTTTGTGATATAAAAGAAGGTTGCTCAAACATTTGTATATATAAAGTTTAGTCCATTACCGGGTATGTTTATTCAAAATGGCCGTATCCAAGGAAACAATCAAGCCTGTTTTATTTGAAGCTTTAATCTTCTATTTGTTTCCTCAGTATTGAGCAAAATGATTTAATAAATATTTAAGATAACCTTAAAAGCTTTATAATATTCTTTTTTCATGTTTTGTCCTTTGGCATTGTTCGGAATAAGGTACATTTGTATGCAATCTGAACTAAAAAGAGCAGTTTTCCTTGGATACCAAGAAAAATTACAATTCGTTTATTGCCATCTGATTAGTTTTAACTGTAAATTTCCTTAAAACTTTTAAAAGAAAAAATCCTTACTTCAGATAACCGTAGAATACATGCCATAATAACTTCGTATTCTTGATTTCCCCCGTTATCTATTGGTTTTATCACAAAAAATTAGGGACAAACATTACGATTCAATCACATATGTTGGAAGAAAATATGTTAATTAGATCCTTTGAGTTTCCATACAACAAGCATAAATATGAAATTTTTCCGTCATTTTTCAATATTTTCATTATGGCCTACCATTAGCATAAAAACCTTTTAAAAGGATATGCCACATATTGCGTGCCGAGCTCCATCGTGTGAAGGAAAAACGTTTTCAGTACAAAGTCACTTATTGGGAAAGCTAGTTCTATATAACATATATGTAATACATACCTGTATGCCTCTGGAAGAAAGACTACAATAAGTCAATGCAGTAACTACAAAGTTATTTAAAGTGCTGTGCATCGAGGAAGTTTAATGTTGTGTGTACTCTGTAAATAAATTTATTTTATCAGATCATCAAACGAGACTATTTTAAATATGCAATTGCCTTTTTTCTTCATTTTTGAAACCATTAACTGATTGAGTCAACTTACAAACCAAATCAGAAGAAAGTGCTAAAAACAATGTAGAAGTAGATGCTGTTTTCTCCTTTCTTTTGTACTATTATAAATGGAAAATTCTAAAACCAATGACAGAAATTAATAATCCTTTCGAGTATTACAATTCTATTTTCATTTCTTTTAATCACACATACAACTCTTTTGTTTTCTTATTATTACTTATACTTATTAGTGCAGAGAATCAAAGGACTGCTAACTCTTCTTATACAAAATGCACAATACTACATGTACAAACGAAGCATCTCAACAAAACATGTATATAATATGACTTTGAACTCTCACCCTTCTGCTAAATTTTATGAAAAACTCGATTTTTATATGCTGTTAAGATTTCTCTGCTATTGTCATTGTATGCAGAAGTTCTCTTTCTTTTTTTTTTCTTTATTTCACTCAGGAAATCCATCCGCAAAACTGTCTATAAAAAACATTTAATGATCAATTACTTGATTACATGTATGCATGTCTTTGTTTTGTCTTTATTTTATTTTGATCACCCGAACAACAAATATATTATATAATATACCAATGCTCTATTTCATAAAGCTAGGGAAAATGTGTTTTAAGCTTAATTGTTTGAGTAAAACCCGAGAAACGGTCATAGCGATACTATTGTGTTATGAAAAATATCTTTTTTATTCAAAGTCCTCAAGTTTTCTGCATCTTTCACATGAGCTCGTTACAGCCGACAGAGCACGGACTGTATAACGCATGCCCTCTTTTTATATCCATTTACATATTCATCTGTGTTTCTGGGGCCTCTACGTTTTGCGATCTTGTTTGTGTGAGGTCATCTTAGAGTGAGGAGGTTGTTTTACACCACAATTGTACGTTTTTCGAGACCTCTGGGTAATTGGAGAAGTGAGAGGGTTGCGCACGTAATCCAGGATAACCACACAATTTGCTACTTATGTGACAAATGACCGTCCAAAGTCGGCACCTGTTGCCCATTGGTCTCGTCGGTTTATGTGTAGTCTTTTGTGTTTGATGTTTACATGTCGTATGTCTCTTTTCCGTCTCATACTTTACTCGTCTTTTGTGTTTTTGCATCGGGTATTTTGGTGTTCTGCTGTTGGTGTTGCAACGGGGTCTTGTTGGAGATATCCTCCCTTCTTTCAAATATGTATGAATAACTGTGTATATCTAAGATCAAATAAAATTACCACCACTACCTTTATGATTAAATATTGTATTCATTTCTATTTATTTATTTATTTTATCTATCTAATGAATTAATCTTTTTTCGTTAAGATGTTCTTATTCTTTTCCAAGAAGTTGTTCTAAGTAGTGAGTTTCCTGATAACCAACTTTTCATTTGGGGTGGGGTAAACATTTTAAGACGATTTTGTATCGGATTTGAGATTTGTTCCTAACACTTGTTTGGGTTTATTTTATTTATTTTATGTTTGTTTGTTATTGTTATTGTTGTTGCTGGTTTTTTTTTTTTTTTTTTTTTTTGCAGTTTAGCACACTTTTGACTTATCCATTTTATACGCCTACGAGAGAGTTATCCTTCTTTGTTTAAACAACGCACTATGTTAAACCAGGAAGTTCGAATTGAAAGATTTAATCAAATCTGTACAAATGTGGTTCAATACTGGTTTTGAAATGCGTCCGAGTATCAGACAAAGAATCTATGAGACTTTGCATGTAAAGTTTGTATGGGAACAAAAGTACATATTGGTTTAAAAATCGGTTGATTAATTGCTCAGTGGGGATTGCATTTTGGAATTCGATATAGATTTGAGCATATTAACATATAATAGCTATTGTCTGTAAGCATTTGCACTTTTTCGAAGGACGCATAGCATGGCATGTCTCAGATTTTGATAAATTTTGTACATAAGGTTCGGTCTGACCCAAAAGTTAAAAATGTTCTTAAAATCACATCCGGTTGCCATGGAAACGGACTTTGAATATTTAAAAAATGCATTTTTGGGCGTTTTTGAAGTCACATGCATAATTTATGCAGCATAAACAAACACTAATGAATTATCAGTGCCATATCATTGCTCTTTCAAGTTAAGTAATAATAATGTTGGGTTTATGGTCTGATCTATAGGTTTCCATAGCAACAACACAGGTACCCTATCAAATTAGTATTTTTGGCATTTTTTTCAAAATTCAACGATAAATTACTTACATTTTTGAGTTTTTTAATGCAAATAAAACTTAAGCATTTAAATTGGAACAAACTTTCTGTTCGTTGCTATGACAACATGACCTCATATCGCAAAAGTGAAAGCAATTTTGGACAATATTTAAAATCCTTTTTTTTTTCACTAGATCATTGAATTTTAATTCAAAGTGATGAAAATTAATTAATGTATTCAAGTAGACCTTTCGTTACACGAAAGAAATTTTACTAAAAAATATTCAGCAAATAGCCCGTTGCTATGGGAACAATTGTGTAAAATTTCACATAGGTCCACTTTAAGTCCTTGGATACAGGCATCAAAAGTTAAGTAATCTGATTTTTTTTAAATCTTAAGTAAAGTTTAGACTTTGCTTTATCGTATATGTAAAAAATGTTGTGTAAGCCTGTTTCGTTTTTTGAGGAAAAGGCTTCGAAAAACAACAAAAAATACTTATTTTTATAATGTATGGCAAAATTACTATAGCAACCATTAATTATTTGAAACTTTTTCATTATATTTTGATAGAGGCTTACTTGATCTTTATTTGTATTAAATTTGAACTTCCTGGGATTAATAATTACTGTTTTATAAAAATAATAAGAAATGGTTGCCATGATAACATATGTTCCTTATAGCTTTTCACGGTTTTTGAAAGAGCTCTTTGTGTTGGATATTTCCCAAGAATTTTTATCTGTTCGTCATGATTTGATTCCGAGTTGAACATATATCTGATCATTGCGGACGAAGGAATCGACTTCACCTAACAGCAAACGAACGCTGATTTCGACGTTCTCCGCTTGAAGTAGTACCTTTACAGAAATTTTGTAGAAAAATCCCAATTGATTTTTTTTTGTATTTGGTTATAATTAAAACACTTCAATGCAAACCTAACATTTTCGAGTCGTGAAAATTGGCGATTTTTAGGATGTTCATTTTTTTTTTTTTGATTATGATAATGATTCTCAGAAAGAATGTCAGAAGTAACCAGTGTGCAAATCTTCTCCCAGTGAACAGCTCTCTGGACAAAAATCTGCAAATACGGCAAACCGAATATGTATGTCCGGATAATGTACATGAAGCCCCATTAGTTGTATTCCTTTGTAAACTAAATAATTTATCGAATTTTCAAGAAGCCAAAGTCGTTCAGTAGTGACTGAATTTTCCTACTCTTAAGGTCAGTAGTAATATATTTTTGCAGTATAATCAAAGGTATTATTTAATGAAAGGTTATGTAGCACTTTGGTGTCTATTTGTAAAATTTTCTTTAAAATTGGTACAACTTCACATTAAAGACAACATACACCCGACAGTATCTCATTTCAAAAAAGGAAGCTGTAACGTGATAAATCTAATCGATTTAGTGTACTTTATTTTGAATGTCATAAAACTGATAATGTTGACAAACGCATTAAATATCACACAATATTTATGTTCTTACGTGGGATCTATTTAATTTTTCAAAAAAGCACACAGACCAAAATAATATATACAATGTAATGGTGCTTGTTCAAGGCCGGGATATTTGACTATTAAACAGTAGTGCATCATAAGCATGGTTTTGGATTTAAATAGAAAAGCAGAAATATGAATATTGTAAGATCATGCCCCGATGCATGCACTCTTAAGCATTTCAATTACTTGCATAAAATTTGTTATTGACATAGCATTTACAAATATACATTAAGACGCCAGAATAGATAAAATTGTTAAACTCATTTCGTCCTTGGAGTCCTTGGCGCGATATTGTATTCTGAAATAGGATAACCAAACATTCTGCTATTTCCTTGGCAAATGGTCGTTGGTTTATGTGTAGTCCTTGTTGTTTGATGTTTCTGTGTTGTGCGTTGACGTTCCTTGTCCCTTTTGCATCTCTTTCTGTGCTTGTCTGCTCTGTGTTTTTGCATTGGGTGTTTTGCTGTGGGTGCTGCAACCTGGTGTTGTTGGAGATCCCATCCTTTGTTTGATCATAACAAATATTTTTTGTTGAAGATATGTATGAATTCAGTAAACAATTAAAATGAGAAAGAAGTCATTAACGTCAAACATTTCTAATTGGTAACACTTCCATTGTGTTAAAAGGAGAGATGGCCAACAGAGGTACAAATAAAGCCTCATTTTTATGATTTGAGATCGATTTCATCGATTTTATTGAATGACCTATCACCATTTAGCAAATAATATGAAGACCAAAAAGAGCTTTATGGACTAATGATCCTGACTCATACGAGGATATCATGGATGATGGAATACACATCACAACTCTTTAGAAACTTTAGAAACACATCTTTGAGGATTCACTATCCGATACACGGGTCTGGTACACACGTTAAAATTTCTTTGAAATGTTGTTCATGAATTTCTTTACCTTTTTTATTTTCTGCAATTATCCTCAAGGTATAAATCAATCGAAGAACTAACACTTTTTCATGTGTAACAATTACTTTCTTTGCGCTCTTTGATAAAAAAATAAAAATCTATGGCATGCGTATAACAGTATGTGCTCTTCTGTCTAGAGCGAACTCAAAGTCTAACCAACTTTCAGATAGCACAGAGGATCAGGACCCAGCCTTCTCTGACAAAATTTGAACAAAGATCGTCATGGAGTCCCGTCGTCACGATTGGCGAATGTGCAACGTTTGGAACAAAACTGTAGATTGGTCAAATACCATGCCCAGTGTTCTTTTAATTTTTTTGATTGGATCAAATTCTTGGTTAAAAAGGCGACCGACTAGTTTCTTGCATTTGTGGATATTCTTGATAATTTTGATAGTTTTTGACAAAGATTCATCCACAGGATTCCTAATAATTAACCAACAACTACAGCAAATTGACTCGAAATTGCAAGTTTTTCAGAGACAGTGTAATCTTCTATTCAAGCATCCTGCCTGTGTTTAAAACACAATTCATTTAATCTTTTCCATATGTAAGTGCAATATATTTATTGATATTTTCGAAGTTAAATCAAAATTAATTTCCTATAGCTTTACGAGAACTGGAATTAAACTTTCAATGTTATGACGTCATCAAGAAATTCACGAAAACTTCGATTAATGCATATTTCAAAGTCTCGTAGAAAATTCTTCTGTGGATAGAATCATGTGTAAGTTTGTATAGTCAAGGACAGACAAGAATTATATAATTTCAGAAATTTCATGGCGTCGCATGAACTTTGTTTTTCTATCCACGGACGGTAAACTCGCCTAACATTATCCATATTTGTCATTTAAAGGTGAAAACAACGGCGATAAAGCCGTCTTAACGTATTCCTCCCCGTGGACTTGTAATATGAATTGTGAATTCTCATAAAAAGTTGCTTGAAGTTTTGTTCGATGATGTACTGAGTTTGAAAATTCAATTTCCTTGACTTCTGATGAGCAAGGCTCCACTTCTGACTAGTGACTGCCGTTTGACGTATCATGCTCATGTCCTGGCAAGCAAGAATATAACGTGTTAGTTCTTGGGTCAAGTATAAGGGTTCGTCAAATTATACATGTATGTTGCCCAAATTCCATGTTAGTAATTGATATATAAGAAATGAATCTTATATTCAACACCAACAAATTGTATTTACAGCAAAGAGTTTATTCGTGTTTGAGGGAACTCCCGGTTCTAAAGATAGTGCTTGACTTCCAACAATGTTGTCAATTGATGTATCAACAAAGTTTCTTCACCAATCGGAATCTTCGTTTCTTGAAAATAACAATGGAAATTAAATAATTGGCATATCTCCTCTCAATATTCAGACAACGACGAGAAGGACCATATTCACTTCTTTTTCGCCTTCACAAGGAAGAGTGCGTAAAGAGTGACATTTCGTCAATTCCCTGTAATTGACATTCGATTTCATATCAATCTATTGAACAAATACTTTAAAACTTGTAAAATTGATAATTTACAACATGAATATGCCTCGTGGAAATAAATATAAGATCAGTTGACAATTTCAAGAACTTGCTAGAACGAACGAAGGAATGGATCTCCAATGAAAATCGGTTGTTGCGCCAACAGCAAAACATCGAGACGCCTATGCAAAACTACAGAGTAGAGAAGCTCGACAATAAACACGGAATGAACATGAAGCAGCGGGTGTTGCATGCAAGCAGGAGATGCTTACTCTACCCGGGCACCTGGTCTCACTCCCATATCGGGGGTTCGCTTCTTTTCATGTGGTGGAGGTTTTTGTTTGTTTGCTTTGGTTCCTGTTTTATCCTGATTTTGTGTGCCTTAGGTTTCTGATTTTCTGAATTATCGATTTTGTGCTGTATACAGGGATATGGTCATTATCCATATTTGTCATGGACCACCAAATACACACATTCTGTGAAATGTCGATATTTAACCAGAATGAATGAGACTGAATAACTGAAAGTACTTCTTTGATGTTCATTTGGTCTCTTTTGTTTACATGTAGTCATTTGCGTTTGATGTTTCTCTGTGATTTGGCGTTCTTTGTACCATTTGCGTCTCTTTCTGTTAGTGTTTTCTTTGTATATTTACAGTGGGCGTTTTGGGGTTTTGCTGTTGGTGTTGCACCTAGTTGTTGTTGGAAATCCCCTTTTTTCTTTTTTGGTCAATATTGTTCATTTTTTCAATTTTCCCATTTAGAATCCGCACTTACTTTCCGTTCAGATTCGTAGCTGTTACAAAATTAAGAGGATGCTTTTCATGAAGCATTGAGTCAGAAAAAGCGTTTGAGTCCCACAGGGGATCCAATGGAAAGTCCTCAAGGATCACAGAATTGAAGGGGGTGCTTCACTTTGTGATGCTGTTGTACAAACTCCACATACAGGATAACGATAGCCAAGGGAATATCCGCCGCTACTTTCCTATATAAAAGAACTTTGACAAGAGAGAAATGTGAATGGACAGATAATTGAGGGTTTTGGCATCGAGCTCCTGTGACACCACATTGTCATACGTAATATACAGACTACAAGGAGTCATCGTGGACATTTCTACTTTTCGATGATTTCAAGCAGTTAGATAAGATAAATCAGAAGAGAAAACAGACCGCCCATTTATTAAAGTGAGATGTGAGAAGTGAGAGTCCAGTGAAAGATTTGGGTTTAAATTTGACACCTGGAAATCCCACTTACACCCTAATAAACCTTGCTGACTCTGAAATAATAGATAACCACAAATCAGCTCTTGCTTCCTTTGGTATCGACATTAACAATTAGATTTACCATACTTATACTGCATACCTAAAATGAGTTAAAGAAGATCCTGACGATAATCTCAACAGCACTCACAATAGAGCACCAAATTGAGCATCGACGGACCCCTAGCAAGCTAGAGGTGGGACCAGGTGCCAGGGAGGAGTAAGCATCCCCTGTTGGCTAGCCGCACACGCCGTCGATGATCATGCGCGAAAATGAAAACATATGAAAAACATGCATTGCACTGTCTGAGGCCATCCATTTCTATGTAGAAAGTGCTATGGCGACCATGTCAGGGAAAGTAGTCAAAACACGTACTGTCAAACCCCTCGCGGGGAACTTTTATACGAGCTCCACACGGCAAAGGGCATAAGTGTGACACAAATGAGTTAAAGAAGATCCTGAAGATAATCTCAACAGCACTCACAATAGAGCACCAAACTGAGCATCGACGGACCCCTAGGAAGCTAGAGGTGGGACCAGGTGTCCGGGAGGAGTAAGCATAAGAATCCGTACAAACAACGTTTCATCGCTGGTTCCTCAAAATGCTCTACCAAACCTGTATCGATCGTACTCACCAAAGTTTTATCTGAAATCAAATCTGGGCTTCAAAAATATCGTTCGACAGTATATTCTCGCAGTGGTATCGTATCAACCAGATGAGGTTGATACAGTTTCTATATAATCAGTACATTTCCCCTCATGGCTCTCGTAATAGCCATTTTTAATTTGAATGGATGTTGAATGAATTAAGTCAAAAAATAGAAAAACACGTGAAAAAGAACATTAATAAAAGACGTCAAAAATATATAGAAATAACTATTTCTTTGTAATAGTATCAAAAATCAGACCAAAAAAAGAAAACTCGTGTATTCTATTTAGGACACGGAAGTTGAAAACCAAATTGAAAAGGAGTAAACCGATTGGATATCCATCCGTACCTAAGCCTAAATAAAATATAATGCTTATTCTACTCATACATGTCATAGGGGCAACGAAGTAGAAAAATGATCACGTCTGGTTTATTTGATTCCCAAATAGCATACACACTTATACCAGATGTCAATGTGTCAATGACGAAACTCAGAATTCGAGAACTAGCCTCGTGGTATTACATGATTAAATCCTACCTTTTTGTTTGATTTCCAGATACATGTATTCAATAAATAAAATCATACAATCGAAACGTAAAGTCATAACCATGATATCATTGGCAACCTGCTTAGCAGATGGACTTCCTTAGTCAGCACCGGTTGTCAATTGGTCTCGTTAGTTTCTGTTTCTTTTGTGTTAAATGTTTCAATGTCGTATGTATCTTTTGCGTCTCTAATTGTGCTCGTCTTCCTTGCGTTTTTGTGTTGCTGTTGGTACTGCAACTGGGTCTTGTTGGATATCCCTTCCTTTCTCTCATGTTTTGATGGTTAAAAGCATTGTTCCTAAAAGCGCCGAGTTATAGGAAGAGAACTTCTGGCAGACGCGTTTGAAAATATGAATAAATTTGGTTAACCTGACTTTATGGTTTATGTCAAATTGTGATAATACAGAACATATATTACTGAGATATACATTCTCTACGTATAAAGACAATTCTTTTTAAAGGGTTTTTGATACATTTAGCATTTATTTTACATTCTAATATGACTTGATTCTTTTTCCCTATTAAGACAACAGACGCGAGCCGGGCTCTATTCTCCAATATGGGCCCTATAGCGATAAGTCACGCCTACCCATATTCTGAAAGCAGGAACTGGTTTTTACCAAGAATCGATGTTGTCGTCTGTGTCAAGACTTGTCTCGGGACTAGCAAATTCATGAAACTCAGATTAGGACTTCCTTGTCCCTGATCAATCCTTGACATATTTCATTTCTATGTACGTCATTTGTTTTGAAGAGAAAGAAACCACATAGTGTAAAAGAACCAAAACCCCCAACGCGAAGTTAACAGAGGTCGGTATCTACTGAAAAAATCTCCCATGCCAACATAATAGATGCAATTAAGTTATTTGAATGAGAAATGATTGGGGTTTTCCACTGACGTATATGTATTGAGATCAGCATCAATACGATGTTTACATTTAAATAATTATCAGATGCACTATTGTGTTATTGATTTACCATCAGCGTCGAACATATTACGCCTTTTGTATTTGCCTTTTAAAAAGCATATCATATACGAGGAAGTAGACTATTGAATTATTAATTAGAATCACCTCTTTAAACCTTGAAATGTATGTTGATAATGATGCCATTGTTAAGATGTATGATATTGCTTTTTGTACATGCCAAAATTATTATTTATCGATAAACGTGATAGAGATATTTTGGTTTTCCAATGACTTTGGTTGATTTATATCAATGTTACGTAATATTAAAGTCTGTTATCCAAAGTAGTTCAATGTATGTACTTCATTTGTATGATAGATTAAATTCCATAGAACCAAGTTTTTTTTTCATTGCACATTACAGTTCTTAAAACAAGTGAAACAATCATGTTTCTCGTTGTCGTTTTGATAGTTATATTGTTCTAGTAAATGGTAACATGAATTTGATGAGAATAATAAACATTCGAAATGTTATATTGTCTGGCTACAGATGGTATATAAAAGTAAACACTGTTTTAATGTCAGAACTTTGCTTTTATGATAACTTGGCATTTCATCTCAGAATAAAAAAATATCGAAATATTAAAGGGCACTTCTTTAATGAGATTTGTTTTGTCTGAAAATCACCTTGGCGTTAAGGTTTACTTTCCGAGATTATTATTTGATAATTTAACAAATATAATGTTTAAGTTGTTTGTTGTACTATTGTATTGTTGGCTGTGTTTCTTTTTTGTAATGGAAGATTTACAAAACATTTACCAATGAAAATAAGCATTATGTCTGGCATGGATAAATGTAATATTAATTGTTGCATTAATGCGATTTGATAATCAGAAGGAAACTGTACAAGATACAGGAGTATAGAAATTTATAAACATTTTTTTTCTCGATTTTAGTACGCTTCTGGGTATACCCTTTGTAAAAGTTTGAGACGCACACCCTTGAAAAAGAAAAGAAACATCAAACTAAAAAAACTAACATTTGTAGGTATGACGATTCAAGTGTGTTTAGGTTCTCTTAGTTTTGTTTGCGTAAAAGATGAGAGGATACCAAACACTATTCTTCTTTGAAACGCTATTACTAATGTGTCTGTCTTATTTCATGCATCTTGCTGTATATTGAAATAAAGTTTTCAAGGGTGTTTAACTTTTCCTTTTTTCCTTCAATTCTCAATATTTTCAATACAATACAAATTGATGTTTTCATTTTCTCTCAAATAAATCATAATAATGAATCAGTAAATGGAGTTTTTATGTTTTAAAAAACGAAAACTTTATAAAACGGAACAAAATTAATAAACGAAAACTTTATAAAACGGAACAAAATTAAAAAATAAATGTTTCAATAACATGTATTTAAAAAAAATTAAAAGATAACAATGGCAGTTAATGGATGTTTATTTTTTAGAAATTTGTGTATTTGAGTGTTTGTGTTTTAATTTGTTATCATCCCTTCCCTCTGAAAGAAATATTTCAATCTACAGCAAGATTGGAATATAATAAAGATAGAAGCTTAATTTGAAGTCATATGTCTAAACGCTCTAGTGATCAGAGGGAATTCAAGAGAAATTAAAAATAAGAACCAATAAAACCTTTGTTTGCGAAAAACGAATGCCACCGGTGGCAACATTGTTAGTATTAATAATACGGAAGTGTTCTAACTGTATACCTTCTTGAAGAAAATTTCAAACCAATTTTCATGCACCAGAAACGTGTTTCGAATATTAAATTCTCATCAGTGATGCTTCCAGCCGAAGTGCTTTTCATAAGCCGCCCAAATGCATTTCACTACCGCCCTCTGGTTTTAATTTAAGACTTTAGATATGTGCATTCACTTTACAGAGAGTGCGCTGCTCCAAATTTCCTGTAGGGTCGATTCAGTAGCATATCAAAATAAAGTCTATGTTTAAAATAGCATTGGAAGGGTGGTGCCAAGATGTTAACCTCCTTTATTTTCGATGATATTTTTCGATGAAGTGGCAAGTTTCCGAAGTAGCAATATATATATATATATATGATGACAAATTGATAAAGGGCCAAAACAACGCTTCTTTTTGGTGACAAAGCTGGAAAGAAGCAAGTAATACAGTGCAAACATCAAGTCACCGGGAACGATTTTTACTATTCCACACTGCAACAAGAAATAAGTGTTTATATTAACAATACGGAAGTGTTCCAACTCTTTACCTGAATTCTTGAAGAAAATTTCAAACCAATGTTCATGCACCAGACACGTGTTTCGAATATTAAATTCTCATCAGTGATGCTTCCAGCAAAAATGCTTTTTATAAGCCGCCCAAATACATTTTACTAGTGCCCTCTGGTTTTATTTTTAGACTTTTAAAAATCTATGTTCAAAATAAAATTTTCTGTTAAGTAGGTCAAACGTTAAGGTCACAATGTAAAACAATTTTGGAAATGTTTTGTCACAAGGAATATGTGAAATATGAAAGCCCTATGTCACATGTTATCGCCTATGTTAAAGTTTTTCCACGGGAAATAAACAGACAGACAAACAGAAAGACAGGCCAGAGACTATATTTTTCCCCGAATCTTTGATTCCTATGGCATAAAAACAAACGAAAAGGTTAGGATTTCTTTACTAAATGTACTGAAAGTATCGATGCAGCATTTGTGTATCGATACGTATTGTAAATCTTAAAATATCGACACGCTTCAATATTCCAATATCAATATACAACACTTGTACAGATACTCTTGCTTGTATCATGTTTTTAAAAAGTGCATCTTAATTTATACTGAGATGTACAAATATACTGACTCCAAAAAGAAACGTTACATATAAATAAATTGAAATAAATCTACTTCATACAAACACACATTTATAAATTTTCTCATGATTCAAATTCAGATCATGAACACAACATTTCATGAAACAAATGGTCATTTCATCACATGACCATTACGCAATACCTTTGCTTAAAGCAGAGAGTGCATTATAAAAATCCCAAATTTGCGCAATTTTGGTAAATTCGATTCCTTTGGAGGGACACAAAGTCTTGATTCCATTTTCTTCAGGTCCCCTACCGATATCGCTCACATTTACACTATTGTCGGTGCGTTTACGCTACTGTTGAGTGAGCCGTAGAGAGATTGCGTAGATGTGACGTCACATTGGGAAGTGGTGCTTATACATGGTCTTACAGACTGATGATTGGCCCTATTATCATGTGACGGCTAGCTAAACGCAAAATAATGATTTCCGTTTCTCGGAATTGAGCGGCAACGTCAGAATGCCGTAGACATGCTTCTAACATTCCAAGTGTTTGACGTCGCTCTTCTTTGATTAATTTTGACACTTCGTGTGGCGACAAATTGTGAATTTTTTTGTGATTTTTTCTGTTTTGTGAGATCATATTCTATCGAAAACGTTCTTCAATTCAACTGGATCAAACCAAGATATCTTCGTACTGCATAGCTCGTGCAAATCATGAAAACGTCAATATTGACGTTCTGGATGAGTGAACAGCTAAAAAAATTGTGTTTATTGAAGTAATTAGACTTACTAAACAATTATAAAATAAAAATCTACATACTTCAAATATTGATTGAAAATTGTTTGGAATACAACCACGTATCGTTTCTTTTGGGAGTCAGTATAATATAATTGAATTGTGTTATTTTTTTATCTCTCCTTAAAAGAATTTGATTGAAATAAATATACGCAAATTCTATTTATTTTAGCATTTTTAAATGCCCGTCATAAGACGAAACGTATTATATAATGGCGCTGTCCGTGCGTCTGCCCGTGTGTCCGTCCGTCCGTCCATCAGTCCGAGGTCATGTTTATCGGACTTTTTTTCTGAAGGCTTTCAAGATATTGGATTGAATCTTGCCGTATGACTCAAGTGCGTAAAATCCAGTTTGAGTTTCAGAAAAATCGACCCATTTTAGCAGAGTTATGGCCTTTGAACAAAGAACAACAATTTTATATTTTTGAACTTTTTATCGCAGCCTTTGCAGCGATTGAATTAAAACTTGAATATTGTCAGGATCTTCTTTAGCTCATTGATATATGCCATAATAATTAATGATTTCAGATCCAGTTTGAGTTTCAGAAAAATTACCTATATGTATTAATAGTAGAGTTATGACCCTTGAACAAATTAATTTTCAACAATTTTACAGTTTTCCAGACCATCATTCACATCCTTTGCAGCTATTGAATTGAAGCTCGATTTATGCCTTCATAATTATCAATTATGGATCAAATTCGAGTTTCGAAAATATTGACCTATTTTCTGCAGAGTTATGGCACTTGAACATAGAATATTTCAACAGACTTACAGTTTTCCAGACTTCTTCCGCAGCCTTTGCAGCTTTGGAATTGAAACTTTGTATACACCTTCTTAATTAGCACCCTACCGGTTCGCAGTTTTCATTCCGTTTGTCTGTCTGTCCGTTTGTCTGTCACACTTTACTTTTCTGGGTTTTTTTCGCTGCTGTTGCATATATTGAACCGATATTTGGTATGTGAATACATCTCAATGTGATATAGATCAAGTTCGTGTTTGCTTTTGATTGTGCTATTTCTACAAGAGTTATGGCCCTTGGACTTAGCAAATTTCATGAAATTTTCCGTGTTCACTGTTGTTGCAGATCATGATTTAATTTTTGGTATGTGCAAGGTACATCTTAGTGTGATATAGATCAAGTTCTAGTTTGGTTTTGATTGACCTATTTTATGATGTTATGACCCTAGGACTTTGGCCAATTGCATTAAATTATCAGTTTTCCGGACTTTTCCCGCTCTTGTTGTAGATATTGAAATGAGTTTAGTTTCATGTATGTGAACATATTATAGCGTGATATAGATCAAGTTACAGTTGGGGTTTGATTAAAAAATTTTCCAGCCTCTTTCTTCTACATACTTGACAGTTGTATATTGAACTGAATTTTTGTGGGCATTCATCTTTTGGTGTTAGTACAGGACAAGTTGAATTCATATTCAATTGAAGAGTTCTATATAGAGTTGCGGGACATAGATGCCAGTGGGGGACTTATATCGCTCGGCGATCAGATAGTTTTATAAATGAATGACTTATCCAGTTTTGGTTTGCGATGGATTGACTTTTTTTTGCAGAGTTATGGACCTTAAGGGACTTAGAGTGGCTCTCAGTCCCAGGGCTTTCAAATTTATCATTTGGTTTGACTTTAACAAGATAAAGAACCTAATATTTGTTTCAGGTCAGGGGTCAAAGGTCATCATCATTTTGTGGCTAAAAATAGCGGGGATGTTGAAGAAATTTTTATTTTGAAAAATTGATTCATTTAAATACTAATTTTGATTTATATTTTTTTCAAACTTAGAACACATTCTTACAATTGAGAAATTATGTGTTAAGGTTAAGTACTTTTTGGACTTAAACTCTCATAATTGCATTCACACAATAATTTAGGGAAAACAAATTACCCGACGGGCGTATCTTGGAGCGTTGGTGTTGCTATTATTTTTTCTTAAAATGAAGGAACAAAAGCTGATTGATATGTTTCGAGCCTCGTATTGATGGATTTGAATTTTATCATACATTTGGAATAATTTTCCACATAATTTCCTTCAGTATCTATACCCTTTTACCACCGCTGTTTTAGGGCCTTAATACCACTTTTAAAGAACTCTTGACTGTTCAGAAAGCCATCCACTACAATTATGACATCATCGTCGGACTGATTGATAGTGCCTGAAATAGCAGCTTTCAGTTTTGGGAATAGATAAAAGCCTGATGTAGCAAGATCAGATGAATAATGCGGTTACTCAATCAAATTAAAGTCGCAACCATGAATGGCAATCATGGCAGTGGAAGACTTGTGAACAGGAGCATTGTCCCGATGGAACAACGTGCCTTTAACTAGTGAGCTTTCCGTGGCGCTTAAATTTCATATTTTCTTAATGTGTCAGAAGTGAAGCATACATTGTAGTACTGTACATGCATGTACCATTTGTTGTTTGTCCTTTTTGAAGATAATCTATAAAGAGAATACCTTTCACAGAAAACCGATGCTCACACCATATCAACCAGCCCTCGTATTTTATGTATGAGTTAGTAAACAACTGAATTCTTTTAACACAGTCGATGGCTGGTTTTAAAGAACAAAGTATTACCAACTGATATTGCATTTAAACTTCCTCAATCGATGTTATGAAATATTTCGCTCAAGAGAATGAATACTTGTTTTTACCTAACGTTAGTAATTTTAGTGAATGTATGTAAAATTGGTATGTATAGTATTTTTATTTATATATTTATATAATTTGTTTTTATTACAAAATGTGCTCAGTAACTGTGAGAGCGTCTATTGAATTTGAAGACGTTTAACATAAAAAAACTGAATAATTCAATAATGCATTAACGTTTTATTCTTTCAGATGGCACCCAATTTTGTAACTACGCTGGTAAGTTTTAATTTCAATTACTTGATTCTACCCAGTTTTGTAACTACGCTGTAAATTTTAAATTCAATAATCTTATTCTACATGTAAAATGTATCTCGTAAAGGAGAGGAGCTATTTTCAATATTCACTTCCAAGATTTATTGCAAAACACACATATAACCATGTAGACCATAGCGTCGAAACCACAATAGCTAGCACAATGTGTAACAACCTGAGAAAACAGATAAAAACACACAGTTTCCAGTTTACCTGTTCACCCATTCAAAATGTAAAATCTCTGAATGGCAGCATTTGCTATCACAATGTAAGGTAGCATGTTCATTGATGTTCATGTAGCTAAGTCTTAGATCTTTCCGCAGCCATACAAAAATATTCCAGGAGGGAGTAGGTTAACCTGTAATTGAGACAGAGCCGATGGTTTCGAGAATTTTCATATGTAATATAGGGAAGAAAATCTCAGAGTCAATTCCATAGGGGGTCACGTCCCTTCCTTTCTCAACCTTTTGTATTCGCCTTTAGTTTCTTTAAATTGATATAATTTAACTTTTCCCGTAATGTCTGTATAACGCCTATACAAACGTACGGCGCGAAATTCTATCTATAGCTGTATAGACGATGTCGCCTATTATGACGTCACTAACGGCGAACGAAAAACCGATGCACAAACTATATAATCCGCGAAGCGGATTATATTTTGTTCGATGCACAAACTATATAATCCGCGAAGCGGATTATATTTTGTTTGTGCATCGGTTTTTGTCTATACATCGATAGACAGAAAAATTATTACAGTCATTTCTTATAATTTAATTAAATCACTATTTAATCATCTAGTTTATTTTGCAATTGAAGTCATTTTAGCGTGGTTGATTTTCAATTTCAAAACTGGCGACGTGATATTTGAACAGGCCTTACGTAGCGGCGCTCGCTGTTAGTGACGTCATAATAGGTGATATTTTCTATACAGCTATATATAGATAAAATTTCGCGCCGCACGTTTGTATAGGCGTTATACAGACATTACGGGAATAGTTAAATTATATTTATATGTTATGAAGCCGATGCATCTTTGTGATAAATGTGAAGGAATAACAATGGTATTTTCATCGCAGAAAATGTTAAATTGAATACTATATTTGCTTTTTACAAAGATCCATGTTTGACTGGGAATACCGTTGGGCTGTACCTGCCCCAGAGAAGAGATGTGGGATGTGAATATAAACAGGACCATCTCTGTGATGACTTGATGTCTTCCACGTGGTACAGAGTAGACTCGCCTATGTTGAACTACTGTCCAGGCAAATCAAGTTGTGGAGCACTCTACCCTATATGGCTTGATGGTAACATTAAAGTCATTCATTAAAATAAAGATCAATATATATTTCAAGTTCATGTGTGCGAAGTTCAATTTTAGAACATGTACTTAGCATTTCGTCTGTCAGTCCTTGTTGATATTAAGTTTAGCAATATAAATATTTCAAACATACCCAATACTTAATCTAAATTAATTAAAGAGATAAGGAAGAAAATGATCATGAGGGACAAAATCATACATGTTGTCTGTACACAAGTCAATGCATTTATTTATTTATTATTTATTTATTAAACACATAAATTGTAAGGAAAGTTTAGTTTAAGATGGTATTTATTTCATTCAAAGTCATATAATACATACAAATATTGTTACAGAATTGGGAAACAAGTAGAAATACTTATATTAATCCCGCTCCTTATAATTATTGCAACTGCTTGGACATTTATGTTGTTGAGTGAAATATCATAACATTGCGTACATGATTGAAGGAAAGTTTAAGCTACATATAAATGACTAAAACTATATCCAAAAGATGAGGAGCCCACGAATGAAGGGGAAACCATAGAGACAGAGGTCTGTGTTGTTGGTCTCAATTCCTGCTGCGACAGAACATATAGCATAAAAATGAAGAAATGTGACGGATTTGTGGCGTATTGTCTACCTAGTGTATCAGCCTGCCCAGAACGATATTGCTTCGGTCTGTATTTAAAAAAAAAAGCACTAAAACTTTACATATAACGTAATATACATGAAAAGAAAATAATATGCATTTTTTATGTTTCATATAATCTGTATTACTCAGTATGAAGTGATGGAATCTATTTCTTCTTAACATAAGAAAAAAAGGGAATTCAAACAATATTTCATGCCATCTAACGCAGTGTTTCCTGACGACGTTACTGTGACGTCACAGTAAGATTCTCTTCTATCATAGGTCAATTGGAGCCTTTGAGACAACTTATATGTCTCACATAGGCTGTCGCACAGGGTACGAGCAAAACTGGAGAAGAATGAATTGTCTTCCTTTCTTTGAAAACAGGAAACAAAACATATTGTGAACCAGCAAAATCAAGCACTTTACCAAGCTCAGTGGGAATTACAACCTCCAATCCGACACATACTGAAGTACAGCATACATCAACTGCCTCACATGAGTCAACAGAGAGTTCGAAAGTACAATATACAACCAGTACAGAAACAGCAGATAAGGATGCGATTAGAGGATGTGAGATTTAGTATCAATTTTATGATACAATTTCTTATGTTTTGAATTTCCCCATACCTATGTACATAAACTACCGAAACATTTAAAACTCATATGGGGTTTATTTTCCTATGTGGACCTGTCAGGGATATCCATAAAAATATTCGCTTTAATGTTAACGTTGTCCCAGTGTTACAGTTCTTGATACACGATCGGTGGAATTATTGATGAAATTAAAAAAAAAGAAACAACAACAATTGAAATCTTTTATTTTTCAAATTTTTAACGTTTGTAGACAACGTAATAAAAAATCATGTCGACTGGAGGTACAGTAAATACTGGTGAAGAATAGTTATTGGCAAAATGCATGTCGGGTACAATCAATGTAGAAATCTCAATGTCTAGAACTTCAAGGCAGCTCTAAAGCAACAGAGTTCGAACGCTTCTTTATTTCAAGAAATAAAATGATCCCTCTTGAAGTAAATGATACCAATAGTAAAGGTAAAAAAAAAAAACATTATATGTTCCCAGACTTGTGTAATGTCTACACCAAAACATAGTACCTAATTCCTATAAAACAATAATAACATTGTTTTTGTCCGAATTCAATTTATTTATCTGTAAATTGAAAGAGAGGGAAAAAAAGTTAGATTCAGTAAGACACATTCTATGGAAAGGGGGAAAAGTTAGATTCAGTAAGACACATTCTATGGAAAGGGGGAAAAGTGAACAAAAGAGGGAGACGAAATTGCAAATGGGGATAAAATATGTCATTAAACGCATGCACGTATAGTGAATTGTGTATATTCTGTAACAAGTAATATGCCTGTCGTTCTTGCAAAACGTATGTATATATATTATTCATCAATGAAAGCAGGGTATATCCCGTCAAAGTCTTTTGCACTGTTGAAATATTTCTATATTCATTCGTTATGTTAGGTTTGGATAGAGTGAAACAGAAAGGGAGATGAGACTCAGATTATGAAATGTCCAGGAAAATATTCATATAATTATTGATAACATATATAGAAAACATACCTAGGTATTATCATGAAAAAGAGGTAACTTTCTAAGCATTTGTTGTTTGTTTGCTGAAAAACAAGTCCGAATTGTAACCTGTAAATAATGATTTTGTTTTAGTGAAGACAGACAATGAAAACGAGGAAACATGGACAACATGGATAGCAGTATCAATTGTGATGATTGTTCCATTGGCTGTATTCGTCTTCTTCATTTGTAAAAGGTACATGTAAAAAATATAAGAACAACAAAGGATGTAAAAAAAAAAATCATGTTTTGCATATTTTGTACGTATGAGGTAAAAAGCAAATATATTTGCACTACTACGTTGAACTACTGTCTGCGCAGCTCACTTCAGAAATAGGAAAATTAAAGGTTTGTCTACTTTGTCGGCAAATTTTACTATAAAAATTTATATAGGGGGATAGATCTCGAGCTCTCTTAACTAACGGTGTAAGTTACATGAGAAAAATCCCCATTTAAAACTATTTTATTTCACTATGTATAACACATAATCACAAAAAGAAACCTTCTATCAAAAACTTATCAAAATCAATGCCTATATCATAGAAAATCTGCTTTAATATAGACACTCTTTACAGGTGTTATCAAAATAAATGTGTTCCCATGAAAATCTGACAAATAGAATTTTCCACGTTTTGACGTCATTTTGGACTTGAATGAGGGGAAGACAATGATTCTTTAAAAAACATTTATAATCTTTACCTCCTAAAACAAAATAAAATGTCACTATATCAAGAGTGCATATGAAGGTTTATAGATGAGCGTTATGACTTATCTTTATCCGTTTATATTTACACTTATTTCTTTGTTTGGATCCACATATATACATTCCAATGATTAAGTGTTTAAGGTGTTTATCTTTTCAAATAATTACTTTTCAATACTGTGAAAGAAGTGAGCTTTTCACTGGCAAGAAAAAAAGTAGGGAATCTCTGATAACACTTGGTTGCAGCACCCACAGCAGATTCCCAAAACACACAATGCAAAAACACAGAGGAGACACGCACAGAAAGATACGCAAAAGGGACAAGTAACACCAAAACACACAGAAACATCAAACTCAAATGACTACACATAAATCATCGATACCAATGGGCAATTGATGCCGACTTACATGTAGGACGACCATCTGCCAACCCAGTAGCAGACGGTGTTTAGAAAATTGTTTTTATTGTTTCTTCTGAAATATATCATACTCTGAAATAAATCATGGCAAGTTGTGTAACGAATTTGAATTATTGTTTGAATTTGTAATAAAAGCCTGGTGCTACTTGAATTATACATGAAAATATGTTTTGTGATGAATTTGATATGGTGACCAACGATTATGATCACTTATGTTTTGAGAACAGTCATATCATCATTTTCTTTGATTTGTAGAATAAGAAGCAAAGCCAAGGGAAAGAAGTGCAAGACAGGAAAGAAGAAGGATGAAGAAGTGATAAAGAAAGTTCAAATTTGATAACTTATAGATTTTTTTTCTCTTCATAAAGCCTCCATTCTTTATTTACAATAAGAATAATTGATATAACAGAAACACTAAATGTCAATTCTTTAAAATGATTTCAAAACATAGTCGTTTAATTTCTACAAAGTTATAAATGAATACCATATGGTTTATCAAAGTCATTGATATGTTAAGAAGGTGGCAATTACACTAGGAGCGCATCTTAGTTGTTTTGATTATATAACGCAAATCCCGGACAATAACGTATCTTACAATACCATTTAACATTTCTTGTATTTGTTTAAAAAATCACCTTATTGTGCACAATATGTAGAACTTTTCAAAATGATTTTCGACTGGAAACTTGTCCAAATCACTTTAGGAAATACAAGGCCCCGACATCTCGGAAGTTTGTCGTACTCCTTTTCTCCTTGTTCGATTGATTGTACATAAATGTATGACCTCGCCCAAGCCGTGATAGCAATGACTGTTTTTAGACACTTATACATTTTTGTATTTTAATATCCTTTCATTTATTCATATATGTTTGTTAGTTTAGCCCCTGAATTTCTTCGTCTCATTTTTGTCCTCATCAAATTGCTATGTGGAGTCTATTACACGCATGCGTTTGTCGAGACAAAGTGATGACCAGACAAGAGGTATGATTATTCGCATATTATAGCAACACCAAGTGCTTCTAATATGGCAGATTGCCTTTCTTAGTCATCAAAGATTGTGTACTCGTTTGTTTATGCGAAGTCTTTTGTGTTATATCAGTGAATGAAAGTAAAACACAAATTAAAGCCAACACCAAAATCCACATCCGAAAAGATTACGAATTTTGGGATAAAAATACGAAACAGAACTTCACCATGTGAAAAAATTTAGGACAAACAGACGTAATAAACGACACAAGCCCCACAGAAACACGAACGACAACTTATCTAATTAACCATCTCCAGTGCAAGTGCATTGTAGGTTGCGCTGTTAAGATATGTCGTGCTAATTATTTCAATATATCACGTCTAATGCAAACATAGAATTTAAAATCCCACTAACGTCTCGTTTTTCTGCTTCCCTGCTTTATATATTCCTATAAATTCAATATTTAGCTTTTTGTACTGCAACCTTATCGCGTCGTTTGGACTCTTCATACATTTCATATTGCTATATAAAATATGCATGACAAGGTTTCAAGAAAGATATTCATGTTTCTTCTATTTCGGGAATTTGAATGCATTGCATTAGCATATCATAATAATCCTGCAGTTGAACATCCATTCAAGCAACTGAATATGTTTTATGTTTTTGAATTGTAATTATGCAAATAACTATTTTCCAAAGACTCCAGAGATATTATGAACAAGAGATAAATACTTCTTAAACAACAATTTTGGTTATGATATATGTATGTGACATATAAAATAATTTCAAATGGTGTATTTGACACTATTCTATACGACAAAAGTCTGATGTCAGTAGATTGAATCCCATGTGTATACCGAAATAAGATTCAAGAATAAATGTTAATGTACATACTGATAAAGCGGTGCCAAATAATTTTTATGCAGGTGAATTTATGTTTATTTCTAATTTTAAGGTTATAAATACATAAAAGTTTGTACATGTAGTAGATTCAATGTCAAAGATTTGATTGAGTAATGATTTTTATTCACCTGGTATGCTTCTTGTAAGAAGTATAAGTGTAAGTTCTTTATTAACATGATGGAGTACGTTTTATGCATAGTAATATAATTTCTTTGCTTTGATATCAGGATTGATTTTATAACTACATGTATTACATCTTTCTTTAGATGTTGTTGTCTTTCATGTTCGATATTAGTTGCTTTTTGAAATAAAAAAAACTTGTTTGACCAGTGTTTCTTCAATGAACTCGATCACCTATATTTATTTAAACAAACTTCTGCCTAAAACCCTCGCCCCTGCCAAATTAAAAAAAAATGTTGATACATTGAACTTGTTGTCGAGATTTGTAATACATCTATCTGTGACAAAAAGGATAAAAAATAATCTTAAATCATATTCAAGAAGAAAGGAGGGGATCTCCAAGAAGACCCCGTTGTAGCATCAACACAAAAAAGAATACGAAAAAAAGTGGATGCGAAAACACTAAAGACGAGCATACCAAGAGATTGAAAAAAGACACACGACATATAAACATGAAACACAAGACTACACATAAACCAACGAGACCAATGGGTAACCGGTGGCGACTTTGGACGGCCATTTGCCACGCAAGAAGCAAATGGTGCGATTACCCTGGATTACGTGCGCACAACCCTCTCATTTCTCCAATAACCCAGAGGTCTCGAATAACGTACATGTGTGGTGTAAAACAACCTCCTCACTGTTAGATGACCACACACAAACAAGACTGCAAACCTCAGGGGCCCGACAACACAGATGAATTTGTAAATGGATATAAAAAGAGGGCGTACGTAATACAGTCCTTGCTCTACCGGCTGTAGCGAGCTCATGTATATAATCACCCGAGGAGTCCGACTGACATTCAGAGAGGCTTTAAAAAAGACATTCTTTGAGAGCAGCCCTCTGGATAAATATTGACAAAGAGGATTTGTCAGACAAGTTAGCAATGGTAGATCTTTATTGGTACATTGTACAGATAGTAATATATACCAGTGTGGCAGTGGCACTCCATTCTTTATCTCATATTTTAGTTTGCTATTTTGTGAACTTATGAGTTAATCCTTAAACAGGTCTACATCCTCACACTATCCCTCCAATGCTCTTTGGTGAGAGAATTTCCATGTGTAATACTCATTTTACCTTACATTTTATTTGGAGTTGCGCACTCTTTATAAAAAAGATACACAAAATACAAAACAAAAAATAAAACTAGAGGGCGCTACTTAAAAAAGTTTGGCTATCTCTGAAAACGACTTTGGCTTAAGTACCACTGATGAGGATTTACTATCCGCAACAAGTTTGTGCTGCTTGATATGTAAGAATAGTTTAAGTATTTGTTAACAAAATGATTAAATAGATGACGATGATTTTTTTTCTTTAATTTGAGAGGGGATCTCCATCAAGATCCGGTTGCAGCGCCGACAACAAAACACCCCCCTTCCCCAAGAAAACAATACCCACACAGAGAATTCATATACAACAATAGACACAAAAGGGACAAGGAAAAGCAAACACGTCATCAAAATACCAAGCCTTAAAGACCACATATATACCAACGAGACCATTGGCCAATAGGTACCGATGACAAATATGGATGATGACCATATCCCTGTATACAGCACAAAATCGATAATTCAGAAAATCAGAAACCGAAGGCATACAAAATCAGGACAAAACAGGAACCAAAGCAAACAAACAAAAACCTCCACCAAATGAAAAGAAGCGAACTCCCGATATGGGAGTGAGACCAGGTGCCCAGGAAGAGTAAGCATCTCCTGCTTGCATGCAACACCCGCCGCTTCAATTCGGTAGAACTGTCACATCCGGTTACTTCAATTTCGGAACACATAGAGTACAATCTTTGGTTGGATGGTTCAAATGGTCTATCACAAAATATCATCCACCATTCTGGAGAGTGGGACATCATAGTGTATGACGAGTTCCCCATATCGACCGTAGATCTCCTCAATGACGATGTTAGTCGGTCACAAACATATCCCTGACTGAGAAACTTATCTGCGAGACGCCTAGCTCTCAGAACAAAATCCATATATTTGGTACTTGCTCTGGCATAGCGTATTAATTGAGATATGAATACGCCATAAGCTGGAGATGAAGGGATGTTGCTACTCAGAAAAGGAAAGTTTGTAATGCTGAAATTGAAGTCGTCACGTTTGTCATGTGAGGTGTTCATGTGACCATCAGTGTCGTAGGACAACATTATGTCCAAATAGGATGCTGAATTATTTGTCTCAGTAGTTTCTTTGACTTCAAGCTCTGAAGGATAGATACTGCTCAGGTAATCCGCGAATTTTGGATTCTTGATGGACAACACATCGTCTATGTATCTGTAATTGAAGTTGAAGTCAGAAGCTAAGTATCTTTTCCCTTCAGAGACCAAAGATTAAATGAATTCAGCTTCGTGCGAGTAAAGGAAAATGTCGGCAAGGAGTGGGGCACAATTGGTCCCCATTGGAATTCCGACAATTTGCTGGAATACCTTTCCTCCAAACACCACAAAAATGTTGTCGATCAAAAAGTTTAACATCTGAATAATATCTGTTTCAGTGTACTTATTTTCAGAATCGGACTTTTCTTTTACAAAGTAGGTTTTGTCATAGTTCACAACAATAAATTTGTATTTGCGATTACCGTTCGTACTTGTAAACGCATTACTTATAATTTTTGCGTGTCTTTCTTTCAATTTAGAATGTGGAATTGTAGTGTAAAGTGTCGAAAAATCAAAGGCTTTGATCGGATGAACTTTACTAAAATGAGTGGATTTCAGATGTTTTAAAATTTCCTTCGAATTCTTTAAAATCCACATCTGGTTGATACCACTGCGAGAATATACTGTCGAACAATATTTTTGAAGCCCAGATTTGATTTCAGATAAGATCGATACAGATTTGGTAGAACATTTTGAGGAACCAGCGATGAAACGTTGTTTGTACGGATTCTTATGCATTTTAGGTATGCAGTATAAGTATGGTAAATCTAAATCTAAATTGTTAGTTTAATCCCATCCAAGATAGATTTTGTCAAATGCCGTGAAGTGCTTACGGAAGCCTTAGATAATTATTCGAAAAGATGGTGTAAATCAGAAGGAGTCGAACCGCATGCTCTGAATGACTGGAAAAACCTCATTTTAGATATAACGGATATTCGAATAGATAACTTCCATAAAAACCCTCATCTTTTTCAAAATCCACGTTCCAAATCCGAAAGATATTTCAAATCCAAACTAAGTAAATTACATGAAAAATATGTCTTTGCACCAGCTGATAAAGCAGCCAACAACACCATTATCATTTGAAAACGTTACTACATATCAACTTTGATTTCGGAACTACTAATACATATATCAAAAGCAATGAAAGTGCATCTAACATTTTAGGCAAGCATAACAGTGAACTGTCTTCATTCAATATCTCTATTTCTAAATTGGATCTCCCAACACTATATTGCATACCGAAACTGCACAAGTCTCCTTACAAATTTCGATTTATTGCTAATTCTAGTAACTGCTCCACTACAATTTTGTCTAGAAATCTGACGTCAGCACTTACTGCTATTAAAGAACACATAACTAAATATTGTGAAACGGTTCTAAACAGGAACGATGTAAATTTATTTTGGTCTATTAAGAATTCAGGGGATGTGATTGAAAAAATGAAATCTGGAAATTTCCAAGCCAATACGATTTCTTCATACGACTTCTCTAATATGTACACCACAATTCCTCATGACAAAATTAATGATCGATTATCTAATCTCATTAAATGGTGTTTTGATCGAGAGTTTACATTTGTACATCTGAATCGAAGGGTTTCTTTTCCTCGACAGACTACAAATCATACAAATCATGGACATGTAGTGACCTGTGTAATGCCTTGTCCTTCCTCTTGGACAATATTTATGTTAGATTTGGTGAGGATCTATACAAGCAGGTTGTAGGAATTCCTATGGGTACTAACTGTGCGCTTCTTGTTGCAGATTTATTTTTATACACTTATGAAAAAGAATTTATCCAAAATCTTCAAAAGCAAAGAAAATTTGATGAGCTGAAATGTTTCAATAATACTTCTAGGTATCTGGATGATATTCTAACCATTGACAATCCTGCTTTTGAATTATATAAGAATGAAATTTATCCACAAGAATTAACCCTTAACAAGGCAAACCTTTCAAATACAGAAACACCCTTGTTGGACCTAAATATCAAAATTGTAAACGGAAAGATTCATACAAGTGTATATGACAAAAGGGATGATTTTGGATTCAACATAGTAAATTTCCCTTGGCTTGACGGTGATGTTCCAAGATTACCGTCATACGGCATTTACATATCACAGCTCATCCGGTACGCTAGAGCATGTACTGATATTTTGGATTTTCACAGTAGAAATTTACAAATTACCAAAAAACTTTTAGGTCAAGGTTTCCGCTTTCATAAACTAGTTAAGACTTTCTGGAAATTTTACAAAAATTACAGTCAACTTCTTTTAAAATTCGGATCTATACATGCAATAGAGTACATTACTATGGGTATTACACAACCTGTCTTTTATGGTGATATGATAAACAAAATAAAAAGGATCAAAGGTAGGCAGCATAACCATCGAAAATGCGTCAGAATCATCAAACGCCTTTTATACCGTGGATATGATCCTAATGTCACCAGACGGACACTAGGCTTGGTACTTGACCAATCTACAGTCTTGTACAAGCGCATCCTTGAGACTTGCACTCTGACTGACTGTGACGACGGCACTCCATGACGGGCCCTGTCCAAACCTCTTTAGAGAAGACAGGGCCCCGACCACCTGTCCTCTCTGAATATCAGTCGGACTCCTCGGGTGATTACATACATGAGCTCGCTACAGCCGGCAAAGCACGGACTGTATTACGCATGCCCTCTTTTAATATCCATTTACATATTCATCTGTGTCTCTGGGGCCTCTGCGTTTCGCGGTCTTGTTTGTGTGATGTCATCTTACAGTGAGGAGGTTGTTTTACACCACAATTGTACGTTCTACGAGACCTCTTGGTTATTGGAGAAGTGAGAGGGTTGTGCGCACGTAATCCAGGATAACCACACCATTTGCTACTTGCGTGACAGATGGCCGTCCAAAGTCGGCACCGTTTACCCATTGGTCTCGTCGGTTTATGTGAAGTCTTTTGTGTTTGATGTTTACATGTCGTGTGTCTCTTTTCCGTCTCGTGCTGTACTCGTCTTTTGTGTTTTTGCATCGGGTGTTTTGGTGTTTTACTGTTGATGCTGCAACAGGGTCTTGTTGGAGATGTCCTCCCTTCCCTTTGGAAGCCAAAGGAAGCAAGAGCTGATTTGTGGTTATCTATTATTTCAGAGGCAGAAATGTTTGTTGGGGTGTAAGTGGGATTTCCAGGTGTCGAATTTAAACCCAACTCTTTAACTAGACTGTCGAAATAGTACTTTTTGTAAGTAAATGTGTAATTATTTGAGGCTTTGTCCGCTGGTGTGATGACATAATGTTCTTGGAGGTAGGTAAGCTCTGTGATAACATCAGGGTCTTTAAATATAGACTCGAATCTGGTGTTCACAGTTGATTTTAATCGGTTAATTCTAGATTCTAGATAAAAGTAACACTCTGATGGATTTTATCCATTCGGAAAGGGTGTCAAGCTGTATATCCTCTTTCTTTGCCCAACGTCTTGCATATTCCTCACAAGAGTCCATGATAATTTTGAAATTTTGGTTCCATGTAAAGGACAATACTTTCTCTGTATTTGGGACCCTTTTTTAACAATTCTCTCAACTTGTCGTTCTTGACTATACTAAGGTCACCAGTAATAACGTGTCCACAAGGAGAGTAGTTAAAATCCGATGAAGAACATTCGCAAGGAAGTGGATGTAGTGAGGGATTACTGAAATCAATACACTGCAAGAATCGTTTGTAATTGTAAATTTTAGATGCAACTGTTGGTGTTTCTTGGAGTTTCTTGTCTTGTCTTTTGAAATATGGTGGAATTTTTTTAAGTGACAGCTTTGTGATTCAAAATTAGACCAAGATTAAATTTTCAATACCTTTGTTTGCAAATCTTACTTTAATGAAAGGACGGTTTGTTTTCTCCTCTGATTTATCTGATCTAACTGCTTGAAATCAACGAAAAGTAGAAATGTCCAAGATGACTCCTTGTAGTCTGTATTCTGGGGAACGTGTATCGGTATAAGTGAGGTCCTTCGTATATTCGTAGATTTCGTGTAACTTCCGTAAAGGAACAGAGTATAATTTGGTACGAATATAATGCAGGCCTAGGGGCTCATTCAAAAATGGAACCAAGTCATCGAAGGAGAAACTATGTATCTCAGGCCTATTATATTTACGAATGCCATGACTTCGAGGTCTTCTTTGTGGTCTGTTGAATAAGCTAGTCACATTTAGGACTTAGGATATCCATCTGCTACGTTAGTAGCAAATGGTGTGGTTACAACTCTATGCGGATTACGTGCGCACAACCCTCCCACTTTTTCCGTTACCCAAAAGTCTACAAGAACGCACTATTGAAGTGTAAAATAAAGTCCTCACTATAAGATGATCACTCAAACAAGACATTAAAACGCAGGGACTCAAGCAACACACAGATATGAGCTAGATGTACTTCATTAGTATTTAGAAAATAAGTTTTAGAAAAGTGTTTGCATTTAACAAATGTTAATTAAAATCAATATCTTTGTCATCACATTAGCTTCTTTGGGCACTACAATCCAGGATATTACTTTTTTTCTTTTATTTCCTTTTCTTCTCTTTTTTTTTGTTTTGTTTTTTGTTTTTGTTTTTTGTAAACAATCACCTTACTCGATAAACGAAATACACAATAAGCTTATTTTGAGAAATGTAGACTTTAGATGATGTCATTATCTCTTACTGAAAGTCATATCGACCGAGAATTTTGCGAAAGAGGAAACACCATGTAATGAAACTTGCTCTTCATCATCAAGGTCACACTTCTAGGAATATTCAATGTCTTGAGAATATACTGTATTTCTGTTCGAACAATTCTTTTACGTAACGTTTGTAAAATTAATGCTCTTTTCTTTGTACTTGGTACTTATATATTGAAGAACATTCACTGCTCAAAAAATTAAAGGAGCAATTTTTCCATTATAATGTAATGGTACATAGAATGAAATAATCTTTGGTATCATCAAGGCTATCTTATCATGTCTAATCATCTCTTCGATTCAGACATAGGTAGGTAAGAAATGACTACTAAATATGTCTAAATGCATTTTTGTTGATAACATAGAATAAACATCTGAACAATGGAAGTAGATTCCTTTTAAATATTTTGAGCAGTGTATAAATCAGTTCATTATACATTCAACAGGACTCCTTTTCATGCACATTCATCGTAAACAACATGAATAGTATAACCATTACATTATACATGCAATCAAACAAAAACTTTTTGTTAGTCATGTTTCTAAAAGATGTCTACAGATATGTATGTCCTCATTCAATATGAGAATCGATTGCCACTGTACCAGGTAAAATATCCTTCCTGGTCGATGTTTTGTGAAAAGTTCTTTGTAAAACATAAGGCCTTTATGCAAAAGTCAATACCGTGAAATAGATTTAGCGATATGCATGTATTGATTCGGTGCATATTTGGTCTTTAACTGTCAGAAAATATGATTATGTGCATGCTCTACCAACAATTACGTAGACTTTGAGATGGGATAACCAGGGTATTGAGGTAAGATTTCTATATAAAAAAATCAGGTTCAAGTGATAAAGACAACAGTTGTACTGCAAGATAAGACACCCGTTATGAAGTAACGATTTACTTTCATTATCATTTATTTTTAACTAGGCTTGAATTAAATATTAACATGTAACTTTTTATCCAACAAAGGAGGGTAATTTCCAACAGCACTAGGTTGCAGCACCCACATCGAAACTCCAAAACACTCAAAGCAAAAACACAGTGCAGATACGCACAGAAAGAGACGAAAAAGGGAAAAGGAACACCAACTCACACCATAGAAAACCAACGAGACCAATGGGCAATCGGTGCCGACTTTGGACGGCCATCTGCCACGCAGGTGGCAGACGGTGTGGTTATCCGAATTACGTGCGCACAAAAACGATCATGATATATTAATCTATTTGTTCCACAAATATGATTTAATTATCTTAAAATATAAATTTCCAGATCAAGAATGTTGATGTTGAAGCAGTTCTTGGTGTGTATATATCTATTCACTACAAGTATCATCTCAACAGGTAAACTTTATTCGGGTAATTTCTAACCTCATTTGAGAAAAAAAAAGAATATACATATTACACATTCCGAACCATACCAAATGATCAATGTTCCTTTAATCAAAGTACTCTAATAGAAAATTGAATGAAAAGATTATGATCTAGATGTAAACAATGCTTTCATTTGAATTGAAATTTGTATCAGCCTATATTCTTTCACTAATCCGGATGACGTACTTTTTCCTACTTGCGGATCGCATTCACGTTTTGTTCCCTGCTTTTGCGGAAAAGCAGTTACATCAAGCCCTGTTCGTCTGTCTGTCTTCTTGTACCGTCACGAAAAATTACCTTGCTATCGGACATACCTTTTCAATGGTGAGAAGTAGGGCTGTCATATATTCTTTTTGACAAAACATTCTTAGACTATTGATAACATGTTTATAGCTTTTAAACTTTATGACCTTTGAGTTTGACATACGTACATTTGAATAAAACTTGGAAATGGGACATAGCTTTTGAATTGAATTATAGGACTTTCAATTTTCACATCGATATTTCTTCAGTTGATACCAATTTTTGTACCTGTGAATTGAATTTGGATATTGTCCTTCTTTTGTACACCGCCATGCAGATTTTGGCTTAACTTTTGAAATATAGGTAATTTTGCATGCACGTGCATATCTTGTAACGAGACCTTTTTGTTGAGTCAAAGTTTGTACATCTTGACCTCGAACCTGGAATTCGACCCACTATTCAAAAGCTCTAATCTAGGGCATAAATTTTACTGGTCTAATGGTTTACTATGTTTAATTAGTAGTCCCTGTGACGAGGTGAAAATTCATTACACATCATTGGGTCATGGGCGAAAATTCTGTGGATTAATATTGTATTTAACATAACATAATTAGATTTTTCTAAGTTGGCAAACTTTTACATTTAAAGAATACATTCAAGTCAAAAAGTAGAAAGTCCTGGATGTAAGCAAAGACATATCCTCTTATTAATTATAAAACATGGAAACTAACATACATACAAGAATTTTTCATTTTAAGATCGATTTTGAAAATCATACATGACGAATGGAATTTTATTTTGGTATCACTTTCATAGCTTTAAAGTATTCTATCGTTACATTGCATACATTTTGATTAAAAAGAACACAATTGCTTTTTTACTGTAGATGGTACAAATTTCTGTGATTTCCTTGGTGAGTACATATAAAGTTTATTTCTCTATATGTATACCTTTGAATTTTGAAACGTCATTTTCTAGAATTACTTACCTTTCTTTTCACTTCAAAAAAAAAGAATAGAAAGAACATTCAAAAACCTAACATGTAACTTTCCTTTATCTGCAAAACAGATCCATGCACAGATTCAATAACAAATCTTCCATACCCGGAAAGAAGAACAGACAACTGTGATTATACGCAGGATCAAAAATGCGATGACCTCATATCTAGCACATGGTATAAAACAGAAGCGTTGATGCTGGATCACTGTCCACAGAAGTCAAGCTGTGGAGCATTATATCCAATTTGGCTCGATGGTAAGCATGCTCTGCCATTTTAGAGAAATAAACGTAAACACAGGAAAGTACTAGACGAAACAACCACGTCAAAATCTACAACATCAGATATTTAACCCAATTTTTGTTGAAAATACTCCGTTGACATGTTTGCATGAACCTTTGCAGACCATGTCAGAATTTAGCAGACAGACAATAAAAGAGATAAAAGTTCCTTTACTGCATTTTATTTACGTTCAAACTTACTATCAAAAGAGGAAACGATTTCAATTTATAATATTATTTCGAGAGGACATGAACTTAGTAATACATAGATATATTATATATATAATTCTTTCGGTATAGGACAAGAACCATCTGTGAGTGAGGGTGCGGTGGTGAGAACAGCATGTTTAGTCGGATCATCTTGCTGTGACAGAACATATAACATCAAAATTAAGAACTGTACTTCATTCCAGGCGTATTGCTTGCCAAGCACAACTGGATGCCCTGAAAGATATTGTTTTGGTAATTTTATTCAATGATTTTTTAGAGAACTTCTCTATAAAATGTACAATGATAAAAAACAAATAGGATATGACTTACAGATATATACACGTTTACTATTGTGCGTCTTCCTTTCTGCTTTTCTACCTGTTCGTATGTCCTTTTGTTTGTCAGAACTAACAATCTTTTTTACCAATTTTTGAGGAATTCATCTATAAAAAGACCAACGCCTGAATAGCTATGGGTATGATATGAAAATGAAATTACGAAATTCATCATTACCATTGCCTGTAGTCAACGATATGATAATATTTTTATCTTCAATATCTATCAAAAGATAGGAGCAAAATGAATCAAATGACAACTTTTTTTAGGTGATCGAAGTTTTCATTAATGTTTCCTTCAGGTCAGAATGGAACATGCCGAGACCCAACCACGACAAGTACTACGACAAGTACTCCTACAAGTACGACTGCTTCTTTGACGCAATCGGTTGGACAAGATACCCAGCCCCCTAAAAATCACAAAGGTAAATTTTAGACAGTCTGTTTGGTGACATAAAACGAATGAAATATAACAAAATCCACATAGATACTATACATATTGTAATTTAATTTTTTCATAATAATATATTGGTTGGTATCTTGATTCATAATAATGGTTTGTATCACTTGGTTGGTATCGCTGCTGTTGGACTGTAAGTCCCCGAGGATATCACACGCCTAGTTTTAACGTTTACGCACTGCATTGAAATATATTCTAAATTTTCTGTCATCAAATTAGACATAAATTTTTTAAATTAATGATTATCTCCCTCATTGCACAACTCTGTCCTTACCTAGGGTTTCGGCATTGTGTTTTCGGCCATGTTTAGATGTAAGCTCCTCGCGCCTTTTGACCACATTTGTCACTAAAATACGCTTCTGAATACACCATAAAAAGTTTGAAGCCTTTTATTTTGGCAAGAGGAAACTAACAGTCTATATTGTAGACGGCACCAGGAAAATTATCTTTGGCTTTATTTAACCTGTTTGACATTGAGTACTACTCACGAGAATTTTATATCAGAAATACGTGTCTAGTCCACAATAAATAGGTACTATAGAACATTTGTTTCATTGTTGACTTTACAGAGTATTATATCAATCACGTGCACTGCGTAGCACCTGTAACAACAGTCCTCATAGCAATTGTTTCAATGGTTGTTGGCGGAATAGTTGTGTTAGGAGTATGGCGAATAAGGTACGTTCATTGTACATCATTATAGAGTTTTGAATAATATGTGTGATAAAGTTTAATTCACGATGAAAGTCAATTTTATTTGAATTAACTATTACGCAAACAAAAAGCGAGTTTTTGTTTCAGTCAACGTGAACTATTTTAGCTATTTCAATTGATATAAATAATTTGACCCTGAAGTTTGACTTTTCAAAACTTTTTATATCAGTTATAGAATCTAATGTATTGGTAAAACAATTTCTTTCTTTTTTTTTTTTTTTTTTAGTTTTCCGGACTTTTCTTGAATGTTATTGCAGATAATGAACTAATTTTTGGTATATGAGTACATCTTAGTGTGACTCAGATCAGGTTCGACTTCGTTTTCATTTGACCTATTTTTACAAGATTTGTGGCCCTTGGACTCAGGGAATTTTATGACTGTTTTCTCCGCAAAGACTTTTCTTGTCTATTGTTGTAGATATTGAACTGATTTTTGGTATGCGATCCTGATCATGTTTAAGTTTGGTATTGATTTACCCATTTTTACAAAATTAAGCACCCCTTGACTTAGCGATTTGCAGTTTTCGAGACCTTTTCTCTTACTGTAGATAATGAGATGATTCATGTTTGGGCATTCATCCTTTGGTGCAAGTACAGGTCAAGTTTAAATTTATGTTAAAGAAGTATTCTATGCTGAGTTGCAGGACATAAATTGATGCCGATAGTGGACTTGTATCGCTCAGCGACCAAAGATTTATTTTAATTCTCTTCACCTGCCTTTTTTTTATTTTCTTCCTGTAGTCTGCGGAGAAAAGTAACGGATGATGATGGTTTAAAGAAGAATAAAGATGAAAGAAAAGAGAAAATTCAGATGACCGATGCGTGCGTTAGCAAACGCATTGAAGTAGCGCAATTTGAAGACCCGCCTCCAAAATACAAAGAATAGTCAATAAATGTCTTACATTGTATGTAACAACAATCGGACATTATTTGAGTAATGTAAAACAATAAGTTTAAACAGTACATGCACAAGGGTAAATATTTACCCCAAAAAATGAAAAATGTCCGAGACTTTTTGCACTGAATACGGATATTGGTTTGTGAATGTTGCGATTATCCTTTTGGGATTAAACGTTTGATCAATTATTCAGTCGTAAATATAACTGCATATGATCTTTTTTTGTATTTTATTTATTTTTCACAATCAAGATTCAATGAAAATTTGACATCTTATTCAAATCACGAAAATCGTGTTCCTGTAAAAGAAACATCTTAGAGAGTTATTTTTCCTTCATATAAGATTATAATTCCTTGCGTTAAGGTCATGCAGGGAGGCAACTTTTAAAATAGAAATGAGGTAGAAAAGTTGATATGTCCACATGAAGAGGATGACAAATATGGATAATGACCATATCCCTGTTTACAGCACAAAATCGATAATTCAGAAAATAAGAAACTGACGGCATACAAAATCAGGATAAAACAGGAACCAAAGCAAACAAACAAAAACCTCCACCACCTATTCCTCTACCTATTCAGACCAAAATATCAAAATTTGCTCGTCTCGTTTGTTTGTTTTTTTTGGGGGGGGGGGGTTAACAACAATGTTTTGCCTATTTTTCCGGGTTCTCATAGCTTGTGCATGAATTAAAGCCTAATTTGAAAAAAAATTCTGATAAAATAAACAGTTCTAAGGAACATATTATCTTATAAATACGATTTTGCTGGTTGCCATAGCAACAACTCGTTATTTTTATCAATAGCTAGAAGGTCGCCAGATACACAAATTATTTTCTATGTATAGAGCTATGGTATTGCTAAATCCTACAGCAGTCAAAGCAATATATACCCGTACCCGAATTCTTCTTTTGAGTGAAATGAATGTTTCTATAAATAGTACAATAATTTGTGTAAAAAATCAATATTTTGACCCAAAAACATAGAGATTTACTAGAAGTTCGAATTTCTAATTCTTTCATTTTTAAAGAGCATAATGAATAGGATATATTCTTGTGGTTGGATCTTCAGAAGCAGAACTCATGCGAAATGACTTTTTTTTCTATTTTTGGCGATTTTTCATTGGAAGATATGCATTTTCCCCAAAATACCCATTTAGCAATGAAAATTTCAAGGAGTATTATGTTTTCTGAAATGATGCAACAAACTGAGCGTAAACCATTTATCGTCCATGTCGGTTTCAAATATTACGTGATATAAATAAAGAGTTATCTTCCTGTAGTCGCAACCCTAACCTTTAATGTCTTACTTATTTTAGAGATTTGATACAAAAACAAATAGGGAAACTTTATTGTACTTAATGTTTGGATTTTTTCTGAAACATGACATGTATACCAGTTCTTAAGATGTAATTATTCATACATTAATAGTTGCGTGTCAATGCATTCAAAATATCACTCACAGAGAAGAACTTTTCAATATTGGTTATAGAATAAATTTTCATGATAGAAACATCATCGGATTCAAGAAAGTAATCTTTACTTACACATTGTTATAATTGTTGGAAATTCTAAGCCCAAAGTAAGCTCACTTTTCTAAATTGCATGAGCGTATGTTGGATCGAAAGGCCATAGGTCATGGTCTTTGTTAAGAAAATTCTTCTTTGATAAAGTTTACATATGTAATTTATGGAATTCCTCTTATATGCAAATCGAAACCGTATACATATATCTTGGCAACATTCGCTTGATTTTTAAAGTACGTATTACTGGCCAAATGTCAAATTAATAATTCACATATTGGTTGTTCAGAAGCTGCTACATAGGGAAATATTTTTGACATTTTGTAATTTTCACATTTTTTGAAATCATGTTCGAGTTAAATATAAATATTGTAGAAAAACGCCAATGCTGAAATAGTAATGATCTTGATATTTGTGTGGTCAATGTGAATTTTGAAATAACGTGTTTTTGAAATTGATCATTTCCATGCTTATTTTACTTTTATTATCATTTGTGACACATTGCATTTGCTTTTATTTATCATAATTTGTACCATGAACTGAATATGTAATCTATATTATTTTCTTAATATTTGTAAGTTTACAATCATTAATATTTTACTTTCACTTTTATTTTTAATTTTTACATAATCTTTGATACAACATATTTTCCGCACTTTCAAATTGTTCATCTAACGTGGGCTGTTTATTTCTTTTAAATGATTGCCACAAGCAATCAATGGAATACGATGAAATATTTCTTTACTTTTTATTTCATTTTGTTGCAAAGTTATGTTTGGTTCGTACAGCAATCTACCATAATGTTTTGATTTTTTATTAATAAATAAAACTATACTAAGAACGGATACTGGTAAAGTATACCACTTGCTTATCGTTTGACTGATTGAAAATTTTGGTCCGTTAATATTTGGGATTTTATGATAAGTGGGGTTGTTGTATATTTTGTGAGACTTCTTTTAAATACTCGTCTGAATATTCATTTTTCACTCTTAATGTTGTTTTCATCAATCATGATCATTCAATATTTGTGCCTTTTTCGGAAAACAGTGAGATCATAATATCATCAGTTTTATATCATTATTATTATTATATTTGTTGTTATTTGATATGTAAAAACGGATGGACAATATATTCTCTCTTAGTCTTTTTCTCACTATTCGTTTACCAAATAAATATATCAAATATACTACTTGGAGTTTTTTTAGTATTACATAGCAATAACTGTTAATTTGCTCTAATTTCAAATGTTGATATGAATTTGTAAACTCTACAAATAATGAAAGGTCAATTCAAAAGGCACACATATTTAAAGTCTGCAATTTGAAGAAAAAATTCTCCTGCAATCATTCGTATATGAGAGCCTGTCCAAAAGTCTGAACAAATATGAGGTCCACTCAACCTGTCCTTCTTGGGAGGCTGTATAGAAAGAAGATCATACAAAAATGATTCAGCGTATCTCGTTTTTGTGTCGTTGAGTTTATTGAATGTGTGAGTTAAAAATACTTTGTTTGGCAATCACTTATGGCCATGCAGAGTATTACTAAAACAGATTATACAAAATACCAATTTCCTTCAACTCAAGTAATGACAAATATGGATAATGACTCCCTGTATACAGCACAAAATCGATAATTCAGAAAATCAGAAACCGAAGGCATACAAAAGCAGGATGAAACAGGAACCAAAGCAAACAAACAAAAACCTCCTGCACATGAAAAGAAGCGAACTCCCGATATGGGAGTGAGACCAGGTGGCCAGGAAGAGTAAGCATCTCCTTGCTTGCAAGCAACACCCGCCGCTTCAATTCGGTAGAACTGTCACATCCGGTTACTTCAATTTCGGAAGACATAGAGCATAATCTTTGGTTGGATGGTTCAAATGGTCTATGACAGAATATCATCCACCATTCTGGAGAGTTGGACATCATAGTGTATGACGAGTTCCCCATATCGACCGTAGAACTTCCTCAGTGACGATGTTCGTCGGTCACAAACATATCCCTGACTGAGAAGCTTATCTGAAAGACGCCTAGCTCTCAGAACAAAATCCGTATATTTGGTACTTGCTCTGGCATAGTGTATCAACTGAGATATGAACTCGTCATAAGCTGGCGATGAAGGGATGTTGCTACTCAGAAAAGGAAAGTTTCTAATGCTGAAATTGAAGTCGTCACGTTTGTCATAGAGTGAGGTGTTCATGTGACCATTAGTGTCGTAGGACAACATTATGTCCAAATAGGATGCTGAATTATTTGTCTCTGTAGTTTCTTTGACTTCAAGCTCTGAAGGATAGATACTGCTCTTTATAAAATTCGGAATTGTTTCGTCCTTATATAAAATTTATTTCAATTCTTTTGTTTAGGACATCCATGTTTTTTATTTAATCAGATTTTCGTTCTGTGACTCGCAATCTAACGTTTGATCTATATTCGTAGAGCATGTTCATATAAAATCATTACTTCTTCACAATATGAAGTAATATAACATACTAGGATGTGAAAATCTTGTGAAAATAATTTTCTAATGTTTCAGTGTTCAGTCTCGTTATATTGATTCGCATTCGATTACTTGGTCTCGTTGGTTTGGAGTTGTCCTTTGTATTTGATGTTTCTGTGTTGTGCGTTGACGTTCATTGTCGCTTATGCGTCTCTTTCTGTGCTTGTCTGCTTTGTGTTTTCGCATTGGGTGTTTTGGGGTTTTTCTGTGGGTGCAACCTGGTGTTGTTGGAGATCCCCTCCTTTGTTTTTAAAACTCTAGACCAAGACTTGCTGTTCTTTTCTGTACTTGCATGTATGTGGTTTAATGTGACATGAGATGTAACTTAGAATTGAAACAAAATTATATTATATTTCAAAATCGATACCAAGGAAAGGGCTGGTGCCAAAATGCCAATTTTGGCTTTGTCAGGTTCAAAAAGCATTCGATATGGAGGGGTTGTTAAGATCACACTGCCTTACAGTCTTTACAAATATATCTTACCAACAGTATATTGGTAATACAATATACATACAAGGTATTTAAAATGGTTAAAACATCACTTCCTTGTCAGACGCAATGTTTATGAAGGGAAAAGACGCATGATGTTAAAGGTACGGTTGATTATTTTATACATACTAAAAAAATTGAATTCAAAACATACATTTTATACGTATTATAAGTGAGATAAAGAAGATAGTAACATTAATGTTAAAACATAAAAGGAATTATAAAATCATATACTGAATTTTCGTTATCTCTACTAAGGAATTGGTTGCTGAAAATAAAATGGTGTTTTGCATAGGATTTGTCATCTTGACTTTTGTCGTTTGTACAGGAAGTTCTGGTGAGTTTCAAGTAATCTAATAAATCAAAACTTACATATATCAAACCTTTTCCTTTAAGTGTGGGCTAATGCCTGGCATGTATCATGATTATAAAAAGAAATCGAATTATGTCCTATGTTTCCAAATATTATTGTAAGCAGAATAACATGCCATAGATCATACATGTTCATTTTCCAAATTTTAATTTAGGCTTATATATGCAACAAGATACAGGGGTAAAATACGTATTGCAATTTTCCCTTATCGTTCAATTCTTTATTTTGAACGTTCAATCTTATGCACAGCTTAACTTGATAATTTTTCTTCAATGTGAATAAAATTAAAATTTGAAAACATGTTATTTTGCTTTCTAGTTTAGTGAATCCAGGATAAAATTACGAGTCATGACTTCTCTGTCGGAGTAACAAATATTCGTGTTCCAGAAAGTTTATTCTTATTCTAGTTCTCCGATTGTAATGACATTTAAGATCATGGTTACGACTTTTGATAGACTCGAGGTAGAAGGAAGATGAATGTATAAAGCCCCTGTCACACTAGCACAAGTTTTAGCTAAGAGTTGTGGCGAGTTACAACTTGCCACAACTCGTAATGTGTCGTGTGGAACTCGTACAAATGTCTTCACATGTCGGAGAATTGTCGCCTCATGTCGCCAGAACTCGGCATCAGGCGGCGAGAATTTTAAACGGTTTAAGATTGTCGTGCGAGTTTTCATGTCGTTTGCATGTCAAGGAGATGTCGAAAAGATGTCGCATAAGCTCGTGCAGGCATCGTTTGCATGTCTCCACTTCTCGCCGTTTTTCGCCAAAATTCAAAATCGTACGAGAAGCGCCGAGTTTGTATACGAGTTTATCCGACATATGTACGATATCTGTACAACATCGTACGAGTAGTAACGACCTCTCCTTGACATTTGCTCGACTGTATATACGAGGTCTGCTCGACATCTCTTCGACATTTTCTCGCGTTCTGCCGAGTTGAGTACTGAAAGCCAGTCTTCCAATGCATCATAGTAAAGCAACGAAAGAGAACAAAAATAAAAAGAGGTCCAAGTGGGCTGACATGTTCAAGACGCACAAGAGCTTAATACACACACAAACTCTAGAAAATTGCAATTCATCATGATCAGTTTGTCCTTCTATCCTCTAACATAATTTTGTCCTAATATATGAAAAAGAAGGAATCAATCTATGGAAGATGTACTCGTTTCTTGGTATAAGGCATTTTACATTTTACTGCATCTAAAAAAGACTGAAAGGATAAATCATTTATATCTTTAAGCTGGCAAGATTAGAAAAATGGTCATTTCAGATACATAAAGATTTTATTTATATTCTGGTTTTATTGAAAAAGATGATTGAAAAGAACAAATTTGAGAACTGCCCCCCCCCCTCCTTTCCCTAGGCGGAATAGTTACTTTATGGTACGTATTTTAATTTTCAGCGAAAATGATAATGACAGTAATGAAATAGGGAAAGAAAACGACCTCATTTTAGAATGTACATAGAGTCCATGTTCGTCTGTCGGATAGGACAATCTTGAATTTTTACATAACTACTAGTAGATTCCCCAATTTAAGGAGGTATTGAAAAATTGGACGCCAACTTCAATTTTAAAAAAAATTCTGAAATTATATATTTCTTGTCAGTCCTGGACTATACAATCTTACTTGTGATTCTATCCACAGGAAAATTTTCTACGAGACTTTGAAATATGCATTAATCGACGTTTATTTCTTGATGACGTCATAATATTGAAAGTGTCATTCCTGTTCTCGTAGAACTATTGGAAATTAATTTCGATCTAACTTCCAAAATATCCATAAATATATTGCACTAACATATGGAAAAGATAAAATGAATTGTGTTTTAAACACAGGCAGGATACTTGAATACAAATGACACTGTCGCTCAAAAAAATCAATTTCGAGCCAATTTACTGTAGTTGCTACTTAATTATTAGGAATCCCGTGGATGAATCTTTGTCAAAAACTATCAAAATTATCAAAGAATGTACAGAGATTATTTGATGATTGAAAGGAAAAAATTGAATTTAGGATTAAAATATTACAAGGCTTTCTATTTTCCATTTTTTTCTTCCAAAATCGTCCATTTTCAATTAAGTGACATCCGCATTCCTGTAACGTAAATGTGTCAACGAATACACTGTGATGAAGATTGGATATTCTATTTTATACATGCTAAATGTCAATGCAATACGTTTAGTAATTATGTTTATATTGCATTTTGAATGCGAAGGTTTGTGACGCCTTTTTCTCGATAACGTCGAAATGACGTTGTGGTTTGCTCATGGATCAAACTCCCAAAGTCCTGAATTTCGAAAATCGCCATAATTTCTCAAAATGACGCCTGAAATTATTCAACCTTCATCAGGATACTCAAATGCGTATATCTATCAGAGTGTCAAATGTTTTAAGGGAGTTAAGACTGTATTTTTCCTAGGAAGCGAGAAAACAAATAATGCCAGCGCCATCTTGATGTTCAAACCCTCCTTAAACGTCAAATAGGCAACTACAATTATATTCCAATCACTTGGGTTGATTTTGTGACGTCACTTTCAAGTTTTGCAGGTAGGACAATTTTGACGTTGTTATTTGCAAAATGTACCATGTGAAAGGAAATTATAAATAGCCAATGATTAGAATAAATGTAAATATAACTTTTGGTGTTCATGGGTGTATAATTTCGGTTGTTCCGAGAATTGCTGCGCGATTCAAGGAATTTGCACGTGACCAACAAGAATTATACATCCATGAACACCATGAGTAAAACAGTCATACCTTAAAATTAATATATGCACCCTTCTTGAACACTTAGAATCGTTACTTTTACTAATGAATTGTAGAAGAGATTTCTTCAAAAAAAAGTTCAGAATCTATCTTTGAAAGAAGTTATGATAATTAGAAATCAAGAATCATCACCGAAAGTGTATCGTGTTATTTACATGATCTTGTAAATTGTACAGACCAATTCATTCAAATTGTTAAGCAGATTTGAGGAAGAAAACGGAGAATAAATACACGCCAAACATACAAAAGGAAGACATCTTATCGTACGGAATGCTACAATTATGATAATATCAATCCCTGTTTCAAATCAGGTGAGATAAAAAAGACTTCAACAAAAATCTATACCAATTCATAATGTGTTGACATAACTCGTACACGTCTCGTACTCTGCTCGTCGTAACTCGTACTTCACTCGTGCTTAACTCGTGGGCATGTCGTCACATCTCGTATAAACTCATACGGAACTCGAACTTTTCTCGTATCTTCTCGCGCTGAAGTCTTCGTTTGTCGAGAAGATGTCGTGTACAAATCGCAGAGATGTTGCTTTAACTCGTGTGCGTTCGCCAAGTGTCGTACTGATCTCGAAGAGGTCTCGAGCAAATGTCGACCTCATGACGTAATCACAAAAAATCAAGACCAGCTCGGGGAAATTTCGGCGAGTTATAACTTGCCGGTACTCGTCCAAAACTCGTAGCTCAAATTTGTGCCAGGGTGACAGGGGCTTAAGCAGTTAGAGGGTCATCACTTCGAATCATTCAGCCCCAAAATCGAAATTTTGCCTGTGTCGTTTTTTTACAATTCATGGACATGTAGTGACCTGTGTAATGCCTTGTCCTTCCTATTGGACAATATTTATGTTAGACTTGGTGAAGATCTAAACAAGCAGGTTGTAGGGATTCCTAGTGGTACTAACTGTGCGCTTCTTGTTGCAGATTTATTTTCATACACTTACAAAAAAGAATTTATCCAAAATCTACAAAAGCAAAAGAAAATTTGATGATCTAAAATATTTCAATAATACTTCTAGGTCTCTGGATGATATTCTAACTATTGACAATCCTGCTTTTGAGTTATATAAGAATGAAATTTATCCACAAGAATAAACACTTAACAAGGCAAACGTTACAAATAAAGAAACACCATTTTTGGACCTAAATATCAAAATTATAAACGGAAAGATTCATACAAGTGTACATGTATATGACAAAAGAGATGATTTTGATTCAGCATAGTAAATTTCCCCTGGCTTGACGTTGATGTTCCAAGACTACCGTCATACGGCATTTACATAATTATAACAGCTCATCTGGTACGCTAGAGCATGTACTGATATGTTGGATTTTCACAGTAGAAATTTACAAATTACCAAGAAACTTTTAGGTAAAGGTTTCCGCTTCCATAAACTAGTTAAGACTTTCTGGAAATTTTACAAAAATTACAGTCGACTACGTTTTAAATTCGGATCTATACACGCAACAGAGTACATTACAACCTGTCTTTTATGGTGATATTATAAACAAAATTAGAAGGATCAAAGGTAGACATAACCATCGAAAATGCGTCAGAATTATCAAACGGCTTTTATACCGTGGATATGATCCTAATCTCACAAGACGGACACTAGGCTTGGTACTTGACCCATCTATAGTCTTGTACCTGCGCATTCTTGAGACTTGCACTCTGTCTGACTGTGACGACGGGACTCCATGACGGGCCCATACCACCTGTCCTCTCTGAATGTCAGTCGGACTCCTTGGATGATTATATACATGAGCTCGCTACAGCCAGCATAGCACGGACTATATTACGTACTCCCTCTTTTTATTCATTTACATATTTATCTGTATTATTGGGCCCCTGCGTTTTGCGGTCTTGTTTGTTTGTGGTCATATAACAGTGAGGAGATTGTTTTACACCACACTTATACGTTCGTCTAGACCTTTGGGTAATTCGAGAAGTGAGAGGGTTGTGCGTACGTAATCCAGGATAACCACACCATTTGCTACTTGCGTGGTAAATGGCCGTCCAAAGTCGGCACCGGTTACCCAATGGTCTTGTTGGTTTATGTGTAGTCTTTTGTGCTTCATGTATATGTTATGTGTCTCTTAGTATGCTCGTCTTCACTGTTTTCGCATCGGGCGTTTTCGTGTTTAGCTGTTAGTGCTGAAACAGGGTCTTGATGGAGATACCCTCCCTTCTTTTACAGCTGCAAACTTCGTTTTTTGCCAAGTTTTGTATTTTCGGTTTTTGTTTTCAGAATTCCATATGATAACCTTATATACATTTGTACCTTTGTATTGCAGTATTTCTAAAATTCATATATCCGGTTTTGGGGGTTTTTTGTAGCTTTTGTGTGGATTGAAAATTTCGAGAAATTCTGAAAAAGAATCTGCTCTAAAGGCAATATTTTGTTATATATTTTGCTTGTTGTCATGGTATCCACTTGCATTCTTCATTAATAGATAGAAGGTCTATAATGGCATAATTCTTTTTCTTTTCGTAAAAAGCTATGGTATGACTTGATCTTTAAGCAGCAAACCAATATGTACCAGAATTAGGTTTTGAGCAAAATATTTATATAAACAGCTCAATGATATTTACAAATATTCAGCGTTTAGGCCCAAAAAATAGCGTTTGAATCTAAGTTCGAATCTTGAATGATTTTTCGCATAAAGAGCATAATAAATAGTATTAATTCTAATGTTTAAGTCTTTGATAGCAGAACCCATATGAAATTGGATTTTTTTCCCGCGATTTGTCTTAAAAAATGTGTATTTTCGAAAAAAAAAATTCCAATAATCAATGAAAATGTTAAAGAATTTTTTTTTTCTGAAGTAATTTCATATCGGTTTGAAATATTACTTGATATGAAATTAGAGATATCTCACTGTAGTCGCAACACTTGTTGAATTAAAAATGCAATGATCGCTGTGCGATATAAGTCCCCTACCGGCGGCATAAATATATGATTTGCATCTCTGTTCATCAGTTCATCTTCTGCAACAACAGCCAAGAAAAGTCTGGGAAACTGAATTCACGAAATTTGCTAAGTCCAAGGGCCATTACTCTTGTGAAAATTAGTCAATCTAAATTAAACTCAAATCTGCAACACACTATAATGTATTCACATACAAAAACAGCTCATTATCTGCAATAACAGGCATGAAAAAGTCCGGAAAACTGAAAATTTCATGAAATTTGCTAAGTCCGTGGGCCATAACTCTTGTAAAAATAGGCCAATGGAAACCAAACTCAAACTTGGTCTGTAACACACTGAGATGTATTCATTTATTAAAGATCAGTGCATTTTTTGCAATAGAACCAAAGAAAAGTCTGGAAAACTGAAATTTTCATAAAATTTGCTAAGTCCAAGGGCCATAACTCTTGTAAAAATAGGTGAATCTAAAGCAAACTGAAACTTGATCGGTATCCCATTGAGATATATCCACATACCCAAAATGAGTTCAATTTATCCAACAACAGCGGGAAAAACCGGAAATCTGAAATTTTCATAAAATTTGCTAAGTCCAAGGGCCATAATTCTTGTAAAATTAAGTCAATCAAAAGCAAACTCAAACTTGATCTGTATCACATTGAGATATATCCACATACCAAAAATGAGTTCAATTTATCCAACAACAGTAGAAAAAAGTCCGGAAAACTGAAACTTTCATAAAATTTGCTAAGTCCAAGGGCCATAACTCTTGTAAAATTAGGTCAATCGAAAGCAAACTCAAACTTGATCTGTATCACATTGAGATATATCCACATACCAAAAATGAGTTCAATATATGCAACAACAGCGAAAAAAGTCCGGAAAACTGAAAATGGGACAGACGGACAGACAGACAGACGGACAGACAGACAGACCGAGAGGAAACTAAGAGTCCCCTTCGGCGTTGCCGGTAGGGGACTAAAAATAGCACATGTTACACATGTATATGAGGGTGAGGTTACCGAAACTTGCATGTCTAGTCCATGCTGCAAATTTATATGTTCTTACGTAATCCCAGTTAGGTATTTCTTTGATGTTTACTTAAATGATGCTATTGAATTTGAAGAGTTTAACAGTATACATTGTACATGAAAATTCGAAGGATTAAAGGTAGACAGCATGACCATTGAAATTACGTAGGAATGGAATCATCAAATGCCTTTTCTACCGTGGGTATGAACATATTATTGCAAGGTGGACACTCGGCGTGATAACAGACCAATCGATAGGCTTGAACCAGCAGATTCTTAAGACTTGCACCCTGACTGATTCTGACAACGGGTTTCCATAACGGAATTTGTCAAACACGTTGCCGCGACCACCTTTCCTCTTTTAATGTCGATCGGACTTCTCATGTGATAACATTCATTGTCTTGTTTCAGCCGAAGAACAGAAGTATTTCGCACGCCACCTTTTATATCAATTTACATATTCACCTTTGTTACATGTATTAGGGTTCCTGCGTATTGCTATCTTGTTTGTGTGGTCATCTTTAAATGATCTATTTTAACATTACATTTGTGTGTTCTTCCATAACTTATGGTAACCAGATAAGAGGTACGGTTTTGAACACGAAATCCGATACTGGCGTTGCGTGGCGTGTCGACTTAAGATAAAGCTTAGCTCTGGTTGTGGGGGTTGTGGGTTCAAGTCCCTGTACCGGCAAAGAATCCATCAAGTGCAACTCTCTGAGTCCGATCACTCAAGGAGCTCATAAACAAATGAAACAGAGGACCCCCACATCTCAAAATCAGTAAAACGTAAACGCTTTTTTAAGACTCACAAAAGTCTTGAATTATGAATATTGAAATACATTTTCTACTATAAATTTATAAATCGTATTTTAACAAATGATGTGACGTCAACGATGCTTTGGGCCTAAAACGAGGAACTCCAAATAATATGAAATATTGAGGATCAAAAGACCTAAACTGATCTACAATGTATACCAAAGAGCCTGCAAAGGTCAACTATGCCGATATGGAGATACCTCTCAACTTTAGAAAGTTTTCATTTAAGGAGGTCCAGGACAGCCAGACTTAAATTTGATCCTATCATTTAATTTTTCTAAAAATTATAAATGTTAATGATTGAAACATACTTTTTCTACATACAAAGTTTCATCAATTTTTTACCGTTAGTTTTGAAGCAACGAACGTACACATATACCCATTGAAAGCCCAAAAGTGGGCCGTAAATGTGACGTTAAAATTAATACACTTTAGGTAATGAAAAACAGTTACAAATCTTCCGTAGAGGCAGAATATCAACAAGTTCTGTATTTTTCATTTAGATATGATGTGGGCAATCGTATGTATAGAAAAATACATAATCACTAAGACTTTTAAAAGAAATTGTCGAGAGGAGATAAATTTATGTCTACTTTCAAAACGTCTTTGAGTTGCTAATTTTTAATCATAAAGTCCGTTTATCTAAAACCCTATCAGTTATTTTCCGTAAAAACTTGATATTATCTTCTTCATATGTCAAGTGAACCACTGATAAATTCCTATTGACATTTGACCGTCAGTTTTTAAGTTATAATGATTTTGTTACCCCCTCCTCCTTATTTCTATGTTACCATATCCTGACGTTCTTGCGTAAAACGCGCCAATGTCGCCGTTTCTATTGTGACGTCATAATTGATCCAGAGCTTTCCGATGGGGCTTTTTCGGGTACTGTTCTGGACACCTTAATTTTGTGATGCGAAAAAACGATACAGATAACTACATTGTTCGAGAATGTTTGCTTTGAAATAAAAGAAAACAGAGTGAATCTCCGACCAGACTTGGTTGCAGCATGCACAACAAATAACTAAAATACCTAATTCGAAAAGATAAAAAAGAGAAGCATGAAAAGAGACGTGAATGAGACGTTCTTCGAATCCTCTGGGAAATCGGAATAGTGGGAGGGTTGTGTGCACGTACATGTAATCCAGGATAGCTACACCGTATGCTAATTACGTGGCAGATGGCCGTCCGAAGTCGGCATCGGTTGCCCGTTGCTCTCGTTTGTTTATGTGTGGTATTTTATGTTTAATGTTTCTTTGGTGTGAGTTGGTGTTCCCTTTTCACGGGCAGGAACACGTTACGTCGCCTTACAGTACCGTTGTCAGAAGTATTTAAAGTTCTGCACTTAAAACCGTCCGTTGACATTATGCAACAAGTGAGGATATGTTAGAAACCATCCGTTGTCATGAAAATTATCGACAAAATTTCAGTAAAATCACAAATAAATCATTAGGTAACCGGTGATTTCTTTTAAAAACCCAACGGGGGATAGCCACACGCTTCAGTAATACATTATTACCATGAAATGAATAAAACTCCTTTTATGTCATGAGGAGATCTAACTGGCGATGACCTACTGTCATCAACGAAAACGGAAATTTGAACAGGAAAACTATCCTGTCTCTTAATTATTTGAGTTTATATTCCAATTTTATGTAGAAAATTATCGACAATATTATACAAACAATATATGTGAATGACCGTCTTTTACATTTTATATTCATCGTATACTTTGATTGAGAATGTCCGTTGTTATGACAAGACAAGAAGATATGGTCCGTTGTCATGACTCTTAACGTTATTTGGGCATGAATGGGGAATTGAATCTTTAATTCGAATCAATTGCTGAGCAATTAAATTAGCTTAGTTAATTCTTAAAGTATTCAGCTCTTTTTTTGTAAAGCTGTAAAGGAGGATATCATATAATTTTCAGGTTAAGTGAACATAGAACGTATTGAATAGATTTAAAATTGAAAATATGATTCATGAATTTGAAGAGTTGTAGGAGGAGTTCATGATTAATTAAACAATAATTGTTCAAGGGATTTTGAAGTCATATATAGCGTTAGAAAGAAGGACATCAAATATCGGTCATTGAAGACATTTTGATAGCCTCAGCCTTTATCACGTAATTGTTCCGAACGTTCTTAACATGAAATCGCTCTTTGATCTAGAATTTTCGCATGCTTTTTTTCCAGAAACAATAAGATTCTTACCTACAGATGGGTTATTAGGCACCGTTTTATCGAAGGGACAAAATGATGTCAAATGCACAAAAATGAATATAAAGATACTGAGTATTTAACAGCAATTCTCTGTAAGAACCAAAGAATTTCAAAACATTTTGGCACGGCATGTCATGGATTTTTGAGATTTTTGGTATGGAAGTTCAATATGAAGTACTAGTATGTAAATCAACCCCAGTTTTTTTCAAAAAGGTTGTCGTTGCCATGGTAACCGTGTCTAAAGTTTCAAAAATCGGGAAAATCTATAGGACAAGGCATATCTGTGGGCTTCGTTACCATGGAACAGGTACATTTTAAATCCTAAATTGCTTTGATTATTTTCTTTTAATCCTTATTATTACGCATATTTGTAAAGTTTTTTACATTCATCTCGGATGCCTTATGTATACAAGATGAAAAATATGGCCGAAACAGGGTATCAAAAGGCTTTGTTTTGGGCACTCAAAGACCCTTTTTTGCATACTTTTACTGTTTTACAAGGTTGAAAATTTCATAAAAGCACCAATTTTTGAAGTCCAAAATATAGTTATCCAATTAGTATCATCTTTGAACTCTACATGAATATAAAAAATTAATTGGGCTAATTTGTCCTTTTATATGCAAAGTAGCATCATATTTAGTTGCTATGGCAACAATTGGCAGAAAGGTTTCAATACGATGAATTTAAACACAACCTCTATCAAACTATCTACGCATGATATTGGAACAGAAGTTCATGTATACATCTATCAAAGGCGTTTAGATATAAAAATGACCTTGAAAATATTTCAAGGTCACCCGCTGAATTTTCAAGGTCATTAAACTTTAAGTGACCAGATTTGACGAAAAATCCTGATTTTTCATAAAATGAAGGTGTCAATATTTTAGAAGCCTTGAAATATTGAACTTAACAGTTATTTGCCATAAAATGATAAATGTATCACTTATTTCTTAGAACTATTGATTACGTTTCTTCACATCTTCGAATATCTAAATTCTTGGTGAGTATGTTGATAAAAAGGGGACGAAATCTGTATTTTTCTTGTTTTTTGACGGAAAAATATTTTCTTATTGAATAGCTGCAATTCAATAAATTCTAAGATTTGTCTTTCTTGTATTCATGTGCTTTTATAATATATAT